>JAPPVO010000059.1:18186213-18603069 GCA_030407325.1 Camellia japonica | reverse complement strand
GAAGAGGCACAGATTGGGCCTACTTTAGCGTCAGAAGCTTCGACCAGCTCTAGGAGGGGCGCAGGAACACCTGACTTAGCTATGCCCCGGATTTATTGTTTTATTAGTACTTCAAGTTTTCTTTATGAATGTAACCAAAAGCAACTTCAATTTGTATGTAAGAGCAGGAGGACTCTATATTGAAATCAATAAAATTGAAGGTTGTGGGTACTGAAAATTTTCCCACTTTGGTCCAAAAATGGTCTAAGTTGTAAAAGATTAATTTGAACAAAATCAACTTTTATTAAAACTTTCAAAACCATTTTCGATATGGATCAGAACTGGACACGCCTAAGATCTGTCACTGAGATGCACAACAACCCCGGATCCCAACAACTGGAAAGTTACCCCTAGTCTGAGTAGCACTGCACCGGAGATCACAACCGAACTCTTGAATATTGAATAGACAAAGATGACAAAGATGATCAAATGGACAAAGTTGATTGGGGAAAAGTTTATGGCTGAACTTCAGGATGAAGTTGCCTACGTATCCCAAAGATGGGAATCAAGCCTTACGTAGTTCAGGCTCAGGTTCACTCGAGTATTTTCACTCTCCTTTTACGCTCTAACTTTTTGCCAAGGCCGCCTTTTGCGGGTTTTCAACCTTGCGAGCTCAGTTTTTATAATTTCAAATTTTTCATGCTCTAACTTTTGCCTAGGTCGCCCTTTCGGGTTTTCGGCCTAGCGAGCCACTCAAGGGTAATATTTCTTCAACTTGTCCATATTGATCGGCTATGAGAACTCTAGGCCATTTAGGTCCATCAGAATGATAGCTCCACCTGACCAGATAGACTTAATGATGTAGGGACCAGTCTAATTGGGTCTGAACTTGCCCCTAGGGTCGTGGATGGGAGCTCGGTTGTCTTTGAGCACCAAATCTCCTTCCTTTAAATTCCTGGACTTAACTTTCTTGTTGAAAGCCTTGGCAATTCTGCGTTGATAACCTTGAACATGGTACAGTGCTTTCAGTCTTCTTTCGTCAAAAAGCATGAGTTCCTCAAATCTGCTCTGCTGCCAATCTGCTTCGGCTATCTGACACTCAGCCAACACTCTCAACGACGGAACTTCAATTTCGATAGGTAGAACGGCCTCCATCCCATAAACTAACGAATATGGAGTCGTCCCAGTAGAAGTTCTAATTGAAGTCCGATAGCCCTACAGAGCAAATGGCAACTTATCGGCCAGTCCCAGTAGGTTTCCACCATCTTCTGCAAAATGTGTTTGATGTTCTGTTGGCGGCCTCAACTGCTCGTTGGTCTGCGGCCGATATGTGGACGACTTATGAAAAGCCATATTGTATTTTTCCAACAAGTCAATCACTTCCTTCTTGAAGTGGGACCGTTATCTGAAATGATTTCATTCGGGACCCCATAGCGACAGATGATGTTGTTCCTGATAAACTTTGCAACGTGCGAACCTTCAACAACCGCATAAGATTGGGCCTCACCCACTTTGTGAAATAGTCTATCGCGACCAGAATAAACTCATGCCCGTTAGACCCCTTCGGAGACAACCCCGATCACATCGATTCCCCAAACTGAAAATGGCCATGGCGAAGTCATATTATACAGCTTCGACGATGGGATGTTCATACGGTTTGCATGGATCTGACATTTGTGGCATCGCCGAACAAAGCCGATACAATCCTCGTCCATGGTGGACCAGTAGTAACCCTGTCTGAGGATCTTCCGAGCTAACATTACCCCGTTCATATGCGCTCCACATTCTCCTCCATTGATAGCCTCCATTAGGCTCTTCGATTCTTCGGCATCAACGCACAACTTATGCATTCCCAGATGACCTCTCTTATACAGTTTTCCTCCGCAGATGATGAACTGAGCAGCCATTCTTCTGATTGCCCTTTTATCCTTGGCATTTGCCCGTGGTGGATACGCTTCTTTCTCCAAGAAGTTCCAGACATCGTAATACCAGGGGTTCTTATCTTGAACCTCTTCTATGGCAGCAATTGACTCGTAAGCCGGCACAAACTTTTGGTCAATGATGATCGGACGCATCCGGACCCCAAAAGGGATGTCTATCATAGAAGATAGAGTTGCTAGTGCATCTGCGAACCTGTTGTTCTCTCTTAATAGATGAGCAAAGTTTAGTTTCTCAAACCGAGGAATTAACAAGTCCAAGGTCTGGTGATACATTATCATCTTTTCTTCTTTGACTTTCCAATCTCCTTTCGCTTGAGATACAACAAGGTTCGAGTCCCCAATGACGTCCAACCGTTTTGCCCCTAGTTCCAGGGCTGCTTCTAAACCAGCAATGTATGCTTCATATTCTGCTTCGTTCTTCGAGACCTTGAACCGGAGTTTAAATGCTAGAGGGATAAGGGACTTGTCGGGTGCTATCAGCAACACCCCTACCCCATACCCGTACTGGTTTGACGCTCTGTCAAAATACATCGTCCAAAATTCATCGTCGATATGCAAAATGGCCTCATCTGGGAATGAGTATTCAACTGCTTCACCTCCTTCCACTGGATGATCGGCTAAGAACTCAACTACCGCTCTCCCATTGACTGACTTGCGCGTCACATATTTCAGATCGAATTCGGAAAGCAACAGCAACCAACGAGCTAGCCTACCTGTAAGTGTCGGTTTCTCGAAGAGATATTTGATGGGATCTAATCTTGAAACCAACATTACAGAGTGAGCTAACAGGTAGTGCCGCAGCTTCCTGGTAGCCCATACCAAGGCTAAGCAAGCCTTTTCCAACGGTGTGTAGAGGGTTTCATACTCCAGCATCTTCTTGCTTAAATAGTAGATAGCCCTCTCCACCTTATCCTCTGATTCCTGCGCAAGCATGCAGCCCATCGTAGTTTTAGTCACTGAAAGGTACAAAATCAACGGTTTTCCCGGCTCAGGCGGTGACAACACAGGTGGGTTTTGTAAGTATTCCTTTATCTGTTCAAAAGCAGCTTGGCATCGGCCATCCCATTGGAACTTCTTTTCTTTCTTCAGGAGACCAAAAAGTGGTTCACAAGTCAAGGTTAATTTTGAGATAAACCGTCTTATGAATTGCACTTTACCTAGAAAGCTTTACACCTCCTTTTCAGTCCTTGGTGGTGGCATTTCTAAGATGGCCTTGATTTTGAAAGGGTCGTCTTCGATACCTCTCTGTGTAATCAGAAACCCCAAACATTTTCCCTGCTGTAACACCGAACGTACACTTCTGAGGATTCAGCCGCAATTGAAATTCTCTGATCCTTTGAAGAACTTTTTGCAAGTGGTGTAGTGGCCCTCTCTTTCTTTGGACTTGACATCATGTCGACCACGTACACCTCAACCTCTTTGTGGATCATGTCATGTAATATTGTGGTCGCGGCCCGTTGATATATAGCTCCAGCATTCTTCAACCCAAATGGCATCACCCTGTAACAGTAAGTCCCCCCACGGGGTGATGAAAGCACTCTTCTCCCAGTCTTTGAGGTGCCATCACTATCTGATTATAGCCCGAGAATCCATCCATGAACGAAAGCAAAGCATGCCCCGCTGTGAAGTCCACTAACTCATCAATATGCGGCAAGGGAAAGTCGTCCTTCAGACTGCTTGTTCAAATCCCTGAAATCCACACATACCCGGATCCTGCCATCCTTCTTCGGCACCGGAACAATGTTGGCCAACCAAGTCGGGTATTCAGATACCAGCAGGAACCCTGCGTCAATTTGTTTGGTGACCTCTTCTTTAATCTTGAGAGCCCAGTCCGGGCGGATCCTCCTGAGTTTCTGTTTAACGGGTCGGGCCTCGGGGTCAAGAAGGATCCGGTGCTGTACAATCTCAGGATTGATTCCAGGCATGTCTTCGTAGGACCACACGAAAACATCTTTGAAATCTTTTAATAAAGCGACTAAGCGCTCGCGTTCCTCTGAAGACAACGTGGACCCGATCTGGACCAGCCGCGAGTCCTCCTCAGTACCAACATTAACAGTAGTGATTTCATTAACTAAAGGTTTAACAAATCTTTCCTGCTCTTGATCAATTAAGCGTTGCAAAACCGGAGTAATTTCTTCCTCGTCGTTTTCATCAAAATTTTGAAAGTTCTGATTAATATAATAAATCAAGGGCACAGAAAAGTATTCAGAAACCACATCCATTCCATTCTCATTAAGCATTTCCAAATCGTCCAATTCTTCTGTCACAACAGACTCAAAAGAGAAAGAAAAAGACGATCTAGATAGGATTGTGGCATCCGGGTTATCACCCCCAGGAATACCGGACTTAGACTCAGTCGAGCTGGAACCTGATTCCGACTCAACAGATTCGGAGGAATCAGATTCCGACTCACTACCTGACCCGGTGCTGCTTGACAAAAATCCCTCCTCGTATTGCCAGGTGAGAGAGGGTGCGATGGATGCATCCAAAATACTTGCAGGTAGGCCCGCAGCCATTTCATTCCCAATCATGGACACCGAGAAGTTATCCCCCAAGCACTTCTGTACGATTGGAGGATCTGAAAGTAGACAAGCCAGCGCTACCCCCATTTCAATTTCGGTGCTCTCAGAATCCACTTTCTCATTCTGCTCAACCTCAGTTGATGGGTCTGTCTGCTCCTTGGCAACATCATCCCCGGATAACTGCAGGTCAAAGAAGATCTCAAAACCCGGCACGCGCTTCCTCTCCGCATTCAACCATGGCTCTGGGAAGCCGCAGAATGGAAAATCCTCCCCCTCCCGGACGAAGCGTCCATTTAGGGTACCCTGAATGGGTCGGTGCATTGACTCAAAAGGCTTCCCTGCCTTCTTTGCTCTGGCTCTTCCAGCCATCTCTTTACTTCCTCACCCAATCCTCTTTGGTGGGCAGATAAACCCACCAAAGGTATGCGGGTTGTGCGGCACTTCGACCGATACTGCAAGGCCCTTCCAGCCACTCTTTCCCAATCCCATCCCGGGGATGTGTTGAAGCTTGTTCATGAGGTATATTGATTGTGCGCTGACATACACCCCCTCATCAACAGCCAAGATGTTTTGCACGACTCAAGCCTCAGCCAGAGTAAACCCCGATAAGAACACATCCTCCGTGCCGTGCTCGATTTCCAAGACTGGCGTAGACACTTCTGGCAGTGGATGGATTGACGAATTCTCGAAAACAATAGCCACCCCCTTCCTGTGGGGGTATTTCAACATCTGGTGTAAGGTGGAAGAGACTACCTTTACCTGGTGCAACCACGGTCGCCCCAAAAGTAGGTTAAAGGTTGCGGGAACGTCCAAGACATGAAAATCGATCTCGTGTTGTCCTGGACCAACCTGGGTTTGAATTTTGAAAGTCCCCATCACCTCCCTGCTTGTGTTATCATACGCCCGAATCACCTGGGCAGTTGGCACGAAGTCTGCGGGCTTTAACCCGATTGCATATGCCCTCCTTGACGGGCACACATTAATGGCGGATCCCGTGTCGACAAGAACTACCGGTATCCATTTGCTCCTACATTCCATAGAGATGTAGAGCGGTTTGTTATGATTCGCGCCTTCAGGCGGCAGTTCTTTGTCAAAAAAGGTCAACGTCGGGGAACCTCCTCTCAGAAAGACTAATCCCATCAGCTGTTCAGGCGTGGTGTCTATTGAGAGCTTAGCCTTGTCCATGGCCGATAGAACGGCCTGTCTGTGAACACGTGAAGCCATAAGCAGTCCCCAGATGGAGATGTCTGCTTGTATCTTTTTCAACTGTTTCAGCACGACCTCTCTTCAAGTTGCTTCTCTTTCTGTTTCTCCACCTCCTTGTCCTTCCCGGACGCCTCTGGCTGATCTAGGTGTGGGGGCTTGAAATACCGTCCACTCCTAGTCATATGGTTAACTTCACCAATGTACCAGGTATCGTCCGGTTGGTTGCTCCCCCAATCCTCATCTGTGTGGGCAAGACATAGATCATCGTCCTCCTACCACATTCCATCGGCAGCTGACAGACACCTATCCGGCTCCGTTACAAAAATCTCTGTGCCCGCAGCACCTTGCGTTCCTGTACTCGCAGTACATTCTGTTCTTGTGCACACAGCACTCTCAACCCCCACAGGAGCTTTAGCCTTTCTGACTCTTTCGGAATCTTCGATCCCTTCTTGTTCCAACTGCTTCAACACAGCCTGCTCAACATTTCCTGCATTCACAATGCCCAAGTCCCGAGCGAAATTCTTAGCACCGGCGCTCTCTGGCGATGCCTTCTGATCCCTGGCCCTTCCAGCCACAATTGATGTTCTTGCCCTTGACGGGCCCTGTTCCGGTTGAGTTTCTTCAACAATGTCTGGTTGGTCATCAAGCCAGCCGATGACCTCTGTTGACTCCTCAAAATCGAACCAGTTGACTGTCATGTCCCCCGGATCTTGTTCGTTGAAAATCTGGAGGTCAGCGATGTCCCTTTCTAGAACTGCTAAATCATCTATCCTCTGATCAAGTCCGTCCTCCCGCAACACACAAATTTCTGCCCCCGCCGGTAATTCCACATTTGGCCTAATCTGACCCGCTGATGCAATGTAGCCACTTGGATTGTACACCCCCTCAGCAAAGCTCACAACTTCCTCAGACTCTGACTCAACAATCCCATTCTCCTCCGAAGTCATCCCTGTTCCATCTTTGATGGTCACCATCATTAGTTCAGGTTGGTCTCGGGAGATATCCAACATGCACAAGTCAGTGCTGTCGGGAAGGAACACCTCTGGCTTGGGTAGGTGAGAAGGAGTGATATAGATGCTAGGATCGTAAGACACGACCCCAGTCTAGATAAAGTTGATGTGTTTAGGAGGTGGAGCTTGGTTGTGTGGTGGGAGAGGGTTGGTTGTGACATTGGGTTTCTCTGGAGGCACAATCACCCTATTATCAATGAGATCTTGAATCTCATGACGTAATCGGAAGCATTGATCGGTGTCATGACCGTGCTGTTGGTGGAAAGTGCAGTACTTGGCTGGATTATGGGAGGGGGGGGAGTTTTTCTGGTAACGGTTGCGGCTCTAGGGGCTTTAAATGCCCTTTCCTAATCAAAACTCCTAAAGCCTTGGACAAGGACATATATAGTGGAGTGAAAGTTCTTTGGTTTTTTGGTGGATATCTGGCTGTTTGCGAACTACTACCGGACGCACCGGTGAATGGCGTAGCTGCAAGATTTCTTGGGGGATTGGTGGTGACCATGCTTACTTCTGAAGCTCTGGTAGTTGCGGCATTGCTTGTGCCTGTGTTGGTGTTGCGGTTGAAGGTTCTCTTGGGTTGCTCTCTGTCTTGGTCAATCAAACCCTGTTTCATCGCATCCTCAATTTGTACCCCCATCTCATGTAAATCCAAAGAAGTGGGGAAAGGGAGCACGATCATTTTCTGCATCAGTTTGGGTTGGAGATTGCGCACAATCATCCGAATCTGATCCTTGTCAATGGGCCTAGTGATCATCATTGAGGCCTTGGCCCTCCAGCGGGTTACGAATTCAGAGAAACCCTCCTTAGGCTCCTGCCTTGTTGTCTCGAGATCACGGGTGGTAATCTCGATTTACGTGTTATAGGAGTATTGCGCAATGAAAGCCTCGGCCATCCCATCCCAATTCCGCTTGACATCGTCTTCCAATTTTGCGTACCAGATGGCCGCCACAACCGACAGGGTCCGGCCAAATAATGAAAGCTTCTGTAGTCTGGTGAGGCCCATCGGCCTTAGTATGTCTAAAAACAAACATAGATGCAACATGGGATCCCCGGACCCGTCGAAGCGGTCGATCTGTGGCATCTTGAACCGGTCCGGCAGCGTCACAGCCGCGTCGATATACCAGTCCTCAACGTTTGGGATGGACTTTACCCCTTGGGATTTCTTGAACAACTTCTCAAGCTTGCTCAATTTCAACGCTTGAGGGTCCACCTCGAACTCAAAGGGAGAGTCCGGTTGATTGATAGGCGTAGGTGCCTTGGATAGTTGAGGTAGAATCGGGGGCGGAGGTGGCCCCGTTGGGATGTCTGTATCCTCTTGGACATTCTGGACATTCGCCGCCTCCTCGGGTGGTGGGACCCTTGGTGGGAAAGGGGCTTGGTGTGAAGCTGATGCTCTGGCTTGCTGCTGTAGTCGGGTAATTAGTTCTGCCTATTGGGCCATGACGACGGCCTGTTGTTTGGAAAATTCTGCTTGACGAACAGCGTCCTCCTGCATGGTTTTCATGCTCTCCTGGAGCTGGCGCATCATTTCTTCGATTCCTGCCATATTTCCCTGATCTAGTTGTACTGTCGGTATATATTCCCTCTCTGCGGGAGAAACAGGACTCTGATCCCTACTATACTCAGGCGGGGTAGACAAAGCCCTCTGAACTGATTGCTGAACTGATATCCTCTGCCTAACTGCCTGCCGTCTGGTAACCGGGAGTAGAGAATGAAACACTGGTTGTCCGTCTACCAGATCCTTAGATCGATGGAGTCAACGTCCTCTAGTCCAGAGTGCTTGGGGGATATCTGCTTGGTCTGAAGTAATTGTGCTAAACTACCTAGCAAAAAGATAAATAAAGCGATAATAAGGAAATAAACAACCAGACAAACGGATAGCATAACAGTTGGGCATCACAACACACAGTTGGGCATCACAACACACAGTTGATAAGCTGAATAGACTGTTCTCAAACACTGATCATCGTTCCCAAATCACTGCCCACAAAACTGAATCTGATACTCGCAGATAACTGATTCTCAAAATACTGAACTGGTGCCCGCAGGCCTGATACCCAAACTTGTAAACTGATACATGCATTCCTGTAGAGGCCAACTCTAAAGCACATAACAAACAAGTGAGAGCCAAAACACCCCTATGGAGGGGTAAGGTTTCCCTGTCCTATTTTGTCAGGAGCTAGGGTTTCACTACGCACGCAGCGGTTTCAAACAACCTATAATCGGGTAAGCAACCTGTCTTAGCTTGGAATGGTCACTATGGATTCCGAATATGCACTAGGTCGAATGGTCAAAAAGGGTGCCCCGGTAAAAATCGGGGTTTGTGTTCCCATCGTGGCAGAGCCCGTAACCGGTCAGCCTTATGGCACGCTTCTCAAAGCGAGCCTCTGGCAAACCGTTCAGGAATAGCAGACGGCAAACATTGTGTCCTAGGCGCACCAATGCACATGCAATGTAAAGAAACACATATGTGTAGTGAAAACAAGATATCATGAGTTCGAGTCAAGTTCTCTAACTCCCCAGCAGAGTCGCCAGAAACTGTAGACGTCCCTGAACGTCCCGGGAGGGAATCCCGTTTTGTTCATTGGGGCTTACTACAGTTTGGACTCAATGTCACGGTCTTGTATCTAATCTCGCAGAGTGCAATGCAAGACCGATGAATCATCAAAGAGTCCAAATCCGGCAAATCGTTTTTTAAAACAGATTTTTTGAAAGAAGTGCCTAACATGGACTGCGTTGCCAGATACAGAGTCGCCACCTAAATATTTATTTTGGGGGAATTTAGGAAACCCTGACTCGTTGCCTAAGGCCACGTGTCCGTCATCACCAAAGTTGCCTCAGCTCGGGAACTTGGGTACGATTGGGGAAGGTCACTTCGTGAGCACCCCCGCTCGCCCGATCAAAGATCGGCCTCTACTAACCATGATATCAAGTTTTGAAAAAATTATGTGCTCTTATTCCGGTTTATTAGCCTAGAATTACTATGTGATGCGCGCAGCATACAAGTATAGACTGGATCGCCTAAGTTGAAACAAAACATTTCATGTTTGTTTTTGAAAGCGGCTTGCTACTCGCAAATAGGCTAAAATGCGGATTTTGCCACCCTCAAGTGGGCTTAGAAAACATGGTGATTTGCCACTATCTAGTGGGCTTAAAACTCGCAATCAATGAATTGTTCCAATTCAGATAATCCAACCTCCACCCACAAGCATTCAGGCAGTTATATCACATAAGCACATAGGCACATGGTAAGCATGCTATCATGGCAGTCACTCACACGCATGCAAGGATGCTAAAGCATAAACACTCACCGAGTACTCCAAGCCAAAACAGAAACTAGTTAGTAATCAATGAATGATCCTAGTTCATGTTAAGATGGCTAATGCAACACATACAAGATGCAACTAAGATAGGCTCGGCTATTCTAAACATGGCATATGAAATGCAACAGATAACATGTATTCAACTTTGGAATGGAAATACAATGTAGTTAGTATGATGTGCCGAGCCCGGTGCATGCAAGACAGATGAATGGATGCAAACATGCGAGCATATGTATGCTAATTGAAACGTGCCCTAAACTAACCATCATAAGCTGGTAAATAAAAGGGAGAAAGACGTGGGGTTGGAAGACATACATCACACACACGCACACTTATTACAAAATTGCCCTCCTCGGAGGATCTGAATAAATAATTACAGACCGAATAAATAATTAACTACTCTAGCTAATTAAATATTACAAAACCCTAAATTAATTGACAAATTAGTTACAAAGAGAGGCCGCTGCAGCCCCGCCTCGGAATGCTTGGATGATGTATGCTCGATTCGTCTCGCTTGGAAACCCGTCGCCATGCCACTGTTGCCTCTGTTTGCACTGTTCTGCACCTCTGAGAACTGTGAAAATACTTGTGATGCTTCTGGAACACTCCCATAGCACTGTGGGATGTCACCGGCCATAATGCAAGTCCACCAGCCACTGGAATACAGTTATCGACCAAAAGTGGGACTACCGGCTAGACTTTGGTAGCCGGCCGGGACTAAAAGTGGCTGACCGGCCATTTCTTCCTGCAGAGCACTGGTTTTGCTGCAGCAGAGGACAGACAGTGCATGGCAAAGCATTTTCAAGACAATGTGTGCATAGCCACTCTCTCTATCATGTAATGAACTCAAGGGAGTATGGCCCTCGGTCCTCGGGCCACCAATCACGCATTTCGATGCATGATGGCCAAAGGTACCAAGTTTGCAAATCGATGTAAATGAATGCAACAAAACATATGAATGCCACACACTCTATCATGTTGAGATCAAGAGTGTCGGCGACCGAGGATTGAGATGTGTTTCATCACTTTAAGTACGAACGCACCTCATTCCTCATGTTTGGTTTGACACCCCAAACCAAACATAATGCAATGCATGTATGCGATATGGCTCAAATATGCAATATGGCTCAAGTATGCAAAATGAGGCTAAGTTAGCAAAGCATGCCAAATGCAATGCAACCTACACATGCAAATGTACAATGTGCTAAGCATGCAAGATGTAATGCAATGCGATCTAACATGTAAGCTAAGCTAATGTAACAAGAACATGCAAACATGATATAATGCAAGCATATAACGAGATGCAACATGATGCAACATACCAAACATGCAACTATGTACAAGGATGGACTTAAACCGAAATGGGAGGACCTCAACCAATCCCAAAACAGTGGCCAAAGTGCAATGGAATGATGGGTAAATGTGTACACAAACAAGCATACCAATGGGTCTATCACCTAAGCATGGGAGGGGCAACTTTCAAGGACACTTAAAAGATGACAAACATGGACATTAGACAATCATGTTAAACTCTGAAAAACATGCAAAAGGATGATGCTAAGCCACTCAAATCATGCAAGTAAAGCGCACAAAGAAGCCCAAAACTTGAGACTAACCAAGGGGCTCAAGCCATAACCATATGAGGCAAGTTCCAAAGCGGGAAGGGGACCAAAATCAGAGGTCAAGCATGACCAAATAACCCCCAAAACCTACTGATATGGTAGCTAAATAATCTAAACATGGAGGCATGCAAAATGGCCTAAACATGGAGCATAAGACAACAATTCTTCAAAGCATTGAAAGGGTAGCGAATGCAAGCATACGAGCATGAAGCATGGACTGAAATATGATCTTAGGTGATGCCAAATCATGAGAAAGGTCAAAGCAATGCATGCTAATGACTCACACACCCGAGGCTAACAAACTAGAATGCATGGTGGCTATACAAAGCGATGTAAGCATGACCAAAAGGACACCAAACAGACCTTAAGCATGGCAAAACAGAGCTAAAATGTTCTTGGAACCAAACCAAAATCATGCTAAAATGCCACCTTATAACATGATGCATGTTAGGCCAAAACATGGGATTACAAGACAAGCATATGATGCATGCAAGAGGCCATTAAACCAACTTAAAACAGAGGTATAACATGACAAAATACCACTAAATACCCACTGAGATGGAGCCAAAATCGACTAAGCATGCATGCTACCTTTATGAGCCAACAACACAAGCAAAGGAGACACAAAGGGAGAGGGGTGTCCCTCCCCTATACAAGACCTCAAAACCACTTCACCACCACTGAAAATCCTCTGGATTTCAGTGGTGAGAAGGCCAATACACGAAAGTTCCAAAGCTCAACAAAGAAGGCACAAAAAGATGCCAAACAAGGCCTAAGAGGGAGAGGACGACCCCCAACACCAAAATGACCTTAAACAAACATCTTAAGCATGAAAATACAGAACTTTTATCAGTTATACACTAAGCTCAAAACAGCATGCAAGATAGGTTAAAAGCTAGTGCAAAAATGGAAAATATAAAGCAATAGTGCTCACCCTTGAAGAACACTTCAAGAACAGGAACTCCAGTCCTCTCCTTCTGATCAAAACCAACTCAAAACTCCAAGAACAAACTCTCAACACCTCAATAACCAAGGTATAGTGTAACACTAGGTGCTTTAGTGCAAAAATAAGAACAAAACACACTTTTGAACACTATTCCACCCACAAATGTAGAGAGAGAGAGAGAGGAAGATATAGAGAGGGAGTGATATATATCTCTGATTTGCTCAACCTCTCTAAAGGAGAAGGGAGGCCCTCTTTTATAGAACAAAACAAGGGCCTAAGCTTCTTGGAGAAGCTAAGACAAAGGGGTCAAGCTTCCTCAAGAAGCTTAGAACAAAGGTTCAAGCTTATTGGGGAAGCTAAGACAAAGGTTCAAGCTTCATGAGGAAGCTAGAGCAAAGGGTTCAAGCTTCCTCAAGAAGCTAGAGCAAAAAGGGTGCAAAGGGTGCAAATCCTCCATACACGTGTATGGAGGACAGGTCTGTGTGCTCCAGCTGGCACAGCTGGCATGCACAATGCCTTAAAAAAGGCAAGAAAGAAGCCCCGGCTAGAAAATATGGCCGACTAACCAAACAAACGGTCGACCGACCAAAAACAATGCCGACCTGCCATCACCAATGGCCGGTAGCAACAAAACAGGGTCGGTGGCCTCAAGCCAAGGCCGGTGAGGTGTGAGGATGACCAATAAGCCATTCTCTGCCCTCAGAAGCAAAAACAAACAAGTTCTTGGTCCACAACCAAGCACAGAATAGGCAGGTTAAGAGATCCTGAGGCACGGCGCGCGGCCAAGACCTCCGGGAACTCAAAACGAACACGAACATGGGTGATCATCGAGTGTTCAAACGATGACGTCCAAGTATTGAGGGCGGTCAAAAATGGGTTGTCTACAGGATTGTAAACTCTAAAAGTACTGGATGCAAGATTTTCACGCTCCACGGGCGCTCGACCCACGCTTGAGCGTGGTGCATGAATTCGGGGTTCACGCTCGAGCGTGAAAGTCCCCGCTCGAGCGTGGGTCAAATTTTTGGAAAATCCAGATTGACCTCCCAAGCTCAAAACTCGAATTCAACCATCCAAAATACATCTCTTGGGCCCCAAAACTTGAGATAACTTAGTAAACTTGTAAAACATGGTGGATTAAGGATTATTTCATAAAATCATGGCCCAAGAGTTTTTTAAAAACTCACAATTTCAACTTAAAACATGATGAATGTTCATGAACACAACATGCATGGATTTTTCTTGTATCAAACTTCTCAAAACATGATCAAACACCACAAAACAACTTGAAACTTGATGATTTCCCTAAATGAAGATGAATTTCAAACATGCAAGAGAGTATTCATGGAAATCATGCTCAATTGGTAAGAAAATGCACATGTATGCATGAATTAACTCTAAATTCAACATCTTTGGTCTAATTCTTGTAGATAATCACAAATTCTTCTTGAAATGATCTACTTGATGGTTCAAAGTCATAATTAAGTCTTAAATCCTTACCTAGAGTCTTCAATTAGCTAGGTACTTGCACAATCTTTGATCAATTCAAGCTATAGCCTTCAATTCTTCTTCAATCTCTCATTCTCTCTCTCTAGAATTGTGCTCCCTCTCTCTCTAAAATGTCTCACCAGATTTTTCCACTCAAGGGATGAAAGAAAATGAGCTCACAAATGAGCTTAAGGGTTGCATATAAGCTTATGGTGCTAAAACACATTAATTAGAACATAAGGCTTGCCAAACGCGACTTAACGAATCAGACTTAATCAATTTTTAATAAAATTTGCCATATGGCTCTAAAAATTCCAAATAACATAACGGTGTAGTCAATTTCAGTTTCGGGTGCCGATAAGGCTTTCAATTTACATATTAAAGCGGAATTCCAAACAGATATTCCTACAAGTAACAGATAGTAAGCCACATATCATGCAAATCACATAATAAACCATAATTTATTTTATTCACTTAATTAACATCCTTAACTACCGATTAGTGGCTAATTGTGGATTGGGGTTATTACATGCATCCTCCAACAAATCCTGTTCTAAGGGCTGCAAACCCAACATATAACCTCTGGAAAACTGGGGGCAATTCAAAGTTGGCCTAAGCATGTCTTCATTGGGCCTATCCACCATTACTTGCATTACACTGTTTGGATTATGCAGCCTCACTGTTTCACAGTAATCATACGCCTTTGTATATTGGACCCTTTTATCTCCTTCAATAACTTCTCCTGCTTTTTTTTTAGCCCTATACAATTGAGGCCTACTAACATCAACCATTAACTCCCTCCAAACTGTCTTCTGCATAGGCCAACTTTGATGTTAGGTCATCCCTTAACTTGTCCATATACTTGTGTGCCAAGTAAGTTGAGTTGACCAAGTGATTATTATATGACCTTCCACATGCATGCTTTGGCTGGAATGATTTTATTTGAAAAGTTCTCTCACCTTGCATGGGAGAAGCATGCAATCTCCATCCACATCCATGCTTGCACACTACAGTAATCCTAGAGTTGCCATTCCTTATGTACTTGATGTCATAACCATGTTGGATATTCCACTCTTTCATTGCCTTTCTAAAAATTTGAGGGGTGGCAAACTTCATTCCAAGTTTCAGTTGTGGCTTCTTCATGTCTACTTCTTCAATGAACTCAGGATATTTATCTTCACATTCCTCATCTGATGAGTTATGTACACTATGTAAATCTTCATCCTTAGGATCAGAATACCACCCTCCATCTGCCTCTTGATCACATGAAGGAGGTTGCCTCTTTCTTTTCTTTACAGTCTCCCTTGGTGAGAAAATATCATCATCTTCTAGCCCCTCTAAACCCTCATTCAACCAGCCAGGTTCATCACTTTCATAGTCTTCATCTTTTGAACCACTATCAACATTCCCATCATCCATGTAATCAGGATCATCACTATCTTCTTCATCCCAAGCTCTGTTATCCATTTCCTCATCTCTGGCATCTTCATCTGCTGCTCCTTCATCCCCATCTCCATTATGCATTTCCTCATCACTTACATCTTGCGTTCCATCTCTACAATCCATCTCTTCTTCACTTATACTTTCCATGTCATTCCAAGTCAGTGCCTGCTTAGCACTAACTGGTACTCTTAGGGGTACCAAATGTTTCCCTTTTGGACTTACCACTTGCAATGGGTCCTGACCCTTCTCCACATATAATTGAATCACATCTAAACCTTCATACTCACATATCATGGTATATACATCAACATCTTCTTCAATTATTGTTAACCCATCATCCAAACTTTTTCCAGATTTCCTATACCACAAAACAGAGGTACTATACACATCTATTTTCATCTCCCTCAAGATGGTATGAACCTCAATAAAAGATAGTCTGTCAGGATCAACATCATATATATATTCCACTTTCCCTTGTTTATAAGCAATATTAGGAGGCTTACTGAAGTACCCATTATAGTTTATCTCAAAAATCATTTTTTTTTTTACCTCATTGCAGAAAACAACAAAACTTCACAACATTACATTAGACAACTCAAACTTCACAACATTACATAACAACAATCATAACAAAAGTTTGAAGCTCAAAGTTACAAAAACAAATCTGTGAATAAAGTAATTAAAGGCATGAATACTAAAATAATTAAAGGCATCCCAAAAAAATAAAGTAATTAAAGGCATGAATACTAAAGTATACAAAAACAAATTGTGAATAAAAAATACTCAAACTTAACATCATGAAAAATATTCCCCATTACTTACTTATGAAGCTCTATACCCCACCCCACTCCACTTTAACCACAATCCCCAAAAACTTAAAATAATACAAGCATACCATGCCTAAAACATTACAAGTTTTGTGAATCGAAGTCTTGTTTACCCTAATCTAGTAAATTAGGGTAAACAACATCTAAGGATCAAAATTAGGGCAAAACAACATCCAAGGATGAAAATAAATTAGGGTAAACAACACATACCTAATCTAGTAATGGCGTTCGTGATATGATGGTGAAATTGATGATGAAACCCTAGTTCAATCCAATCAACCACGGCGAGAGAGAAGATAGAGAGAGAGAGAGCAAATAGAGATGCGAATACTGGTGTTAGTCAAATGAAACGAAATGACTGAGAGATGTAAAATATCTAGGGCATTCCTGACTTTTTACAACTTCTGTTACGTCCGTTGGATTTTGCACTCTGGTATAAAGTATAGGGGTTTAAGTGTTATAAATGAAACTATAGGGGGGCTCCATGTTTTTGAAGCAAATCACAGGGGGTTAAATTATAATTTACCCAAAATAATAACAATAGGATTGAATGTCTTTATTATATTTTTTTAAGATTGAACTTTGAAGACTGATCTAGCTCAATTATGATCAAAAGTACAATCTAGGTTGGTCTAGCATAAATTTGCAATAAATTAAAGAATAATGGTATATGTACTAATAATAGTGTTTGGTTTCATAACCTAGATGGTTTGAATGTCTCAAAACGACGTTATTTTGAGACATTCGAGCTATTTAGACCATACAAATTCGAGTTATCAAACATTTTTCATGCATCAATTAGTGTACCAATTAATTATGTGACATAATTTAAGAAATTTTTAATATTTGTAATGTAATTAATGAAGAAGGTCAATAATAATGTCATAACTAGTGTTAATATACTAATTAATGTATGTGCACTAGGGTGAATTAAAAGAGGCATCTTTAAGGGCACCAATTAATTATTCGCAGGAACAAATGCCACTTATTAGCAGTAACCTGCGGCAAGTGATTTGGGGAACCATGTTCTCAATTAATTAACATCTCGAATTTTTATGGTTAAAGTGGTTTCTTAAATTAGAAAGGGAAAAAAAAATTGTGATTCATTGCACAAGATTACTTAAATGAGAAAAGAAAAGAAAAAAACAAAAATGACTCAGTCCATGAGTCTCTTGTTAAATGAAATTTTCTTAAGACAAGATGCACTTATCCTCATCTCTAGAGGGGCATTATTTTTCTAGTCCAAAAGGCAATTTAAACTTAAACTTTATGCCTGATAAAAGAAAATTTTAAAACATTTTCAATGGATATGATAACTTTATGTGTGTTTAAGTGAGTTATATGACAAAAAGTAATAAAAATGAGATCAAAAAATGTGTGTTAAAAATTTATTAATTTAAAGAGTTAATGGTGATGCAATGAATATATTAAGATGTGTTAATAATATATAGGGCAAATTACATATACCCCCTCGAGGTTTGGGTAAATTACAAATACCCCCCTGAGGTTTGAGAAATTACAAATTCCCCCCTGAATGCTATATTTGCATAACAAATTAGGGGGTAATTTGTTATGAAATTTAAACCTCAGGGGGCAAATTGTTATGAAAATACAAACCTTAGGGGGCGGGATGTAATTTCCAAAACCTCAAGGGGGTATCTGTAATTTAGCCAAACCTCAAGGGAGGTATATGTAATTTGCCCTAATATATAAATATATATAAATAATAGATAAATAAATAAGGATTATTTTGAGAAGATAGTTATAATCAGCTTTTTGGTTAAAAGCTGATTATAAGCTGCTTTTTGTAAGAGAGAGAAGTGGACTATAATTTGGAAAGTGAATTATAACCTACTTTCCAAAAGATCCCTAAGTAATACAAAAAATGCAATGGGTCTCACCCCACTACATATTCCCTTCTCTCTCTTTCCCTCCATCACTTGGGGGTGTTTTGGGAAGTTGGTAAAAAGTTGGCTTTTGATTTTTTACGAAACTTTTTAACTTTTTGGAAAGTGATTTAGGAAGTTGGTAAAAGCTGACTTTTTGCTTTTTAGTTTAATATTTATTTATGGTGTCAAATCAAATAAAATGACCAAAATACCCTTACCTAACATAAGAAATTTATTATTATTATTATTATTTTTATTATAGGTCCTAATTTGTAATTTTACACTTGCGTTTTTAGCCATTCCCAAATCAATTTTGTTGCGTTTTTGACCACTTATATTTTTTGAAAAATGATCAAAAATTTGACTTTTTATGAAAGTTCCCAAAACGGCACTTGTTAGTGGCATTGCTACAAATAACAAGTTTTGTAACATCTGACACCAAAATTTGTTTTAAACATTATCACTAACACTTCCATGATACCTACAACTAACCAAATTTTGACATATGATACCAACACTCATTAGTGTGTCCACTGTGGTAGTCAACTATTAGGTCTAACTTTGTTCATCATTTACGGCACAAATGATGAGAATTTTCAAAGATATGAAATTGGAGAATTTAATGTGAGCGTTGAGACTCTCAATCAATTCTCTTTTCTATGACCAACATCAACCACAACAGGAAACGTGGTTGCTGCTGGGAAGATCTCTCTCTGTGAGGAATTCAAATTTGATACGTTTTAGAAGATAAGAAAAGTCTGTTGGAAATGGTTATAAAATTTTGGGTAAAATCAGAATTTTTCTCTAAGTTTGGTCTAATTTTTAGGTGGGCCCCGTGTATCGATTTACACGGGTTAAAGTGGTAACGCGTTCTATGCCGCGTTGTGATTCACGTGGTATATTTGGTTGCTTAAAACCATTACGAGTGAATGGGAAATTGAAGCCAAAGTAAGTTTCATGGAAATGGAGTTTTGGTGGAAATTCCTTAAAGGTTAAATAAAGCTTGTCCCACATTGATTTGGTGGGAGGTTTTGAAAGGGTTTATAAGGCATGGGTTTGATACTTGGGGTGTGCCCCAAGGGGTACCCAAGTGTTTTAGAGGGAGAGGTTATGGGCAAAATGGGCTAGACCCATTGGACTCAAAAACCACCACGTGCGCGCCGCCGCCGTCCGGTCGGTCGGGCGGGCTGGGCTGAGCCTGGGCTTGTTCGGCCCAACACTAATCTTTTTAGGCCAAAAACATTTGAATTTAATCTAGAATTCAAATTAAACTGGGTTTGGAATTTCTGTTCATCCAAACAAGGCCCTTCCCGTTTTCAAACAGAATTAAACTGGTTTGGCATTTTGGTTCATCCAAACAGGGCCCTTCCCGTTTTTATCTGTTTGAATAGTTAACCAACAGATTCAAATCTGTTGAAATTCAAACCCAACAGGTTTCATACCTGTTCAATTCAAATCCTACAGCCACCTTAACATCTATAAATAGACCAGCCTCCCATTTGGATTAATACACCAATTTTCGGATTCCACCTCTGCTTTAAATCTCTGCCATATTGCTGCATTTTATTTCTGAAAGAAAGAGTGTAAACACTTAGTGTGTTCGACGAACAATTAAATTGTAGTGCTGCATTTAATTGTTGATAAGATCATTTCATCCTGGGAGATAGACGTCTAAGTTCTGAAAGCACCGTGGAGAGGACGAATCTGTCTTAAGGACACAGTGTTAAACACTGGACTTGATCAGAAAAGTAATTCAAAGAAATTAACCAAGTAAGTTGTTTAATTTTATTCTGTTTTTAATTTGTTTATTTAATCAGATTTTAATTTTGTTTTTGTAACAAAATAAAATCTGTTATTTATTTATTTATTTTTATTTTCGAGTTTGATTTTTGTAATCAAACATATTCTTTCCTTTACTTTATTTCTTTAATTCTAATTGTTGTTTTGTACACAATAGAATTAATATCTTTTAAATACAGTAAAGATTGCCAACAAAGTCTTGTTTGTTTTGAGTGTGAACCTGGAATTTCGATTCTCTTTTTGACCCCCATTTTGCTTCACCATTTGAGACTTTTAAGACAAAAAAACAAAAACCCAAAAGTACAGTATTAAGTACAGTGGTACCATCTTCAAACCGACCTCTCTTGGTTCTTTACATCTATGCACATCATGGGATGTTACATTGCAACACTCAAAACAGACAGGTGAGTCTATCCTCACAGAAAATGAATGGTCCATATTTAAAATTGGGTAAACTACACTTTATTCCTTTTTATATTTTATCATTTTTTTACTTTAATCCTTCATAGTTTAATTTTTTTATTTTATTCTTAAAATTCATTTTTATTCAAAATTAGATAAAAAATTTCATGTCAGTTGCTTCATCACTTAAAAAATATATTATTATATTAAATTTTGTTTGTATTAAAGGTGTAAGTTATATAAAATAAAATATTTTTATGCTATGTAATTGTCAATGTATTATTTTTTGTCTAAATTTTGAATATAAGGTAATTTTTGGAGTTAATTGAGAAAAAATTAAAACATGAAGGGCCAAAGTGACGGGAAAAAAAAATTAAGGGCTAAAATAAAAAAAATAACTAAATATAAGAGGCACAAAGTGTAATTCATCCTTAAAAAAGTGTTGTTGTGACCCATAATATGAATAAATCATGATTTTTAATTAAAAATTGTAGATTTTTTTTTTTTTTGTAAACCCACTGACATTCAAACTATGTGGGTGTTGGGAAGTGAGTTTTTTTTTTGTAGATTTTTTTAATTGTAGGATATTATTGGAGAAATTTTTTTTATGTTTGGAAAGATAGTTGGGTTTTTTGTAGTTGGATGTAATATTTGTGAGAGAAAAAGTGAAATGATTATGGAGTTTGATGTGATATTTTGTTTGAATTTGTTTTTTTATTTTATTTTATAACCAATTTATCTTTCGGCACCGATTGGTAGCTCGAAACCATTTCGAGCCAAACGGCTCGAATTTCAGCAGGGGAGGGGAGGGGGAGGGGGAGGGGGAGGATCGGAGCTGGGCATCGGCGAGACGATCGGAGCTGGACGACGAGACGATCGGAGCTGGGCATTGACGAGACGATCGGAGCTGGGCATCGGCGAGACGATCGGAGCTGGGCGACGAGACGATCGGCGGCGACGATCGGAGCTGGGCATCGGCGTCTTCTCCCTCTCCCTCTCTTTCTCTCCCTCTCGTTCTCTCTCTCTCTCCTCTGTTGAAGTCGACGAAGAAGACGAAAGAAAAGGAAGAAAAGAAAAAAAAAAAAAAAAATAGACAGCCCAAAACGACGTCGTTTTGGGCTGTCGAGCCAAAACGACGTCGTTTTAGGACATTCGAGCCAAAATCGAGCCGTAATTTTTCGAGCTACCACGCATTAGTCTTTATCTTTTAATGAAAAAAACCAAAAAAAATAAAAAAAAAATCTTTCCCAAACACCATCTATACCGAAGCCACTGACTGTACACAGCAGCACAAGAGCTGGGGACCAGGACCACCACTAGCAAAGCTAATTTCAACATTTTTTTTTTGGTTTGATTATATTTTTTAGTGTTTAAAATTTGAACCAAATTTCATTTTGATTCATCGTTTTTCAAGTTAAACAAATTAGTTTTACACTTTAAGTTTAAGCTGTGTTTGGCATATGCAACTTTGGCTATTTTAATAATAAAAAGACAAAATAAGCTAAAAAATTAATAAAATAAAATGTCACATCCAAATCATAATTATTTCATTTTGTTCTCTCACAAAAGTCAAAAAAAATTAAAAAAAACTCATCCTAAACAAGGTTTTTTAATTTCAGGTTAAAATAATAAAAAAATCAAAAAATTAAAAAGCTAACTCACATTTCAAACGAAGGCTTAATGTCAATTTTGTTATTTTGTTCAAATTAAATGTCAAAATTAATAATTTTGTGACAAGTGTTAGTATGTTAAAATATATACATAAAAAAATTGATAGTAATTTAGAAAGGAAAAAAACGAACATAAGAAATGTACACATAGATCATCAAAATGAGATCATGACAAGTTCTACAAATCTCACAAATTCAAATTTAAATTTGAGTAAAGTTTAACTTGGGCTTCTGTCCTTAAAAAAATAAAAATAAAAATGAAAAAGGGTCAAGTCCCTTATCTCATTCATTCATAATCGTACATTTTTAAAAGAAAAAAAATTTAAAATGTAACAAAAATGTTAGAAATTCTTTGATTTGAGTTTTTTGAATTAAGTCTTTTAAAAATTGAGTTTTTTGATTTTTATATTTTTTTGTTTTTAGTAAATATTTTTAAAATTTTAAACATTTTTTACTTTTTTAGATGCACCTTACTTAGATGTATTTAAAAAGTAAAAAATTTGTGAAAAAATATTTTAAAAAACTAATAAATACATCAAAATATAAAAAATGTACTGAATTCTCGTATTTTTTTTGTATTGTTGGTATTTAATGAATTTTTAAAAAGTTTTTTTTCACAAATTTTTTACTTTTTAGGTATATTTATGTTAGGTATGTCTAAAGAGTAAAAAAAATTACTTAAAACATTAAAAAAAATTCAATAAAAACAAAAAAAAAAAACACGGAAAACAAGAAAGTAGAATTTTCTAAAAAATATTTTTGGAAAAGTGTAACCAAGCAAAGTGAATAATTCTACTAAAAATTTTATCAAATGTCTTATATGGGGGTGTGACTTACATAAAACTCACATTGAGTGAGTCCCACGCCCATATAAAACATTTATAAAATTTTTAAAATCTCTAATATTACTCAAAATTTAATTAACAAAAAAAAAATAAAAAAATATCATCCCATCCCTGAGTTGTAAATAGTAGGGAGTGACTGGGTCAAATGCACGGCACTTTCCAAGAAGAAGGCTATTAAAATAGATTGCTTTTGCTTGCTTTTGCTTGAATTAATGGGCGTAAATTCTCTGCTTTTGTGATGATGTTTGTTGGGAGAAAGCGTAAAATTATTGAAGAAGTGATATAAAATAATTGGATTGGTTTCTCAAATGTAAATTTAAATTTTAAAAAAATTTGAGAGTCATAAGGTCTATTATGAGTTTGGTTTTGATAATCTAAATTATTTATTTTGTAGAATTTTGTATGTATATCATTTATAGAAAAAATTAGTTTGATTCGAAAATTATAATATTTTTATTTTATTATATTTGTCTAAAAAAATAAATGATTTGTTTTTAAAAATGTAATTATTGTCTATTTTTTTTTAAAACAAACACAATAAAATAAAATAAAAAATTATAATTTTCTTATCAACTTAATTTTTATAAACAATTAGTGATATTGCACTCCCCATTTATGAACTTCATATATTTTGACTGTTTCAATTATAAAAACTATACTGTCCCATTTGATAGAATTATCCTATAAGTTTGGCTTATATCCAGTGTGGTCTGCTCTCCAAACTTTTGTTTTACATTTTAAACAAATTGATTATGCGTCTTCTTGTTATAAGATGGGCACACAATTACCCGATAAGTTGGCCTACCAGATAACTTATCCCCATTGGAGTGGGCAAGAGGAGAGAAAGTGACGTATTTTTATAATTGAGAGAGTTAAAATAAATAATTTTATAAATGAGTAGATAAGTTAATATTTACCAATAGTTGAATGGGCTTTAGTATAATTAACCCCCTTTTTGTTGCAATAAATGCTGCCCATATTTGGGATGAACTTAAATGATAAAAAAAGGGTAAATTACAAAAACACTTCTTGAGGTTTACTTAAATTATAAATTATCTCTTGTAGTTTTAAAAATTATATTATGTTCCTTAAGATTTCTAATTTCATAATAAATAGGTCCTTTTATTAATAAATCATCAAGTTAATTAACAGTTTTTAATAATGTTAAAATTTTATTTCAATTAATAATTTAGATAATTTTATTATTGTATAAGTAAATAATTAAAAATTTTACTTTTTCAATTAATTCTGTTAAATAAAAAATTATGATAGGGAGATATTTGTAATTTTTTAAATCATAAGGAATAATTTATATTTTAAGCAAATCTTAAGAGGTGTATTTATAATTTACCCTAAAAAAAAACCAAAGATTTTAATGCAACACTGAGTTTACGGGCTAGCCCAATGGCTAACTTCAGCCCAACCAATCTTAAATATTCTTCCTAGTTCATAGTAGGCGTGATCTAGCCCACCTCGAAAACTTAAGCACCAGTATTGTTTAGTCGGCCCAAAAGCCCAATTGCTATTTTACTGTTACTTAAGTAAATTATAAATTGATTATAAAAATGTAAATTTTATAATTTAGTAATGGTTTGATCGTAAATAAATAAATAAATACACCTGTTGATGCAAATGTAAGAAAGAGTATATAAAACACCATAAATGAAAATATTATGGAAAGAGGAGGTGTGGTAATAAAAAAACACCAAAAACTGACACAGGTGTGGTAATAAAAAAAAGGGAAAATTTATTAGAAAATCTTTTTTTAAGTGTTTGTATTTTAATTAGTTTATAAGATATTTTTGAATTTTAATAAATCTTATTATTTAAACATTTGATCTACCAAATCATAATTCTCATATTTAGGTATTTTATGAATATTTCTACCTTTACAAATATTTTTTGAACGGTTAACAATTTGGTGATATGAACATTCATGTTTTATAATGTGAATATTTACATCGACGTGTGAATGTTCACATTGATAGTGTGAACATTCACATTGCCATGTTGACATTCACATTAATGGTATGAACATTCACATTGACGATGTAAACATTCACATCACGAAATATTTGCATTGTAAATGTGAATATTATTAGGGGTATTTTAGTAACTGTATCACCCATAAGACTTATTGGAATATAAAAAAATAATGTGGACTAAATGAAATATAAGTAGGTGAAAAGAGATTTATGAAAAAAGTGCCCTATAAAAAAATATATACTCTTTCTGTTTTAAAATATTAATTTTTTATTTTATTCTTTATTATTACAAAATATTATTTCTCATTTTAAAAATTAAAGACTATAATACTGTAACATAAATTTCTTATATTACTATTCTTTTAAATTTATTAACATTAATATACATAAAAAAAATATAATTACGACAATTGATATTCCTAAAAAAATTGTACTATTTTAATTTTCAATCAAAAAGTAATTTTAAAATGTTAATATTTTAAATATATAATAATTACACTACAAAAAAAAAAAAAAAATTCTGCAAAGGGGAGATGGAAGGTGTATCAATTTATTTAATTTAGAAAAATGATCCATCCACACAATTTATCATCCTCTCAAACCCCCTCCAAATGACAGTTTATTTTGGGAAGTTGGTTAAAAACTGACTTTTTGATTTTTTTGACTTTATTTAAAAAAAGTGTAAAAAAATCGAGAGGTGATTTAACCAAAAATAAGTTAAAAATTGACTTTTAGCTTTTTTACCTCTTCTCAAAAGAGCCCGATGTGGCAAACAAACTTTGAAAAAGTTGACTCACGTTCAAATATTCCTTTAAATCTTTTTTTACGTGCATTTTGTTTTGTCACCTCATTAAGAGTATTGTGGGAGAAAGAAATTGTGTGGATGTATATGGCCTTTAACATAGATACGTTGAAAAAGAATTCATGTAATAGGCTTCACTTGATTAAAATACAAAGTTTATTTTAATTTAAAATAATTTAAAGATGAGAGAGAAGATTAGAATAAAATATAGGAGAAAATACATCCCTCAATTGACTTGCACCCCATATATTTTTGTAATTTTTTTTCACTGTCTCACTGTGTTGTAATCCTCCCTATATATAATATGAAGTTTTTGAACTAATTTGTATCAAATTATCAAAAAAAATAAAGAAAAATTTACCCATAAATCTTATATGGGGAAATGTTGATCTATTTAGTACTAAAAATTTTCTTATGAACAAATTAGTCCTTTTTGTTTTGAAAAGTTGTATTTATTTGATTTAATAACGTTTGACTTTAAGTGAATGTTTTTTTATGATTCATTTTTCTAATTTTCTAATTCATTTTTAGGAAATGAATGGAAATGTGAGTTGTGGAAGATTTTTTTTGGAGAAATTGTTGGCTGAAGTGTTAGTTGTCTAGTGTGAAAATCTACATTTCTATAGTGTGATTTTTTGATATTATATTGGAGTGTTACATTAGAGTGCTACGTTTAGAAAAAGTACATTATGGAGTATTGGTGTGTTACATTGATTGGAGTACTACATTTGAAAAAAAAATACATTAAGGAGTTTTTTTAGAATGTTACGCTATTACATTTGGAAAAAGCACACTAACAAATTTTTTAATGTGTTACATTAGAGTGTTAAGTTTGGCAAAAGTACACTAAGGAGTTTTTATGTGTTATATTGATTGGAATGTTACATTTGAAAAAAATGCACTAAGTAATTTTTTTAGAATGTTACGTCATTACGTTTGAAAAAAGTATATTAAAGAATTTTTTAGCGTTACATTAATTGGAGTGTTATATTTGGGAAAAGTGCATTAAGAAGTTTTTTTAGTGTGTTATATTGAAGTGTTATGTTTAGATAAGAAGTTTTTATATGTTACATTGATTGAAGTGTTATGTTTGGAAAAGTACATTAAAGAATTTTTTAGTATGTTATATTGAAATGTTATGTTTTTGGAGTGTTACATTGGAAGTTACGTTTGAAAAAAAATACACTAGGAAGTTTTCTTGAAGTATTACATTTAGTAATTTCAATATTACAAGAAAATCCACATTTTGGCCATTTATGTAATTTACACTAGAATAGGACCTTTAGGTACATAAGAAAAAATAAAAAATCAAACAGTTCATAAGATCACTATTTATAATTTATTGGTGCTTCACCATTCTTAATAATTATTCAAATTAGAAATTGATAAAACTCAATAATAATAATTTAAAGATACGTAACTTTCTATCTAGAGGAATGTTATATAAATTAATAAATTATATAATGTTTTTACTCATATTCAATAAAAAATTATGAGAGATTTATTAGAAAAATATTTTTCAAGTGTTTGTATCTTAATTGGTCCATAAAATATTCTTGTATTTCAATAAGTCATATTATGTGAACATTTGATCTACAAAATCCTAATTCTCATATTTAAACTATTTTATGGACATTTCTACCCTTACAAATATTTTTTGAACGGTTAGCAATTTGGTAATGTGAATATTCACACTGACGTGTGAATGTTCACATTGACAGTGTGAACATTCACAATGATGGTGTGAACATTCACATCGACGCTGTGAATATTCACATCACGGAACATTCAGATTCTAAAAGTGAATATTAATAGGGGTATTCTAGTAATTATGTCACTCATAGAATTTATTGGAATATAAAAAAATAATATGAACTAAATAGAATATAAGTCGGTGGAAAGAAATTTATGAAAAAGTGTTTCAAAAATTATTATTATTTTTTATTGAACGACATATCAATTAATAAAAAAATAAATTGTAAAATATATCACGTGTAGATCTCTTTCCCAGCCATAGTTAAAGGGCATTCCTAACCATGATTATTTTTTGTTTTGTACTATACTGTGTATAAAAAAATTCTTAACCATGGTTAGGTTAAAGTCATGGGCACAAGGGGGGGTCTTCAGGCATTGGGTCCCAGTGTCTTGGCACAACTCCGCAGAATCTGGGAGCTCAACCCCACCATATTAGTAAACTTTTAATAAAAATAATTACAAAATCAGTAAGATATTTTATAAATATTAATAATTAAATTTATAAATTATCTTATGAATATGTAAAAAAAAAATTCAAAATTACACCGGAGAGTAATTATCCCTAATTTATCATTCTTGATTATTCTCGAGTAACGGTATATAAATAAAATTTTTATAAAAAATTTTAATACATAAATATATAATATATATATATAATTTCTTCACTTTTAGTCGAAATACCTATCATTGTCTTTTCATAATTTTAAAAAAGTCATTGAATTTATTTTCTGTTTGAAAGTCATTTTCCATTATTCTATTTAAAAATATTTTGGAGCTCTAATTTGTGAGATCTAATAGCTCTAATGTGTGTGGAGGGCTCATTTGATGTGATGTTTTGGCCTTGTATTTTTTTTTTTTTTGATTTTCCACCTCACTAGAGTTCAATTAAAGCTCTAGTGATGTTTTGGCCTTGTATTTTTTTTATTTTTTTTTATTTTCCACCTCACTAGAGTTCAATTAAAACTCTAGTTTTAGAGGGATGTATCATTATTGTTGATAGAAAGAGTGAAATTATAATTTTGTATTAAATAATTAAAAATTAACAAAAAAAAATATAATGATATATGATTGATTAACAAAATAATCACATTGTGTATCACAAAATAATTTCCCTTAAACGAGATGCTCTAAAAATATTAGTATAAAAGTAATGATACAGAACTCTAAAAATAGAGTTTTAATATGAGCTCTAGTGAAGTGGCAAAAAAAAAAAAAAAAAAAACAACAACAACAACAACAACAAAAACAAAAACACAAGTCAAAACATTACATCACATAATGAAACTCACTATTAAAGCTCTCTCTAGAACTCTCCTCTAAAGTTTCCAAACATTTTTCTTAGTATAATTTAACAAACAATAGTGCTACATGTACCAATTAGTGTACTAATTAGTGTACCAACACTAGTTATGACATTATTATTGACCTCATTCATTAGACAAATTACAAATACTAAAACCTTTTAAATTATGCCACATCATCAATTAATACACTAATTAAAACACTAATTGATACATATATCATTATTTTTTAACAAATGGTCTCACAATCATCATTGAATTGTCGGACTGATCCAAATCATGTAATGCATCATGAAACCTGCCCCCATTCACTTGAAAAATTACAATGCCGCTACAAACCCCCAGTGAAACCTGACCCCCAAGACCCCCAATGAGCTAGTGGCTGATGTGGAAGAAGGTTGTATACACGTACGCAGTTGTGAAAAAAAGAAAAAAAGAAAAAAGAGATGGAAATAGCAGGAGACCAAACCCAAAATCATCTTCCCTCGTCTGTCCTTACCTGTCGCCGCCATAGCTCTTCGCCATCCTCATCCTCCACCGTAGCTCTATGCCGTCAATGACGACCATTGTAATCGCGAAGCAAACCACCAAAGCTAGCATTATCTTGACCTACAGATCCATCGGTATTCAATTTTGTCCACCCAAACTCTGGCTTTTCCCATGTACATAGTCCAAATGATCTTGCGACTGAGGTAGATGTAATTTTCAGCTGCATCTCTGTCTGTCACTGTTCTCAATCTTCGGCTGCGTGTCTGTGTCTCGCTCTCCGTCTCTGCTTCTGTCTCACACGTACTCTGGCTCGGTAGTTTATGAGGTAAACGTTTTCCTCCAGCTCTCCAAGTAAGAAATCAGTAATAATAATTAAACAAAACATAACTTCCTATAGTAGTTTATAAGGTAAAATATCAGTTTCATTAACTTCCTATAAGTTTTCCCTAAAAAATCAGTTCTATATATAACTATCCCTAACCCCAACTGACTCAATTTGGACATTTCCTAAAAATCAATTTGAACAAATATTATGTGATAAAGGGTTGAGGATAGTTACATAATCTCAAATTTGAATATGGTCAGTTGGGCTTGGGGATAGTCACATAATCTCAATTTGCTGATATTTGTTCATACACTTTGGGGATAGTCACATAATATTTGTTCAAATCCGTGCCATTAGTCAACAATGGTTCAAATTAGTAGTTGTCCTCAATTTGGGCATTGTGTTAGGGAACTGATTTATTGTGTTTGTTTGGGCATTGTGTTACATCATCATTCTGAAATCATTTAATTGTTATTTCATTATGCAAAGTGGAAGAATGGAGGTTGATTCAAATGTTGGTGACAATCCTTCAGTAAATGAAGGTGAAAAAGTTGACGAACCTAAGAAGGGTATGTGTTTTAGCTTAAGGGAAAAAATGTACACATTTTATGCCAAATATGCTAAGCATGTTAGATTTTCTATAGCTCATAGAGCACAACATTTTGGAGATGATGTGCAATTAAAAAAACTTTGCAATTGAATGTTCTCGAGCGGGGGAGAGAAAAAAGAAATCAAAAGTCAACCCTCTGAAGCCATTTTTGTCCACAAAAATTGGTTGCAAAGCAAGGGTACGAGGTAGTGTACAAAAGGAGGGGAGATATAAACTAACCACAGTTAACCTTGAGCACAATCATGATTTGATTCCCACCGACTCACGTTATTTTGTAATGAATAAGAAAATTCTTACTTCTGTGAAGAGAAGATTAGAAATTAATGATCAAGCAGGGATTGGGGTGTTTAGGAACTTTCATTCAACGGTTGTTGAAGTGGAGAGATACGAGTCATTGACATTTGATGAGTGAGATGCAAGGAATTACATTGAGAGAGCTAGAAGATTGAGGCTTGGGGAAGGTGATGCTGAATCACTTCAAAGTTATTTTATGAGGATGCAAGCACATAGTGAGATTTTTTTATATGATTGATGTTGATGAGGAGTTTCGCATTGGAAACTTGTTTTGGGCTGATGCAAGGAATCGGGCGACTTATGAAGCATTTGGAGATGTCGTTTCATTCAACATTTTTCGTGTATTCAACAATGTGTATTAAATGGTTTCCCTATATTTAACAACGTGTATTCAACATTTTCCCTGTATTCAACAATGTGTATTCAATAGTTTACCCGTATTCAACAATGTGTATTCAACATTTTCCCTATATTCAACAATGTGTATTCAATAGTTTACTTGTATTTAACAATGTGTATTCAACATTTTCCCTGTATTCAACAATGTGTATTTAATAGTTTCCCTGTATTCAATAATGTGTATTCAACATTTTTCCTGTATTCAACAATGTCTATTCAAAATTTTTCCTATATTCAACAATGTGTATTCAACATTTTTCTTGTATTCAACAATGTCTATTCAATGACTATTCAAAAAAGTGTACAAGTTTAAACAAGTCATTTTCCATTCCACTCACAACAAAAACAAAACAGGTACAATAATTAGGTTTCAATACATAACAAAACATAACTTCCTCTAAAACATCACAACACCATACAAGAGTATTCACTCTACTTCTACTTGTACATTTACGTCTACTTCTATTATATATATATATATATATATATATCAATTTTTGCATCTTTGCGCTCTGAATTTGAAGTTGTTCCGTGATATCTCTTTGTTGTTCGGTCATGCATCAAACTTGTTCGCTGACAGTTGCCACTTTTTCTCTTGGAATTTGATGACCTCTTCATTCTGAATTCATATGCACGCATCATCCAACAAAAGCAGCACAATTATTACAAGAGTAGAATAATTTGTTTTTGTTTCGATCGATCTCAAAAATTCGAATAGTGGCATTTTTATTACATCTACGACAATTTTTGTTGACGTATGTCAACCGATCTGAGCTACTGCCATTGACACTTGAACTTGACATCTGCAAAAAGGGAGAAATAACAAGTTATAAAGGTTAATAAACTGCTGTAGTAAGTTAATAAACTGCTCTGGTCAAGTTCCAGAATCAATTTTTCCTAACAAAAACTCTAATATTTGCATCATATATGATACAAAGTGATATTTTGTGTTTCAAAATTGCTACCAACAAAAAAATAAATTCCACAGAAAAGTGATGGATCTCACATTTCAGTTTATGCATATGCTTCTCTTGTGGAGCTGTGGGTTGTTTGGTTTGTTTTATGAACAAACACTAGAGTTCTCTCTTTGAGTTCTTCCTTCATAAATTCATTTATTAAGAAGTCAATGTTTGCTGTTTTGAGAATTTTTGTGTGCTTCATTTTTCTTTTCACTTGAAGTACTTATAACGATACGTTGACTATGAATCAATATTGTTCAATTGTCAATGTTGAGTTATAAGATCATTAATAGCAAATTTAGTTCTAATTAGTCTTATAAAATTTAAATCTTGATTTTGTACAAGCAGCTTTTGCATTTCTAATTAGTCTTTCTCAACACTACCCACTGGTTTGTGTGTTGTAGTGAAGTTCCAAAAATTCAAATTCCAAAATCACACACAAAAATTGAAGTTTGTGTGTTGTAGTCAAGTTTTTATATAAGAAAAATGATAAGGATAGCCCAAGTCTATCTATGTTAACAATGAGATGCACTAAGACATATATGCTTACATATATGCTCACATGATATGCACTAAGACATCAAACACTGTGGATGAAGCTAGTTATAAGAATGGATAAGTAAAAGAGAAAGTGGATTGGATGATATTTTTATCTTAGATTCTCATGTTAAGTACAAGATGGCCAATTTAAGCCATTCATTTGATAACCGTAAAGTATTATAACCTTCTCTACTTCTGATTATATGTGTAACCACTACTAATTTAGGACTTATGATCTAACTTAAGCTTCGCTTAAAGACTCTATAGATGTTCTTTGAGTAGAAGTTAATTATATTCCTAAGATGCAAACTTTACCTTTTAAGTTATTGGTAAATAGAGTTGTAAAAGGAGCCTATCAGCTCCTTAGTAATTCAGAATTTTGAACTCAAACTTGTGAAATGTTTTTCTTAGCTGTTTAGTTAAGCTATTCAAGATGATTATGAGCTGAGGTCTAAGCTCATTTAACAATCATTAATGATGTACGAGTCGTTAATGATTTGGATTGGTTTTTCACAATCTATCAAAAAAATTAAAACTGTAATCCAAATCAAAAGGCCATTTGATTGAGGAATTTCATTGAGCAGGTGGTAGGCAAGGTAAAACTCCAAATCAAACGGCCAATCTGATAAACAAATCAAAAGCCTAAACTCAATTCCCAAATCAATATCCCTAAATCCAAACATTCAACCCAATTTCTTACTCAACATACGCAGATACATTTATATACAACCCTAAATACATATACACAGAGATATATACACGCACGCAAATAGATAGATATATACGCACACACGCAGATAGATATATATAGCAGCTATACGTCTTAATCGTACTTCGTGTGATAAGAGGGAAATAGAGATATTCTAAGTCGGGAGTTGGGAGGTTTACCTCTTAATTGTACTTGGTCGGATGAGAGGGAAACAGAGACAAAGAGAGTCGGGAGTCCGGTGTCGGGAGTCCGGCGTCGGAGTCGAGAGAAGGAAAGAGTCGGGCGTCGGAGTGAATGAAAGGAGCTGTTGCCCTCTCGATCGTCGGAGTCAAGGTTTTGGAGGAAGAGGCAGAGAGACCTGCTTGTGTTTGGGGGAAATTTTGAATTCTCAAGTGTGGGATAATTGACACACGTGCATATCACGTAACTTTCCACATCAACTAGGGGTACGTAGGGGTCAGCCTAACTGGGGGTCCGGAGCATTTTTGAAAAAATTATTTGCTTTCCCTCACATCACTCCACGTCATCTACACCTAATCAATGCCACTTTTCTGCCTTCCGATCATAAATCAACAGTGTGATAGTGCATGTATGAGTGGACAATGTTGCTTTACACTCCGGACAGTAATCACCATTGTAAAACTGTTTTAAATTTTATTTTGATAATTTTTTTTTAAAGTATATTAAGTGTAATAAATTTGTCAAGAATTAGGTTGATTAGATATTGATAACTCTTTTATCAAATTATATTTGTATTTGAAAAAATGAATTTTACATTTAATTTTAAGAAATAAAAATAAAAATAAATATAATTTGATGAAAATCATCAATATTTAATCAACTTATCTTTTATAGATATATTATACTCAATGTATCTTAAAAAATAAATAATTCATATTAATACGAAATGAACCCCAATAATCAACTAACAGTAACGGTTGTGTTGTTAGTTCCAAATCCATGTATACATGGTAATCTATCTAGAAAAATGCTTTGGAACTCTAATGAGCTAGCAGTGGGCGCCATTCACTATGATGTGATATTTTGATCTTGATTTGTTTTTTTTTTTTTCCTCTTTGCCATATCATTAGTGCTCTAAATCATTACTGTTCTATCAATTACAATACAAATAAGACACCACATGGCCGTATCTCAAGACCACCAAATAACTTCTTTTCATTTAGGTTATGTGATAAAGTCATTTTATTTTTGGTACTATTTGTTATCTAATTTGTATTTATTTTTTGTTTGGTGCTAAAAGATAAGTTAACTGATACTACTTTACAAATTCAAACCAAACAATTTCTTTTGTTTTTTTAATAATTGGGTTTTTAACCTAGCTTATTTGCACCTCAACTAAATCTCGGGGTCCTAAAATTAACGATCAGACAAATCTCTAGTTGCCCCAAAGTTTAGAATTTTGGTTTTTGTGAATTTCAAACTTATGATCTATTGAGTGATAAGTCATTTAATTATTTTCTTCACCCATTAAGAACTTGTTTGGGAAGACAATTTGGGCTAAAATAATCATATAAGACAAAGTAGACTATTTTAGTTAAATAGAACAAAATGTCACATCCAACCCATAATTATTTCATTTTTTCTCTCTCACAAAAGTTTAAAAAAACTAAAAAAACCTATCATAAACGAGACTTTTTAATCCCAGACTAAAATAGCCAAAAAGCTAACCCACATCCCAAACCAACTCTAAGCCAAATCCTTAGGTTCAAACCAAACAACTTAAGCTGAGCTTAAGTTCCAATTTTCTCGACTTGTTAGGTGGCATCTTTGAGATGCATAAGTTTTGTGTAATAATTTTTTTTATTTTTATTCGGTGTTTTACCCAAGGACGGGAGATCGGATTAGAGGGTATTGTGGGACCTATGGGGGTCCACTACGGGTCCCATTTCGATAATCTGAATTGTTTAATGTATAGAACTCGTTGAGTACTATACGCCTGTAAAAAAACACTTTGATCGGATATCGATAGCTATTTCATTGGATCATATAGCTATCGATACAAAACTAATTTGATCATATAGCTATCCACATCCGATCAACGTGATTTTTTATAGGCATATAGCACTCGATGATTTATACATATTAAACGGTTCGAATTATCAAAACGGAAACCGTGATAAGTCTCCACGAACCCAATAGTGCCCTCCAGTCTAATTTGGTATTAGAGGGAAGACCCTTCACCCAATAATCTAGGATGATAATTTAGTGATAAATGTAAAGTAATATCACATGTGACTCGATGTATTTAGAGGTACCATTTGTCATAAAGTTGGAAACTTGAGAAAGGAAAATAATTTATAAATATATATATTTTTAAAACTAACTAAAATGATGTGATAGTAAAGGATTAAAATCCTAAGTCATAGTCTTCATTTGGGATGTAGGTTGGTTTTTTGATTATTTTAGTTTGGGATTAAAAAGCATCGTTTGGAATAAGTTATAGGACTTTTTTGACTTTTGTAAGAGAAAACATGAAATGATTATGGTTTAGATGTGACATTTTGTCATATTTGGCTAAAATAGCCAATTTTATCCTATATGACTATTTTAGCCCAAATGGACATGCCAAATATAGGGGCTTTTGGAAAGATAGTTAAAATTTGATTTTTTGTCTATTTTTGAAAAAATGTGTAAAAAATGTAAGAGGTGATATGATTCAAAATGGATTAAAAGTTGACTTTTGACTTTTGACTGTATTGTCAGATTGGCCCATAATGATTGATGTTTCACTTAGAAGTCAAACAAGAATGAAGAGCCATATATTTTGTATAAAAATTATAGAATAAATTATAAACAGACCCCTTGAGATTTACTTAAATTACAAAATACCCCTGTAGTTCTAGAAATTATATTATGTCCCCCAAGGTTTATAATTTTATAACAAATAGGTCATTTTATTAATAAATCATCAAGTTAATTAACAGTTTTTAATATTGTTAAAATTTTATTTCAATTAATAATTCAGATAATTTTATTATTGTATAGGTGAACTGTAGCTCGGCTTTTTCGCGCCCCCTTTCGAAAAGTTTGAAAAGAAATCCCTATAGTTCGGACTCCCGTGATTCTGAATCTAATCTCACAAGTGCAATGTGAAACTGATAAACACCAAAGAGTCAAAATACGGCAAATCGTTTTGGAAAATTGATTTTAAATAAAAAATACCAAAATTGGACAACTTTGCCAGATACAGAGTCGCCACCTAAATATTTTATTTTTGGGGAAATTTAGAAAACCCATGACTCGTGCCAAAGGCCACGTGTCCGTCATCACCAAAGTTACCTCGGCTCGGAAACTTAGGTACGAGAGGGGAAGGTCATGAATTGAGCACCCCCGTTCGCTCGATCAAAGATCGACCTCTACTAATCATGATATGATCTTTTATAAACATTATGTGTTCCTGTTCCGGTTGTTAAGCTAGCTTTACTATGTGATGCACGCAAGCAAGTATAGACTAGTTTGCTCAATTTGGAACAATTCAATTCATGTTTGTTTGCGAAAATGGTTTGAATTTGACACCTCAAGTGGGCTTAAAGTTTGCCGATTTGCCATCAAACATAGTGTGCTTAAAACATGATTTGCCATTTAACAAAGTGGGCTTAAAACGCACATTCGTTGAATCGTTCTAATTCAAATAACAAGCCTTCATCCACAGGCATTCATTCAGTTTAGCATATAAGCACATAGCTTCATGGCAAGCATGCTAATCATGGTAGCATTTCCATTTATACAAGTTTGCTAAAGCGTAAAAACTCTCCTAGTACTCTAAGCTAAGAAAACATGAGTTAGAAAAATATGCATGATTCCTAACTATGTTAAGTGTCTAATGCAACACATGCAATATGCAATTAAATAGGCTCGGCTACTAAGCATGGCATATGAAGCAATCGATTTGAACAACATGCGATTAAACACGTATTCAACTAAGATATTAAAATGGCAATGCAGTTTGAATGATGCACTGAGCCTCGGTGCATGTAATACGAATGAATGGATGCAAGCATAAGGTATGCTAATTGAAATATGTCCCTAATCTAACCATCGAAAGCAATTAAATAAAAGGAAGAAAGACGTGGGGTTGGAAAACATACACGCACGCACGCACGTACACTTATTACAACATTACGCCCTTACGAAGGAGGGTCCGAATGAATAAGAGCTAACCAGCAACTAAGCTAAGCTAATCTAAGCTAATCTAATTAGACTAATTTAGACTAATCATTACAAGCCAAATGAATAACTAGCTAAGCTAATTACTAATTGTTACAACACTTTAACTAACTAGCAAACTAATTAATTAATTTACAACACAAATGCACACGAACTAAGTATTTAAGACATTAAACTATGCTGCCATTGCTCCGCCTCGGGAAGTGGAAGATGCACATGCTCGGTTTTGGCCTGAAAAGACCTCTGTTTTGCTCTTGAAAGCCTCTGTTTGCAGGGTTGAGAATTTCCAAAACCTTTATGCTCCATCTTACCAAAATCAACTAGGGTTCACATCAGTGGCTGCCGGCCCTCTGCCGGCCAAAAGGGGGGGGGTTTGCTGGCCACTGATGGTACACTGCCGGCCACTGATTGTGCATTACCGGCCACTGATGCATTGGATCACCATGCTGCAACAAAGCACAAACAGAGCAAAAAGGGGGTTTTTTCCAAGGGTTGTCTGCACAATTCACTTCTTATTTTCATGGACAAATCCAAGGAATTGTGAACTTAAATCACAAACCACCAATCAAAACAATTTCATTGCATGATGGCTTGTGCTTCAAGGTGTGCAAGCTTAATAAATGCAAAGCCAAACACTCAAGAACCATCACCCTATCATGCATGATCAAGGGCAATGGAGACCTAGGGAAATGGCACATTTCATCACTTTTGAGTATGAAATGTCCCATTTTTCTTGTGCTCAAACTAATGTCCGATTTGAACACATGCAATGCAACACAAAGAGATGCTTATCATGCCTTTTTTACTTATCAATTTTATTTACACATTTTAGTTACCAACCATCCCTTAATCACATTAAGTCCAAATGGTGAATTAAGTCCTCTAAGTGGAAAGAAAGTCCAAACCAAAGGTTGTTTTAGGCATGAAAGAGACCTCATGCCGTTGGTAATGAACCCCCAAAGGGATTAAACCATTAAGCACAAAACCTCAATTTCATGTTTTAAACAAGCAAATGGTTTGAACCACTTTCAAAGCAAAAATAAAACCAAGAAAGGAGGGAGGTTGCAGAGATAGTTACGTGTTGAAAATGAGTGATAAAAACATAAACAAATGCTATCAACTCAAACAAGAAGGTGTCTAGAGCCTAAAGCACCAAGCTTGTGAGGACTATTGCACTACAACCATGCAAAACAAGACTCAGCTGACCCAAACAGCCCAAAACAGAGCTAAAGCAGGCTATTTCAGAGGCAAAAACATGCTGAAATTAAGCTAAGCTAAGCTAGAAAAACATGCTAACATATGAAGTTAATTAGAGTAACAAACAATACACAAGGAGGGGAGGCTAACCCCTCCAATTTTGGACTTCAAAATGAGTTTTTTGCCACTGAAAAACCTTTGAAATTCAGTGGTTAAAGGGCCAAAAAAAGATGGTTTTATAATGGGAAGCAAAGGTGCAAAGGCCTTAATGACAAGGAATAAAGAGGGATGAACCACCCTCTAACCTTTAATGGCCCAAAACACCAATTTCAGCCCATGAAAACAAAGTTTTTTATGGCTCAAAACCAGCCCATAACAGTAGGAAAAAGATGGAAAAGCAAGTAAGCAAAGCAAGCTTCAAAGACTAATATTATACCTCTTGAAGAGAAGAGTGGTTCAAAGCAACAATTCAAGCCAAAAACAACTTGTAGAGCTCCAAGAGGCCCTCAAACAACCTCAACTCAAAGGTGATCACTTTTGGTTAAGCGTTGATGTGCAAAAGTGTAGTGTAAGTAGGCAAAGATGTAGAGAAATACAAGAGAGAGAGAGAGAGAGAGAGAGAGAGAGAGAGAGAGAGAGAGAGATAAAAATTTGAGTCTTAATTCTTCCAACCTTAAAACATGAGAGAGGGCTTCCCTATATATAAAAAATATGAATTCCATACAAAGAGATCTAGCCCTCCACGTGTGGCCAGATGCAAGCCTCTGTGCAACCAGCTGGCACAGTTGGCACAAAATATCTGCAGAAAACACTGGTGGCCGACCGGCCATCAGTGATAGCCGGCAAGGCACATCAATGGCTGGCAGGCCAAAAGCCTTGGCTGGTAGCCCTCATAGGTGGCCGGCAGGCCACCAAAGACTGCAGGGGAGAGGGGCCAAGACATGGGCCAAAAGGAGACAAAAAGGATACAGGGTTTGGAAAGCTCAAACCTGTGGCATTCCGCTGAGGACTTTGAGCTCCCGGCGAGCAATCAGACTTGTCATTGGATGTACCTGGACGAACATCTAAGTCTTGAAGGGCCGTAAAAAATGGGGTGTCTACAGTTGCCCCTCTTTGACAGAGCTCAAAGTCATGAAATGACGCGAGTTAATGTCAAAGCCCAGAGATGACCCATTTTGAGAAGGCCGCAAGACTTGGACAAACAATCAAGACAGAAAACGAAATGGTTGCGCCCGTAGGCTGCCTACGTATCCCTTTGCAAGGAATCAAATCAGCGTAGTTTTGGGGCAAAATGCAAATGATATGCATGATGCAAGGACATAACTTATGATCATGCAATGAAGCTGTAATGAAACATTTAAATACAAATACAATGCAATGAAAATGCCACATTCAAACAAAGCGAAACAAGGTACAACATCCCAAACATGGAAAGAAATAAGTAAATGAACACATCACGTGTGAGAATCACGAGCCAAACCACATTTCATGCAGAAATGATGTAAGAAAATTATGCAAGCTTAACTACGCGACGCGCAGGAAAGGTGAAAAGCAACACAACCGTCGGGCTTACCCAAGGTTTCAACCAAGATCCTAACGCGTTGCACACGCGAGGCGGGAAAACGATGTAAACACCGGCACGCCCGAATGTTTTTTAACCAAAGCAAACGATCCTAACGTATCTCACCCGAGAAGAGAAAGGTGAACAAATCCCAAACGCGTCTCGCGCGAGAGGAGAAAGTGAATACGTCCAAACGCGTCTTACGCAAGAGGAGAAAGCAAATACGCCCAAACGCGTCTCACGTGAGAAGAGAAAGTGAATAAATCTAAATGTGTCTCACGCAAGAAAATAAGTGAATACGTCTAAACGCGTCTCACGCGAGAGAAGAAAGTGAAAACGTCCAAACGCGTCTCACGCGAGAGGAGAAAGTGAATACGTCCAAACACGTCTCACACGAGAGGAGAAAGTGAAAACGTCCAAACGCATCTCACGTGAAAGGAGAAAGTGAATAAATCCAAACGCGTCTCACGCAAGAGGATAAAGTGAATACGTCCAAATGCGTCTCACGCGAGAGAAGAAAGTGAAAGATGCGATTCGAAAGGCACGAATGATTTTACCTGGAACTCCTTTGAATAAACCATACATACAATATCATGCATGTGAAAGAATGAGACTTAACAAGTGCGATACAATATGAATGCATGTTCTATGCGAGACTAACAACTGAAATACAGTGTTAATGGTATGTTCTATGCAAGAAACGAAAGCATGAGCATATTCTATGCATAATTGGTAACGGAGGCATATTCTATGCGTAAAAGCAGGTGCACATTCCATGCAAAATTCGAATACATATCCCATGCGTAATTCAAAACAGAGCATATTTCATGCATAATTCAAGAGTGAACGTAAGGAATGCATGCAATTCCTGTGAGATGCACGTCTTACAACAACATATGTGAAATGCATATTCCATGCCACAAAGTGAAGTACATGTTCTATGCAACAATGAATAGGACATGCACATTCTATGTAAGATATCGAAGCATGATTTGACGAAAACAAACTCAAAGGCAACTTCTGATTCACCTCTCGGAAGAATCACAATGTATTTAAAGGATACACCTCATTCACATTGACCAGTAACGAACATCGCGCACTGAAAATACAGTTTTGAGCTTCCACAAAGGCATTCTGAACCAAACAATGAACAATCCCTTCACTTCTTGGAAACCAAGGACACAAAACAGCATCAGGAACTCCAAGAAAGTTGCCAGCTATCTGTCGGCCATGAGAGAAGGCCGCCGGCCAGGTGCCAGCCAACAATGAACACTGCCGACCATCGATGGCAGATTGAGGGCAATTTGGGCAGTTCGGCTCGGGCTTTTAAGTATGGGTCACCACACTTCATTTCCTCACTTCCCCTTGCTCGAAAATCTTCTCCCTCTCTCTCTAGACCTTTATTCTCTCTAGATTTGCACTTTCTACGCATTTTCCAACATCCTATACGAAGTTGATTCACTAAATCCCCTTTGTTTCCTTTACTTTAAACCGATTGAAATCCAATTTCGGAGTTTCTTTCCTCATTTTCACCATTCTAGGTTCATTCCCCTCGAGTTTCTCTCGAGTTTTGTGCACTTTTCCCGGCTTTGACTTTCTCCTCCACTTTCTCTCTCCTAGGGTTTGAATTTTTCCAAGTTTACCCTTCTTTTTCATTTTTCTTCACATTTCACCCATTTCACACCTATTTCCAGATGGCGGACGAGATTCCTCATGACGGGGCTCCTCCGAAGGTTCCCCCAGTAGTTCCACCTGTGCCGGAGGTAGAGGAGCCGATAGCTGATCTTGAGGCCGACTTAGAGGCAGAGTTTGCGGCGCGGTATCACCCACAGAAACACATACTGCCTACTTCCAGAGGCATCAGACACTTCACCGAGTTCGCCCGCAGTACGACGGAGGACCTTTTGTTAAGGGAGCCGGAGTCTCACTTATCGGCCATTGCCATCGAGGTAAGAACACTGTATTCAGATATTCTGCCTTTCTTTATTTGAATTTCTTGCACTCCCTTTTATTCGAATATGCTATCATTACTGCTTTATCCAACTGTACCCTATTTATTGCATTTCTTACACTGCTTTGTATTTGGTTCCACCCGACTGCATCCTATACCCTGCCTTTATCTATCCATATATTGTTTTCATCTGATGCATTCCTTTCACCTGGTTGCATTTCATGCACTACCCTTATCTAATACATTTCATACACTGTCTTCATCTGATGCATTTATTTCATCTGGTTGCATTTTATGCACTACCCTTATTTGATACATTTCATACACTGTCCTCTTTTGATGTATTTCTTTTATCTGGTTGCATTTCATGCACCACCCTTATCTGATACATTTCATACACTGTCCTCTTTTACCACAGGGCGAGTCTCGCGCCTTCAGAGACTATGGCGCTACGATTGCCAGAGATTGGTATGACGAGCTCCTAGTTGGAGTTCGAGACATCATCGACGGGGTTGGCTTCGGCCTCTTTTGTTCTGTCTTGACTCGGGTTGTCGCGAGTCGTCCCTTCCTAGGAGCATTGATAAAGAGGTAGTGGGATACCACCAACTCCTTCCATTTTTCCACTGCAGGGGAGATGACGATGATTCCTTACGACTTTGCCATGATCACTAGCTTAGACGTAGAGGGTGATCTGATCCCTATTGACATTGATATGGAGGAGTGGGAGGTGGCCTGGTTCGAGCTACTAGGAGCATACCCACCCATATACCAAGCAGGGATGGTGAGATGCACTTGGTTCGTAGAATGCTTCAGAAGGACTGAGCCCGGATAGCAGAGGAGACTGAGCAATACGCTAGGGGCTTCCTGATGTTTTTTTTCGGTACCAACTTGTTTTCGAACAGGTGGAATACCGTTGGCCTTTATTTGTTGAGTGCCCTGGTGACCCTTCCTCGGGTTCATTTCTACAACTGGGGCGGAGCTGGCCTCACCACGTTATACGGACACATGAGTGTAGACGCGCCCGAACGTCCCGGTCTCCGCGCGCGAAATCGGCGCAAAATCCCGTTTTGTTTATTAGGCTTACTACAGTTCGGACTCAATGTCACGGTTCTGAATCTAATCTCGCAAAGTGCAATGCAAGACCGATAAATCACCAAAGAGTCCAAATCTGGCAAATCGTTTTGGAAAACTGATTTTTATAAAGAAGTGTCAAACATGGACTGCTTTGCCAGATACAGAGTCGCCACCTAAATATTTTGTTTTGGGGGAAATTTAGGAAACCCTGACTTGTGCCTAAGGCCACGTGTCTGTCATCACCAAAGTTACCTCGGCTCGGGAACTTGGGTACGAGAAGGGAAGGTCATGCAATGAGCACCCCCGCTCGCCCGATCAAAAATCGCCCTTTACTAAGCATGATATTTTGTTTTTTGAAAACACATGTGTTCTTATTCTGGTTATTTAACCTAGAATTACTATGTGATGCGCACAACATTCAAGTATAGACTAGATCGCCTAAGTTGGAACAAAGCATTGCACATTTGTTTGTTTGAAAATGGTTTAAAGTTCGCTACTCACAAGTAGGCTAAAACAGGGATTTGATGAATTGTTCCAATTCAAGTAATCCAACCTTAACCCACAGGCGTTTAGGCAGTTATATCAACTAAGCAGTTAGCCTCATGGCAAGCATGCTATCATGGCAATCAATAACACACATGCAGTATGCTGAAGCATAAACACTCACAGTATACTTCGAGCCAAAACAGAGAACTAGTTAGAAATCAATGCATGATCCTAGTTCATGTTAAGATGGCTAATGCAACACATGCGAAGATGCATCTAAAATAGGCTCGGCTTTTCTAAGATGGCATATAAAATGCAACAATTGATACATATATTTAACTTGGTATTGAAATACAATGCAGTTAGTATGATGCGCCGAGCCCGGTGCATGCAAGACAGATGAATGTATGCAAACATGCGAAGCATAAGGATGCTAATTGAAATATGTCCTAAAACTAACCACTGAAAGCAGTTAAGTAAAAGGGAGAAAGAAATGGGGGTTGGAAGACATGCACACACGCACGCACACTTATTACAAAATTCGCCCTCTCGACGGAGGGTCCGAATGAATAATACAAACCAACTAATTAACTAACTAACAAGCTAATTAATTATTATACAACCAAATTGAATAATAAGCAATCTACTTACTAATTATTACATCACTTAATTAATTAACAAATTAACTAATTAAATTACAAATTAAAGCTAACTAATAAGAAAAGCAATAAACAATGCTGCCTCAGCTCTGCTTGAAGGAGAATAGGATGCATGCTCGGTTGCCGTCCCGAAAAGCTCTCCGGTTGCTCTTTAGAGGCTCTGTCTGCAGGGTGTCCTTGACAACTTGCTGCTGGATCTTACCAAAAACATGCTGGGGAATGCACCAGTGGCCTGCCGGCCATGAGGGGGCTACTGCCGACCCCTCTGCCGGCCAAGAATGAAGGTCTGCCGGCCAATAATAAGAGGCTGCCGGCCACTGGTGTGCTGTGACACCAAGCTGCAGTAGAGCACAAAACAAAGGAAATTGAGGGTCTCCCAAGGATATGTACGCACTATGCCACCCCATATCACCTTAAAACATCAAGGGAGAGGCATAATCGGATCCAAGACCATCAATCACGCATCTTGATGCATGATGGCCAAAGATCCAACTTGTGCAATTCAATGTAAAATGAATGCACAAAAAACACATAAATGCCTAGAACTCTATCATGCATCATCAAGAGCGTCGGTGACCGAGAATTGAGGCATGTTTCATCACTTCAAGTATGAAACGTCCCTCGTTTCTCGTGTTTGGCTTACCACCCAAACCAAACATAGTGCAATGCATGCAACATGGAGATGCCATGCAATGCAACATAAGCATGCCAAATGCAATGTAATAAGTATGCAAAATGCAAAGCAGCCTAAACTTGCAAACATGCAATGCAACATGAACAACTTAACAAGGCTAATGGCATGCACAATGCACCATGCTAAGAACAACAACTAGCATACACAATGCTATGAACATGGCATACACAAATACAATGGTACAACAAGGCATACACAATGTGATGAACTACATGGCGTGCACAATGCTCAATGGACTTAAACCAAAATGGACAGACCTCAATCATGCCCAAATCAGTGGCCAAAACACCAAAACAAAGGCACCAAAAGACAAGACATGCATGCACAATGCATTGACCAATCAACTAGGCCTAAGAGCACAACTCTCAAGAGTGCTCGAGGAGTGATAAACATGGAAGTGTGACAACACTAAATGCACTGAAATAAGGTATGAAATGATGCCAAATCATTCAAACAACACAAGCATAGCATGCAAAGGTCCTTAAAGCATGAAGCTAGTAAAGAGGATTACAAATGGGGCATGCAATATATGGCACAAGTGCATGAACCAAACATGGACAGAGTTGAAATAGGTCAAAACAATGACCGAAACATGCTAAGATAGAGGCTCAAAGACCTAAGCATGCAAGCATACAAGCTAAGCCATAAACAAGGCAACAACGCACAATACTCAAAGGCATTTAAAACATGAAAGAAGTGGGAATATAGTCATGCCATAAACTCTGAAATGAAGTATTAAATGATGCCAAATCATCTAAATAGCTCAAAGATAGCATGCATGAGTAATCAAAACACAAAGCTAGCAAGGCCAATTGCACTACAGCTATACAAAGCATGGAGCATAAGGCAAAGGCAACCCAAAACAGTCCTAAAACATGTTAAAGTGATACTAAAACATGCATGGAAGGAAGCCAAAACAAGCTAACGTGAAGGGCATAAGGCACAATGCATACAAGGCAAATATGTTGGATTACACTACACCTATTAGGACCAAGCATGGGATGACTTAAGCAACAAAGATCAGAGTTATATCATGGCATAATAACCCTAAAAACACATTGAAATGATAGCTCGCAAGCCTAGGCATGAAGGCATACGCAATGATCCATGTTAAGGCATAAAGGGGCAAACCCTCCAACGCATTGAATGAGTGATAAATGCAAGTTCATGAGCATGAAACATGGACTGAAATCACATAATAAATGATACCAAATCATTCAAATAGTCCAAGTAAAGCATGCTAATGGACTTGGTGCACAAAGCTAACAAGCTAGATTGAACTATGGCTATACAAAGCAAGTCATGCATGGCCAAAACAACCAAAATCAGAGCTAAAGCATGTTAAAACATGGACAAAAGCTTCATGAAGTTAAGCCAAAAGCATGCTAGGATGACATGTTAAAGCATGATGCATGTTAGACTATTTCATGGAAATGCACTACAAGCGCATGGAGCATGCAAAGGCCAACCAAACCAAACCCTAACAAAGGTATGACATGGTAAAAGAAGCCCAAGAACATGCTGAAATGGACTCAACATAAGCTAGAATGACATGCTACTTCATGAAGCATACAAAGCTAGTCTACAAGATTTACATTACAAGTGTATAAGCCATGCATGGAGTGACCAATGCAAGTAAAAACAGTGACATGCCTCAGCAAAATAACCACAAATACATGCTAAGATACAAGCTAACACAAGCTTAACAAACATGCTCACATATGAGGCTTTCAAGACAAGTATTGAAAATACAAGGAGAGGAGATGACCCTCTCCTATTTAGGACTCCAAAACCACCTTTCCATCACTAAAAATCCTCTGGATTTCAGTGGTAGAAAGGTCATGCAAAGGCTACAACAAGAGCCTAAAGGGATGGCTCAAAACAAGGCCTAACAAGGCCTAAGAGGGGGTAGATCACCCCCAACGAAAAAGTGACCTTAAACAAACTTTTCAAGAACCAAAAATTAGAACTTTTTATAGTTAAGAGTTAAGCTTAAAACAGTATGCAAGAAGGGCTAAAATCTTAAGCAAAAAATGGGGGATTTAAGGGTTAGAAACTCACCCTTGAAGACCACCTTGACAACTGCAACTCCAGCACACTTTTTGAACCAAAATCAGTCCAAGAACTTCAAAAACAACCTCAAGAAGCCTCAGCAACACAAGCAAGGTGTTTGAGTGTGTGTTTGTGTACAAAAGTGAGACAAATCTACACTTTTAAGGCACAAAACAAGAACAAAAGAGAGATATAGATACAAGGCTATATGTATATCTCAAACCTCCAAATTTTGAACCTCTCAAATGAAGGAGGAGCCTCTCCTTATATAGAAGAGAGCAAAGCAAAGCTTGTTAAACAAGCTTAAAAAGGGCTTCATCCCTCCATACACGTGTATGGAGGAGGGATGAGTGAAAACCAGCTGGCTCAAAAGATCTGGAGTGAATTCTGCTGAGACAAAGTGTTCTGCCGGCCATCAGTTATGGCCGGCAGTGCCCCACTGATGGCCGGCAGGCATCATCAGTAGCAGATAGGGAAAAAAGCAAGGCCGGCAGTGGCAAAATGTGGCTGGCAGTTCACTATGAGAATCATGCTGAAAGGACCAACATATGGTCCAAAAATGGGGCAGAAAGGATACAGGGTTTGGAAAGCTCAAACCTGTGACGTTCCGCCGCGAAAGTCAAGTACTCGACGAGCAATCGAACTTGTGGCTGGATGTACCTGCAAGCACAACCAAGTCTTGAGGACGGTCAAAAATGGGGTGTCTACAGTTGCCCCTCTTTGACAGAACTCGAAAGTCACAAAGTGACGGGAGTGAATGTCAAAGCCCAGAGACGACCCATTTTTGACAAGGGCGAAGACTCAGGCAAACATTCAATATAACCATGCAGAGATGTGCCCGCATGCTGGGGCAAAATGCAAATGACATGCACGATGCAAGAGCATAACTTATGATTACGCAAAAAAAGCTATAATGAAGCGTTTATGCAAAATAAATGCAACAGTTTTAAGCAAGCGAATACAAACCAAACTACATTACATGCAGAAAGGATGTAAGAGAATTATACAATTCTCACCACGTCTCACGCGGAGTAAATACAATACCGTCTGGTTCGTCTGGTCGCGCCAGCTTCAAATGAACCATATATACAATATCGTGCCTGCAAAAGAAAGAAACTCAACAGGTACAATATCGTTAGAAACATGCATAACAATGCAAGTGAAAAGTGCGTGACAATGCAAATGAAGTAGTGCATAACAATGCAGGCAAAGAATGCATATAACAATGCAAAAAGGGGTGCAAGACAATGCAACTTAAGGGTGCGAGACAACGCGGGTGGAAGGGTGCAAGACAATGCAACCTAAGGGTGACGCATAATAATGCAGAAGGGATGCATGACAATGCAACCTAAGTGTGACGCATAACAATGCAGAAGGGATGCAAGACAATGCAACCTAATTGTGACGCATAACAATGCGGAAGGGATACAAGACAATGCAACCTAAGTGTGACGCATAACAATGCGGAAGGGATGCAAGACAATGCAACCTAAGTGTGACGCATAACAATGCGGAAGGGATGCAAGACAATGCAACCTAAGTGTGACGCATAACAATGCGGAAGGGATACATGACAATACAACCTAAGTCTGACGCATAACAATGCGGAACGGATGCAAGACAATGCAACCTAAGTGTGACGCATAACAATACGGAAGGGATGCAAGACGATGCAACCTAAGTGTGACACATAACAATGTAATACACTAACAAGTGCAGGTGAAATGCGCAAGATAGCGCGACGCGCAAAATAGCGTGAATGAAATGCAATGCACAAAACAGTGCGAGGCGCAAAACAGCGCGAACAATGCACTAACAGGTGTAGGAAAGGTGCGCAAAATAGCGCGATGCGCAAAATAGCACGAACAATGCACTAACAAGTGCAGGAAAGGTGCGCAAAATAGCGCGAGCAATGCACTAACAGGTGCAGGTAAGGTGCGCAAAATAGCGCGAGCAATGCACTAACAGGTGCAGGTAAGGTGCACAAAATAGCGCGAGCAATGCACTAACAGGTGCAGGTAAGGTGCGCAAAATAGCGCGAGCAATGCACTAACAGGTGCAGGTAAGGTGCGCAAAATAGCGCGAGCAATGCAATGAACTAGCAAGTGCAGGTGAAATGCGTAAGATAGCGCGACGCGCAAAATAGTGCGAATGAAATGCAATGCACAAAACAGTGCGAGGCGCAAAATAGTGCGATGCGCAAAATAGAGCAAACAATGCACTAACAGGTGCAGGAAAGGTGCGCAAAATAGTGCGAGCAATGCACTAACAGGTGCAGGTAAAGTGTGCAAAATAGCATGAGCAATGCACTAATAAGTGCAGATAAGGTGCGCAAAATAGCGCGAGCAATGCACTAACAGGTGCAGGAAAGGTGCGCAAAATAGCGCGAATGAAATGATAGTACAGTAGATACAAAGGGGCAACATACTCCAACCATGCTGGAATCATGAGAAGAGGAAAAACAAACAATCAGGCGCGTACACAACACAACTTGAGATAAATTCCAAACACGCTGAAATCGTGTGAGGAAAAGGGACACTCAAACCACGCTGAAAATGTGAGAGAAGGTCCAAAAACAAACAATCAGGAGCATGCACGACGCGACCTGAGACAAATTCTAAACACGCTGAAAATCGTGTGAGGAAAAGGGACACTCAAACCATGCTGAAATCGTAAGAGGAGGTCCAAAAACAAACAATTAGGAGCGTGCATGATGCGACCTGAGACAAATTCCAAACACGCTGAAAATTGTGTGAGGAAGGAACAAACTCTAACCACGCTGAAAATCGTGAGAAGAGGTAAACAAATTCCAAACACGCTGAAATCGTGTGAGGAAGGAACAAACTCTAACCACGCTGAAATTCGTGAGAAGAGGTAAACAAATTCCAAACACGTTGAAATCGTGTGAGGAAGAAACAAACTCTAACCATGCTGAAATCGTGAGAAGAGGTAAACAAATTCCAAACACGCTGAAAATCGTGTGAGGAAGGAACAAACTCTAACCACGTTGGAATCGTGAGAAGAGGTAAACAAATTCCAAACACGCTGAAAACGTGTAAGGAAGGGGACAGAGGGAGAAATACAGGGACATATCCCCGTGTTTCCCGAAGGAAAGAGAAACATAGGGACATATCCCCGTGTTTCCCGAAGGAAAGGGAAACATAGGGACGTATCCTCGTGTTTCCCAAAGGAAAGAGAGACATAGGGACATATCCCCGTGTTTCCCGAAAGAAAGAGAAACATAGGGAGATATCCCCGTGTTTCCCGAAGGAAAGGAAAACATAGGGACGTATCCCCGTGTTTCCCGAAAGAAAGAGAAACATAGGGACATATCTTCGTGTTTCCCGAAAGAAAGAGAAACATAAGGACATATCCCCGTGTTCCCTGAAGGAAAGAGAAACATAGGGACATATCCCCGTGTTCCCCGAAAGAAAGAGAATGCAAAACAATGCAACAAGAGGAAAGACACACCTCTCAGCGTATCACTTGCGGGAGAGGAAAGGGAAAATCTCTCAGCGTATCACACGCGAGGGAGGGAAGAGAAATTTCTCAGCGTATCACACGCAAGAGAAGAAAGGTACACCTCTCAGCGTATCACACGCGAGAGAGGAAAGGTAAACTTCTCAGTGTATCACACGCGAGAGAGGAAAGGTAAACCTCTCAGCGTATCACACGCGAGAGAGGAAAGGTAAACCTCTCAGCGTATCACACGCGAGAGAGGAAAGGTAAACTTCTCAGCGTATCACACGCAAGAGAAGAAAGGTAAACCTCTCAGCGTATCACACGCGAGAGAGGAAAGGTTAAAAACCTCTCAGCATATCACACGCAAGAGAAGAAAGGAAAACCTCTTAACGTATCACACGCGAGAGAGGAAAAGTAAATTTCTCAGCGTATCACACGCAAGAGAAGAAAGGTAAAACCTCTCAGCGTATCACACGCGAGAGAGGAAAGGTATCAGTTAAATTGAACCGGAACTTGTCTGAATAAACCGCACGCACTATACTGTGCGTGAATGAGAAAGAAACTTGATAGGTAGAATGCAATACAATGCATGATACTATAGGAATGCAATAAATGGACAAAGTGGCGCTTTAGAAAGCACCTCATGGGGTGAGGGGCGGTGAACCGCTCTACTCTGATGGAGATCTCCCCTTGTGTTTTTCGAACTCTTACCTTCAACTCACAGTACAAAGGTCCTGAAATGCTGATAAGGAGCATCGTTTGCTGGGGAAACCACGGATGCCGCTTTTCTTTCTGATCATACTCACAACTTTCCCTACTCTCCAATGGGGTGACAGACTAGGTTGATTCAGTATCCAGAACCGAGGTGCATATCTGCTATCTCAACCTATGGGGCTTCCATACAGATTTCAAGCCGGGGATACACCCCTGGGTATCTAAACCAGACTTTAGTCTCAGAAATTCCAAACTTTTGCGTTCTAGGCATCAGCCATTCGAACTCTAGTTTCTACCGTCGCAGTTGATCTCCTACGAACTCATTGCAAACACAGCGAAGATGCCTCTGGCAGGGATTGGTACTCTGGGAGAGCACTTTTGATTGCCATTCTGGCATGAAAATGGTCGACACAGTATTCTATTCACTTTGAACACACAGCTCGTACAGCAAATTGCTCCCTCTGACCGCACAGCTTGTAACACAGAACCTTGTTCATTCTGCACATGGCTCATACAACAAACAGTTCAATCTGAACATACGGAATGCAATAACAGGACATGCAGAAGTTGAAACAAACTCAGATGCTCCAAATTTTCCCTCTTTTCTTTTGCTTCGCAGCCTGGAACCCATGTAGCTTTAGATAGGTCCTGGTTCTACTTTTCTCACATGAACTGGGTCAAACCCTGCAGTTTTATGAAAGAACAAATCCTGTTTTGCACATATATGAAGAACAGCACAAGACTCTGAGCACAAAATGATTCATTTTTGAAATTGAAATTGAAAATGAGTCTTTAACCGGGTATTAAGTCTACGACTGACCACAACAAAAACAACTCAACAATGGAAAACAAAAGGTAAACAACCTAAACTCATCAAGAAACACTCGAAACGACTTAAGATAAGAATCGAGACAAAACAAAAGACACGACACTCAGACGTGCACAGGGAGCTTGTTTCTCTAGGTATTGTTTCCCACCCTTTCTCATTTGTGATTCTCACATCACTCGGCCTTCAGGCTCTTGTTTTCTGAAAAAGTCCTTTTCGCACTTTTGCTCTCAACGCACATCTCTCTATTCTTCAATCTCTCAATTTTTTTTTTATCCAACAGGAAGTTGCGGGCTCTTGCCCCTAGCATTCTGCTAGATTCCCTTCTTCTGCTCACAACAGTGAACTTTCCCACAGAGGGGTTGCGCTGCGGCTGGGCGTGTAGCAAATCTACAGGTGACATCGGTTGACGATGTTCTGCTGGGGAGTTTGGACATGATCAGATGTGTCCAGACGAGGGAGTGGAATATCTAGATCCATTCCAGTTTGTGCTTCGCACTTGGCTTGATACCTCGCTGCTTGGAGGATGAGAGAGCTTTCGGCCCTTTTCTAACAGCTTCAGCTGTGCCCTTTCTGGCGAACAAGGTGCCCTTTCTGGCGAGTTGGTTGACGATGGGGAAAAGGCGGAACACCTGACTCAACTGTGCCCCTAGTTCATCATTTTGACCATTTTTTTTTGGCTTTCTACTAAAACAATTTTGACCAATATGAGAGTTAGATTAACATACTTGTTCAACTTTTTGATTTGAAATCATGTAAGTTAGGTTGTGAGCACTGAAAGTTTTCTTTTTTGGGTCCAAGAAATGGTCTAGTTTTGAAAAAAATGGAATAATTTTCGAGAGAATTAGTCAACCTTAGTAAAAATTCTCAAAACTGTTTTTACAAATGGCCATTGCTTGACCAACGCAGAATCTACTCTTGAGATGCACAACCTCAGATACAAAACAATGGAAAATTACCCCTTGTCTGAAGGACACTGCATGGCAACGGTAAGTTGCCCTTGTTTGAATGGCAACTCACGGCAACGGGAAGTTGCCCCTTGTCTGAATAGCACCGCAGCACACCGTAACCAGTCCTCAGAGTGACGATCACAACCGAAACTCTCGAATACAGAGAATGCAATGATGATCAGAACCATTACATGGACACAATCAGTTCGGAAGTGTTTATGGCTGAACTTCAGAATGAAGCTGCCTACGTATCCCAAAGATGGGAATCAAGCCTTACGTAGTTCCAGGTTAAGGTACACTCGGGTATTTAACCTCTTCTTTTGCGCTCTAACTTTTGCCAAGGCCTCCCTTTCTGGGTTTTCAACCTTGTGAGCTTTATTTTTCTTTTCTTTTCATTTCTTTTCTCTTTTTTTTCTTTTCTTCTTTTCTTTTCTTTTCATCTTTTCTTTTCTTTTTTTTTTTTTTCGTTTTTTTTGTTTGTTTTCTTTTCTTTTTTCATTCTTTGCATTTTTCTTCTTTGTTCTTTTTCTTCTTTTTCTTGCTCTAACTTTTGCCTGGGTCGCCCTTCCGGGTTTTCGGCCCAGCAAGCCTCTCAAGGGTAAAAGTGTAGCTTTGTCCATATTGATCGGTTTGAGATCTCGAAGCCATCTAAATCCAGGAGAATGGTTGTTGTTCGATGATGATGTAGGAGTCCATCCAGCTGGGTCTGAATTGTCCCCAATGTTGTGGATAGGAACTCGATTGTCCTTCAACAAAACTTTCTTCTTTTCTCCATTCTGGGATTCGGCATTCTTGCCGATCTTCATTAGCTTGAGAAATGTCCCAATTTTTGACTCTTCGAGCACATCTGACATTCTTTGCCCCTAGTTCAAGGGGTTTTTCTCATCTAGCTTTGCAAGCTTTTTTTGACGACGTCTGACCTTCTCGATCTGACTTTCTTGTCCCTAGTTCGAGGGCTGCTTCAAATCTGGCCACACAGGCCTCACATTGTGGTTAACCGTTGAACATTCTAAATCCAAGTTCAAGGTTTGAAAGCAAAGGGGTTGAGTCTCGAGGCTGAGAGCGATCCCAGGCTGCACAATCTCAAGAGCGATTCCACACAGGTCTTCGCAGGATCGCGCAAAACATTTTTTGAAATCTTTTAAGAAAGTGACTAGTCGCTCGCGCTGAAGACAATGGGGAACCAATCTGGATCAAGCTAGGATCCTTCTTAGTACTCACACTAACAAGCATGATCTCATTCATTAAGGGCTTAGCATGCCTTTTTTTTCTCAAATTGATCAAATTTTTGCAAATCCAGAGGAATTCTTCCCTCTTTGTTTTCATCACAATGTTCAAAAAGTTTTGAAAAACTTAAGTCAATACAATGACTTCAAGGCACAGAAAAGACACAGTTTTTAGTCAAATACTGCCATCTTATCAGAACTTCTGGTACAACTGGCACAAGGCAGAAGCAAACACAAGAGTGTGAAAATCACTACTGTTCCACTCAGATCTGTTGGTATAACTGGCTCCAAGGCAGAAATAGACTCAGAAGAAAGCGAAAAGACAAACACAAAACAAGCAAGTGATGTCCGAGGTAGCACCCCCAAAATCACCCGATTCTAATAAAACAGGACTGACCCGATATAACAAGACAGACCCGACTGACTCAGCAAAAAAAGATTGACTATATACAACACAACAAGACTGACCCAAATACCTGAGTCAGAAAGTACAAAACTAGCATTCGCAAATGCTCAAAACAGTGTGTGCCATACGCCACATCTGGAGTAAACTGAGCACCGCTCGCAGGTGGTTCATCCCCCGATCACATCACATTATCCTCCAAGTTAACTGATCCAGTGACGATAGACTTTGCTGAGCTTGGTGGGAGGACAACCCCGTTGTCAAACAAATCATGTACTTCGTGGCGAAGACGGAAGCAATTGTCAGTGCTATGGCCGGTCTATTGATGGTACGCGCAATACTGGGTAGCATCATGACTAGGTGGAAGACGACCAGGGAGAGGTCGAGGCTCAAGAGGTTTGAGGTGGCCTTTTTCAGTAAGGATTTGAAGAGCCTTGGATAAAGGCATATAGAGGGCATGGAAGACCCTGCGACCTCAGGGTAAATATTTCGAAGTTTGTGGATTTTTGCTGGGTGCACTAGAAAAGGGATCGGCAGGCATTGGCTTGGTCTGCTGATCTTTCCCGGGTGTAGAATTAGGGTTGGAAGGAACGGTTCTGGTATAACGGACCTTCTCCCGATTTTCCCCTTGGCTTGAACTGCCCTCATTCTGAGTGACGAAAGTGTCATCCACAGTTTTTGCAGCAACTGCGAGCACTTGCTGTTTGTTTAGTCCCCTGGCTTTCAAAGCCTCAACAGCCTGCAGAAGTTGTTCATAGGGATCAGTGTCTGCCCCCACCTTGTTCTTACCACTTGCCTCAACTTGGTCGAAGGTTTGGGTTGCTACATCAGTGCGAAGCCCTGTTGTTGTTGACATGTCATTGCCTGAACTTGGGATGGCTTCAGGTTGGCTGAGTTCAATTACAATTCGCCCCAATAGTGGGGGCTCTTCTGGCATGAAATTTCCGACGTGCGATGTGGTTGATGGTGGAGCCTGTAATCCAAAGGCTAGATCGACCACGGTTCTCTGAAGATCGCCGATCATTCCCATTAGCTCAAAAGTAGTGGGCTCACGGGTTTGAACTAATTGGGGTTCCCAGATTGGATGTGTGGTAGGTGCCCCAGATGGGCGTTGCATTTCAGCATTGGTCTCACCCTGCATGGTGATTCCCTGGTTTAAGGCCGCTATTATGACCACAATTTCTTCTGAACTCTGCATCATCATGAGTCTGCTGAACTGAACAGAGGTGATGTGACTGGTGACTAACGGATCAGATGAACCGGTGAGTCTTGATTAGCCTTTCTTTGCCTTGCCTTAGCGAAGGAAAACACTGGCTGCTCTGAACTGAATTTCTAACCTGACAAAGCCTATCAGCAAAAGTCCAATGAACCTCGGGGGATATTGGAGCCTTCTGAAGCTACGGTTCCCAAGACTACCTAGCAAAAGAGAAAACAAGCAGCATCTCAGCCCAATTTCATTGGAACAGATACGAGCAAAGCTGAATAACTGTGCTTTCTACTGAACTCTGCCCAAAATCCTGCTTGTAAACTAATACCCTCAAGTAAAACTGATCCCCAGAATACTGATGTTGATGCCCGCAGGCCTGTTACCCAGACTTGCAAACTGATATATGCATTCTTGTAGAGGCACACTCTAAAAGCACATAGCAAGCAAATGAGAGCCAAAACACCCCTATGTTGGGGTAGGGTTTCCCTGTCCTATCTTGTCAGGAGCTAGGGTTTCACTACGCACGCAGCAGTTTCAACACAACCTACAATCGGGTAAGTAACCTATCCTAGCTTGGAATAGTCACTATGGATTCCGATATGCACTAGGTCGAATGGTCAAAAAGGGTGCCTCGGTAAAAATCGAGGCTTGTGTTCCCGTCGTGGCAGAGCCCACAATCGGTCAGCCTTATGGCACGCTTCTCAAAGCAAGCCTCCGGCAAACCGTTCAGGAATAGCATACGGCAAACATGGTGTCCTAGGCGCACCAATGCAAATGCAATGCAAAGAAACACATAAGTGTAGTCAAAACAAGATATCATGAGTTCGAGTCAAGCTCTTTAACTCCCCAGCAGAGTCGCCAGAAACTGTAGACGCGCCCGAACGTCTCGGGCTCCTGGTGCAAAATCGGCACGAAATCCCGTTTTGTTCATTAGGCTTACTACAGTTCGGACTCAATGATACGGTTCTGAATCTAATCTCGCAAAGTGCAATGCAAGATCGATAAATCACCAAAGAGTCCAAATTCGGCAAATCGTTTTGGAAAACTGATTTTTATAAAGAAGTGCCAAACATGGACTGCTTTGCCAGATACAGAGTCGCCGCCTAAATATTTTGTTTTAGGAGAAATTTAGGAAACCCTGACTCGTGCCTAAGGCCATGTGTTCGTCATCACCAAAGTTGCCTCGGCTCGGGAACTTGGGTACGAGAGGGGAAGGTCATGCAATGATCGGCCTTTATTAAACATGATATATTTTTTTTTTTTTTTTGAAAACACATGTGTTCTTATTCCGGTTATTTAACCTAGAATTACTATATGATGCGCACAGCATTCAAGTATAGACTAGATCGCCTAAGTTGGAACAAAGCATTGCACATTTGTTTGTTTGAAAATGGTTTAAAGTTCGCTACTTGCAAGTAGGCTAAAACAGGGATTTGATGAATTGTTTCAATTCAAGTAATCTAACCTTCACCCACAGGCGTTCAGGCAGTTATATCAACTAAGCAGTTAATCTCATGGCAAACATGCTATCATGGCAATCAATAACACACATGCAGTATGCTGAAGCATAAATACTCACAGTGTACTTCGAGCCAAAACAAAGAACTAGTTAGAAATCAATGCATGATCCTAGTTCATGTTAAGATGGCTAATGCAACACATGCGAAGATGCATCTAAAATAGGCTCAGCTTTTCTAAGATGGCATATGAAATGCAACAATCGATACAAGTATTCAACTTGGTATTGAAATACAATGCAATTAGTATGATGCGCCGAGCCCGGTGCATGCAAGACAGATGAATGTATGCAAACATGCGAAGCATAAGGATGCTAATTGAAATATGCCCTAAAACTAACCACTGAAAGCAGGTAAGTAAAAGGGAGAAAGAAATGGGGGTTGGAAGACATGCACACACGCACGCACACTTATTACAAAATTCGCCCTCTCGACGAAGGGTCCGAATGAATAATACAAACCAACTAATTAACTAACTAACAAGCTAATTAATTATTACACAACCAAATTGAATAATAAGCAATCTACTTACTAATTATTACATCACTTAATTAATTAACAAATTAACTAATTAAATTACAAATTAAAGCTAACTAATAAGAAAAGCAATAAACAATGCTGCCTCAGCTCTGCTTGAAGGAGAATAGGATGCATGCTCGGTTGCCATCCCGAAAAGCTCTCCGGTTGCTCTTTAGAGGCTTTGTCTGCAGGGTGTCCTTGAGAACTTGCTGCTGGATCTTACCAAAAACATGCTGGGGAATGCACCAGTGGCCTGCCGGCCATGAGAGGGCTACTGTCGACCGCTCTGCCGGCCAAGAGTAGGCACTGCCGGCCAAGAATGAAGGTCTGCCGGCCAACAATAAGAGGCTGCCGGCCACTGGTGTGCTGTGACACCAAGCTACAGTAGAGCACAAAACAAAGGAAATGGAGGGTCTCCCAAGGATATGTACGCACTATGCCACCCCATATCACCTCAAAACATCAAGGGAGAGGCATAATCGGATCCAAGACCATCAATCACGCATCTCGATGCATGATGGCCAAAGATCCAACTTATGCAATTCAATGTAAAATGAATGCACAAAAAACACTTAAATGCCTAGAACTCTATCATGCATCGTCAAAAGCGTTGGCGACCGAGAATTGAGGCACGTTTCATCACTTCAAGTATGAAACGTCCCTCGTTTCTCGTGTTTGGCTTACCACCCAAGCCAAACATAGTGCAATGCATGCAACATGGAGATGTCATGCAATGCAACATAAGCATGCCAAATGCAATGTAATAAGTATGCAAAATGCAAAGCAGCCTAAACTTGCAAACATGCAATGCAACATGAACAAACTAACAAGGCTAATGGCATGCACAATGCACCATGCTAAGAACAACAACTAGCATACACAATGCTATGAACATGGCATACACAAATGCAATGTGTGGAGAAGTGGTTTGGAAATACTCTTCAGATCCCGGGAGACGCTGGTGATCCTCAGCTAGCCACCTGAAAAGATACAAACACTCCGGTGGGGGATGCCGGAATTAACACTCCGACGGACAAGTTAGTTCAGACACTCGAGATAGCTTGTTTACTAAGTTTTGTGAAGTATTTCTTACATACCTTTCTATAACCGTTGTTCCTGTATTTATACATGTTCAAATCAATCCTCGGGGCCAGGGCCTACTTTTTAATCATTGTCCTTTCTGTTATTCGGCCGTAAGGACTTACACCTATTCGGCACATATATTATATTCGGCTCCCTACTCTCGTAGGATATAGCCGATTAATATCAGTCTTAGAATAGTACGCACCTTCTGATTTTTTCATATATTCGGCCCCCACAATTGCCCTCCGAACTCCCCATTGACGGAAGTTAATCGGCGTGTTTGGTCTTGAATTGGAAAAGTTAAAATAGGTCAGGCGGCTTCGCGTACCCCAATATAGATGTCAGGATGCGCACACCTTTTCGTTCATCATTACGCTTTCCCGCCTCAATCGTGCGTCTCGCATTTATTGTGATTTGAAATTTCAGTCCTTTCGAATGCACAGTTCGTCGAGTATTCAAGACTCTTGGACCTCCAGCGGACATCCCTTCTCTGACTCGCATTTTCTGCAACTCTTCTCCGTCTACCCTCGTCTCCTTTGCTCGTAAGTCTTCTTCTCTTTCCTTTGCAATCCTATTTTCTGTTTATTATTTTCATTTCGGTGAACCCCTCTATTCCTCGTGAAAATGGCCAAACACTTGAAAGACCTCCTTTCTGAGGGTCGTGTCTCCGGATTTTGACGACACTTTTCCATCCCCGACGATGTTCATCTATCTCTAGTGACGAACAACACTCTGGATATGGAGAGAGAGGATCAAGATTCAATCGTTTTTCCTCTCCTATCCATTGCAGAGGGCGGGGTCCGTTTTCCCCTACATCCATTCCTTAGGGCCGTCCTTCGCTATTGGGGTCTGATCCCTTCTCAGCCCAACGTGAACTTTTTTCGAATCGTAATGGGGATCGTAGAGTTGAACCGGTGCCTCAGGATCGATCTTAGGATACCGGCCATTCGGCACTGCTATGCTTTAGCCAAATCGTCCGGTCGGCTTGGGCGGTACTTTCTTAGGGCCAAGGATACTGACCATCATTTGGTAACCATGCTCGCCAGTTCTGGCAAGCGTGTGGATGACGTAATGGTTAATATCCGAGGGAACTGGGAATTTGGCGAAGGCGATGGTCGCCTGGACCCTATTCCCAGACGGAGGGATGAACCAGGTCGCCGCGTGTCTCCTTGTGTTTACTGAACTTTTCTTTTATTCGGCCTTCCCTCCGTATCTAACCCTTTGTCTTTGCAGGCAGTAATTTGAAGAGGATTCTGGTTTCTACTGACGACGCGGTCCTTGCGCAGATTGCGACTGCACTCGGATACTTCGGCCGTCCAAACGTACAAAAGCAAGGGAGAGTGGCCCACATACTTCTTCGGTACGAGCCTACTTACACTACCTACCCGACAATTTTTTTGAAGGTATGGCTGGGGAAAGCCTCACGCAGATGGCTCGAAAGAAGAATGCCGAGCGTATGGCCGCGCGGAAAAAGGCCAGGCCACCCGTTCTGGGTCTGCCTTGGTTGAGTCTTTCCAACCTGTTACTGACGAGCCGGCTAAGACTGTTGCGGCCGAAACTGCGAAAGAGGTTGAACAACCGGTCATTGATGAACGATTGATTCCGGAAGAGCGGGGCAAGAAACGTAGCGCCGATGGAGAGGCCGTTTCAGAAGATAGGCTTGCCGACAAAAGGCCTCGCTTAGAAGAATCGGACGTGGTCGTTCCTTTTATTGTTCAGCCAAAGATCAGAGACACGCCGATTCCTTCTGACGCATCGACCATTGCCGACCCGGCGGTAGCCTTGAGCCTGGCGGCGTCAGTCTCCCTACCAGCTGATAAGGCATCCTTTCATGCCATGCCGGATTTGGTGGCCATAGCCCTATCTGCGCAGTCGGCCCTTTTGGTAGGTGAACTTTGACTTGTTTTTATTTTGGTTGCCTGTGGCATCTAACGATCCCAACTCGTTTTGCAGACGGTCGGCAGGATCGCTGACTTGGGCCGCCGCCTACACGATGCCCTTGAGAGGGTTGACCGCTTGCAGTCGGAAGTGGTCAATCAAAAGAGCAGGGCCGAGTTTGAGATGATGAGAGCCGCTATGGAGACTGCGCGAGCCGAAGCCGAAGTGAAAAGGGCTCGGGCTGCCGATCAGCTCCGTTCTGATGCAGAAGATAGGGCGAACACGAGCAAAGAATCGCTCAGGCTAGCCGAGGAGGCGCTTAAGAAGATGGAGACTGAGTTAGCAGAGTTGAAGGCGGCCAAGGAAAAGGCAGAATCTGAGGCTTCTGCCGCATTCGAAGCAGGAAAAGGCACCGCCTTCACAGAATACGTAGATGAAGTCCCCAAGTTTGAGAATCAGGGGTTCAAACACGGGTGGCTCAAGGCCCTGATGCCGCTGGGGTTACATTGGGCCTGCCAATTCCTTATGAGCAGGTGGACGTTGAGCCACTTGAGTCTGACCCCGAGGAGTGATCTGGGAGTCATGCGAATTTTATGAAATGCTTTCCCTTTTAATGTATTGTTTTGTTTTTAGGACTTTTGTTGGTTCCGAGTAGTTTTCATGTATAAATTGGCTACTGTCTGCGCTCAATTTATTAATGAAAATTATTTTGTTGTCTCAATTTATTAATGAAAATTATCGTGTTGTTTCACTACTATTTAGTGATGTTATGTTGGTTAAGAATTGTTGCCTTTCACTACATTAGATAGAATGATTACTTTGTTGAGCTTTCTATGATTGGGTATTTTGGCAATATTGACTTATCATTCGTATGCCGAATAGCTCGCTGGTATTACTCTGGGGCACATAAGCCGAATAGATTGATTAATCTGCCCTTGTCCCAGGCGGTGCATGATCATTCGGGCGCCGGAGGAGGCGAACTTAGGAGTTGTTGATTCATGGGCCGGCTGGGGCAGTTATGGCCGAATAGATTGATAAATCTATCACGCCCTTGCCCCAGGCGATGCATGATCATTCTGAAGTCGATTCATGAGCCGGCTGGGGCACTTAAGCCGAATGTATTGATTAATCTGCCCTTGCCCCAGGCGGTGCATGATCATTGGGGCGCCGGAGGAGGCGAACTTAGTTGTTGTCGATTCATGGGCCGGCTGGGGCAGTTGTGGCCGAATAGATTGATAAATCTATCACGCCCTTGCCCCAGGCGGTGCATGATCATTCTGAAGTCAATTCATGCGCTGGCTGGGGCACTTAAGCCGAATAGATTGATTAATCTATCACGCCCTTGCCCCAGGCGGTGCATGATTATTCTGAAGTCGATTCATGGGCCGGCTGGGGCACTTAAGCCGAATAGATTGATTAATCTGCCCTTGCCCCAGGCGGTGCATGATCATTCTGAAGTCGATTCATGGGCCGGCTGGGGCACTTAAGCCGAATAGATTGATTAATCTATCACGCCCTTGCCCCAGGTGGTGCATGATCATTCTGAAGTCGATTCATGGGCCGGCTGGGGCACTTAAGCCGAATAGATTGATTAATCTGCCCTTGCCCCAGGCGGTGCATGAGCATTTGGGCACCGGAAGAAACGAACTTAGGAGTTTGGAGGTCGAGCCAATCGGCGCCGGGCGATTGAAATTTTCACAATTAATGAGATTGCCTCGAGGGCGCTGCCCTTGTAAAGGATAAATGATTAAGGATACAACTTTTATGAATATAGTAAACGACTGACTCCAGCTTTTGAAGGTATCGTATGAATGTCGAACAGACTCTTCTTTAACAGCAGAGGGGAAGCGAGGATGCTAGCTGAGCTAGGTGGAGACATGAATCGAAGTGGTGACCCTTCGTGCATAAGGGGTAGGAGTTCTAGGGATCGAGAGAGGCGTCAGTCTCCTCGACGTCGAAGCAGGTCGCCCAGGCGGGACAAGCAGTCGCAGGGCAGATCTTCTCAACCTCGAGTCGAGAGGGGAGCTGACTCGAATCCGTGCCCATTAAGCTTTACGGTATTTGTGGGGAATAGACCCATGACAGAGGCAGACTCGATCGTTCGAGACCCAAATGTAGCGGTCGAATTTGCTCGACAAATTTTTCCGCCGGAGGTTCAGCAATCGATGGTAGGTCGTCAGGACTACGAAGTATTTCGCGAAGGCATTCACGGGGCGGTGAAGGGGCTGTACACTGCCTATGAAATCGGCATGCGGCTGCGCGCTGCCCGCCAAGAAATGGAGAAGAATGATGAACGTATTCGAAGTTTGGAGGCCCACGTGGAGGCGGCTGAGCGCGAGTTAAGGAAGACCTAGGCGGCCCAGGCACAACCCGCCGGGCAGGGAAACCCAATCGTGGAAGAGAGGGTTACCAGTCAGCTCATCAGTTCTGCGCTTGCCGATCGTGAGACGGCGAGTATGTTCGCAATGGAGAACGCGAAGGGGAGGGCCTATGAGAAAGGTTTCCATGAAGGCCGAAAAGTTGAAATCGAAAAGACCAAGGAAAAACTAGCCGAAGAAGTTTGCCGATGTGAAAATCGTGGATTTAAGCACGGTTGGATCAAGGCATCTTAAGCCGCAGAAGCTCTTCGAGCGTCGGGCATTGATTCGGCATCACCACTCTACCACAGTAAACATTTTCCATTTTTTGCTTTTGAAGTCGAGAAGAGTGATGATGAGGGTGACGCCGTATGAGTATATTTATTGTTAGGCTGAAGCACAGATCACGTTCAAAACTATGTAATTTATTGTTTGTTTTATTCGAATAAAAAACGTTCTATTACAAATATTTTATTGCAGTGTGTATTCGGCATGTATGTGTTTCGTTTTATTGTGTTTGAATGTATAAACGTTGGCCGTCAGGGTCAATCCATACCTGATAGCCGTTTATTCTTGAATGAGGCTATTGTAACCTGAGGAAGCCGAAAGCCAGTGGGTAAAGTGGCTGCGGTGAATTCAACTCGGCTCGGGGCCTAGATTTTTGGCCAGTGCACGTGCCTCAAAAAGTCGTTTGGATAACTACACCGTGGCGAATGTCAACCGACGTTTTTCTCATGGAATTTAGTGTTAGCGAAATCACCTCGGGATTGGGGCCTCGAGATCGCTGCCAGTATTGAAAATAAAAAGAGTGGGCGCTTTGCGCAGATAAACAAACGCTTACATGAGGTGGGATAAGTGGGGATGTTAGTTAGAGGCTGGAGTTCAGCTGAACTTGGTTTTGCCATGGAGCGCGGCAGAGGATCCATCCGTATGGGAAGTAGGGCATCCAAAAGATGGCATGAATCTTCAAGTCGTCGAAGCAGATCACCCCAAAGGAAGGCAACGACCGTTGGTTTGTCCCTCCTTGTCCTGGATCTTTGCCTTGACATTGTCAATGGTATCAGGGGAGGACTTGGGCACAGTTGGCTCAAGGCTTTGCAAACCGTGGAGGACTTCCGGGTGACGGGAGTTGATTCGGCGCTGCCGCTTTACTGATGCGTCTTCTCCCTTTTTAGCTTTTGAGATGGAAATGGGTATTGTAATGCTCAAATGCAAGTTGCGTTTATGTAACAACTGTCTGATTAAATAAAAATTGTAATGCTCAAATGCGGGTTGCGTTTATGTAACCATTGTTTGATCGAATAAAAAGCTTTATTTCAAACATTTGCGTCTTATTCTGAATTTTTGATATCCTCAGTTAAGGATCTTATTTGTGTCTTGCTCTGAATTTTTATATGCTCAGTTAAGGATCTTATTTGCGTCTTGCTCTGAATTTTTATATGCTCAGTCAAGCACCTTATTTCTGATGTTAGCGAGTTTTGTTTTGTTCGTGCCAAAGGGTATTCCGAATCCGGAGGCTTAATCGGCCCTAAAGTGTCATGCGCCGAAGGGGGCTCCGAATCCGGAGACTTAATGTGGCCAATCGTGATATCCACGAAGGGCGCTCCGAATCCGGAGACTTAATCGGGCCTAAGGCGACATGCGCCCAAGGGGGCTCCGAATCCGGAGACTTAATCGGCCCTAAGGCGACATGCACCCAAAGGGGCTCCGAATCCGGAGACTTGATGTGGCCAATCGTGATATCCACGAAGGGCGCTCCAAATCCGGAGGCTTAATCGGCTCTAAGGTGACATGCACCTAAGGGGGCTCCGAATCCGGAGACTTGATGTGGCCAATCGTGATATCCACAAAGGGCGCTCCAAATCCGGAGACTTAATCGGCCCTAAGGTGTCATGCACCCAAGGGGGCTCCGAATCCGAAGACTTAATGTGGCCAATCGTGATATCCACGAAGGGTGCTCCGAATCCGGAGGCTTAATCGGCCCTAAGGTGTCATGCACCCAAGGGGGCTCCGAATCTGGAGGCTTAATCGGCCCTAAGGTGTCATACACCAAAGGGCGCTCCGAATCCGGATGCTTAATCGGCCCTAAGGTGTCATACACCAAAGCGCGCTTCGAATCCGGAGGCTTAATCGGCCCTAAGGTGACATGCACCAAAGGGGGCTCCGAATCCGGAGACTTGATGTGGCCAATCGTGATATCCACGAAGGGCGCTCCGAATCTGGAGACTTAATCGGCCCTAAGGTGACATGCACCCAAGGGGGCTCCGAATCCGGAGACTTGATGTGGCCAATCGTGATATCCACGAAGGGCGCTCCGAATCCGGAGACTTAATGTGGCCAATCGTGAAATCCACGAAAGGCGCTCCGAATCCGGAGACTTCATCGGCCCTAAGGTGACATGCACCCAAGGGGGCTCCGAATCCGGAGACTAATCGGCCCTAAGGCGACATGTACCCAAGGGGGCTCCGAATCCGGAGAGTTGATGTGGCCAATCGTGATATCCACGAAGGGCGCTCCGAATCCGGAGGCTTAATCGGCCTAAGGTGATATGCACCCAAGGGGGCTCCGAATCCGGAGAATTGATGTGGCCAATCGTGATATCCACGAAGGGCGCTCCGAATCCGGAGGCTTAATCGGCCCTAAGGTGTCATGCACCCAAGGGGGCTCCGAATCGTCATCATGACGAGCGACACAATGGGGTTTGTGAAATGAATTGAGCGACAAAGAAAAATGGTTTGCATTGCAGAAGTGAAATATATACAAGTATCAAAGCCCACAGGTCGGGTCAGTGATAGGGTTTTCATAAAATCTCTGCTTATGCCGATCGGGGGGAGCCACGAATCTCTTCAATGCCATGGGCTGTCGGGAAGCGCACAAGCTGATGATAAGTGCTTGGAACGGCCTTCATAATATGTATCCAGGTTCGCCCCATGATAACATTATACGGCGAAGGGAGCTTTACGACCAGGAATTCTACTTCGACCGTTCTGGAGCCCGCTCGAACAGGTAGTATGATCTTCCCTAACGGGTATTCGGGATTCATATTAAAGCCGAACAATGGGTGAGGCGCCGGAGACAGATCTAACTCGTTGAGGCCGAGTTTGATGAAAGTTTTGTAGTACATAATCTCTGAAGTACTTCCCAGGTCTATGAGAATGCGTTCAATGGTGAACCGATTTATGCGTAATTTAATGACCAACGGATCAATGTGGGAAGCGGTTGTGCCGCTAAGATCGGAGTTATTGAAAGTAATTGTCGGAGCTTCTTTGCGCCATTCAGTCGGAATACGTTACTTCTGGGGGATTGGATGCGATTGAATTGTGTGCACGGTTGGGGGTGCAGGCAGGCTGTAGATCACATGGATCACGCCAAGTGGAGGAGAGTCCTGCCTCAAGGCTAGTGCCTTGGTTGGCTTTCCCTTTCCCACATACTGTTGCAGTCGGCCGTCTTGCACCAGTTCTTCCAGGTGATCTTTTAATGCGTAGCAACTCTCTGTTTCGTAGCCGTGATCTTTGTGATATTCGCACCGCCTATCCCTTCTTCGCGTGTCTGGCGGCCCCACCATCTTTGACGGCCATTTGAAGAATGGAAGGTGTTGGACTTTGGTCATTATTGCAGCGATTGGTTCTGACAACTCCGTGTACTTCTTGTCGGCATGCCTCGAACGCCTGCTGTCAACTTGCAGTTGCTCATTCGTCCGGTAGGAGCATTGATCGCTTGATCGGCGAGTATCCCGCCTTTTGTCTCGTTTAGCGTGTTGCCAAGGCTCTGGGCTAGGAGGTGGCACGAAACTTATTGGTTGAGCAATTTCAGGGGGGGCCGTTTTGTTGGACATTTGGCCGACTTTTATTCTCAAGGCATCATCTTCCACTTTGCAATACTCCTCAACTTTCTTCATCAACGCCCAGACGGTTTTGGGGGGTCTTCGGGTCAAGGAACTGTGAAGAGGACTGTCAGGGTGTAGTCCCATTTTGAAGGCGGTGATGGCCATGGAGTCGTTGTAAGCGTCGTCGACGAGGTTGAAGCACTCCCAATAGCGCGCCGAATATGCTATGAGCGTTTCTCCTGACTGAATCTGCATAGCCCAGAGAGAGTCGGCCTATTTCGGTTGTACCTCGTTGGTGATGAACCTGGCCCTGAAGGATTTCTGTAATTGATGGAAGCTTTTGATGGAGGCCAGCTCCAACTTGTAATACCACCTGACAGCTAATGGCCCCAGGCTGCTGGGGAATATTCGGCACATGAGGGCTTCGTTGTCTGCATGCAATGTCATGGCCTGCTTGTAGTGACGGATATGATCAGTGGGGTCTGATTTTCCATCGTAAAGAGTGAATGACGGAGCTTTGAACTTCTTGGGCAGGGTTGCCCTTGCAATCCATCGGACAAAAGGATCGTGCTGGTCCTCTTCGTCTGAACTGCTCCTCCTGCGCTTGTTCCTTGTATGTAGACTCTTTTCGGAGGAGCTGGAAGTTTCGGATTGCCCCTTCTTGTTGAGCTCCGTGGGCGATGAGTTGGAGTCGCTATCAGTATCCTTTGGTCGGATTCAAGGTCGTTGTCCACCGGCCCTCGGAGGTCGTTCGGGATCTTGACGCATGGCTTCTCTCGATTTTGCGACTTCGAAGGCCAAATCTTGACGGATACGTTCATTTTCGGGGATCATGTTCTCCAGCCTTTGTTCATTCTGCTTTACTTGTTCCATGATCGCCTACATCGTCTCTTGCGCTGAGGTCGTTGGTGAGTCGAAGTTCAAGGCGTGTCTTGCAGCGATGGTTTCTTTTCCGAGCATATTTGCTGGAGTGAGGTCATCTCCCTGGGCGGTCTCGTCAATGGCTACCGGAGGATCTTCAGTCACGCCTTCCATGGATGTATTTGAGTATTCCCACAGACGGCGCCAGTTGTGGAGAAGTGGTTTGGAAATACTCTTCAGATCCCGGGAGACGCTGGTGATCCTCAGCTAGCCACCTGAAAAGATACAAATACTCCGGTGGGGGATGCTGGAATTAGCACTCCGACGGACAAGTTAGTTCAGACACTTGAGATAGCTTGTTTACTAAGTTTTGTGAAGTATTTCTTACATACCTTTCTATAACCGTTGTTCCTGTATTTATACATGTTCAAATCAATCCTCGGGGCCAGGGCCTACTTTTTAATCATTGTCCTTTCTTTTATTCGGCCGTAAGGACTTACACCTATTCGGCACATATATTATATTCGGCTCCCTACTCTCGTAGGATATAGCAGATTAATATCAGTCTTAGAATAGTACGCACCTTCTGATTTTTCCACATATTCGGCCCCCACACAATGGTACAACAAGGCATACACAATGTGATGAACTACATGGCATACACAATGCTCAATGGACTTAAACCAAAATGGACAGACCTCAATCATGCCCAAATCAGTGGCCAAAACACCAAAACAAAGGCACCAAAAGACAAGACATGCATGCACAATGCATTGACCAATCAACTAGGCCTAAGAGCACAACTCTCAAGAGTGCTCGAGGAGTGATAAACATGGAAGTGTGACAACACTAAATGCACTGAAATAAGGTATGAAATGATGCCAAATCATTCAAACAACACAAGCATAGCATGCAAAGGTCCTTAAAGCATGAAGCTAGTAAAGAGGATTACAAAGGGGGCATGCAATATATGGCACAAGTGCATGAACCAAACATGAACAGAGCTGAAATAGGTCAAAACAATGACTGAAACATGCTAAGATAGAGGCTCAAAGACCTAAGCATGCAAGCATACAAGCTAAGCCATAAACAAGGCAACAACGCATAATACTCAAAGGCATTTAAAACATGAAAGAAGTGGGAATATAGTCATGCTATAAACTCTGAAATGAAGTATTAAATGATGCCAAATCATCTAAATAGCTCAAAGATAGCATGCATGAGTAATCAAAACACAAAGCTAGCAAGGCCAATTGCACTACAGCTATACAAAGCATGGAGCATATGGCAAAGGCAACCCAAAATAGTCCTAAAACATGTTAAAGTGATACTAAAACATGCATGGAAGGAAGCCAAAACAAGCTAACGTGAAGGGCATAAGGCACAATGCATATAAGGCAAATATGGTGGATTACACTACACCTATTAGGACCAAGCATGGGATGACTTAAGCAACAAAGATCAAAGTTATATCATGGCATAATAATCCTAAAAACACATTGAAATGATAGCTCGCAAGCCTAGGCATGAAGGCATACGCAATGATCCATGTTAAGGCATAAATGGGCAAACCCTCCAACGCATTGAATGAGTGATAAATGCAAGTTCACGAGCATGAAACATGGACTGAAATCACATAATAAATGATACCAAATCATTCAAATAGTCCAAGTAAAGCATGCTAATGGACTTGGTGCACAAAGCTAACAAGCTAGATTGAACTATGGCTATACAAAGCAAGTCATGCATGGCTAAAACAACCAAAATTAGAGCTAAAACATGTTAAAACACGGACAAAAGCTTCATGAAGTTAAGCCAAAAGCATGCTAGGATGACATGTTAAAGCATGATGCATATTAGACTATTTCATGGAAATGCACTACAAGCGCATGGAGCATGCAAAGGCCAACCAAACCAAACCCTAACAAAGGTATGACATGGTAAAAGAAGCCCAAGAACATGCTGAAATGAACTCAACATAAGCTAGAATGACATGCTACTTCATGAAGCATACAAAGCTAGTCTATAAGATTTACATTACAAGTGTATAAGCCATGTATGGAGTGACCAAAGCAAGTAAAAATAGTGACATGCCTCAGCAAAATAACCACAAATACATGCTAAGATACAAGCTAACACAAGCTTAACAAAGATGCTCACATATGAGGCTTTCAAGACAAGTATTGAAAATACAAGGAGAGGAGATGACCCTCTCCTATTTAGGACTCCAAAACCACCTTTCCACCACTAAAAATCCTCTGGATTTCAGTGGTAGAAAGGTCATGCAAAGGCTACAACAAGAGCCTAAAGGGATGGCTCAAAACAAGGCCTAACAAGGCCTAAGAGGGGGTAGATCACCCCCAACGAAAAAGTGACCTTAAACAAACTTTTCAAGCACCAAAAATCAGAACTTTTTATAGTTAAGAGTTAAGCTTAAAGCAGTATGCAAGAAGGGCTAAAATCTTAAGCAAAAAATGGGGGATTTAAGGGTTAGAAACTCACCCTTGAAGACCACCTTTACAACTACAACTCCAGCACACTTTTTGAACCAAAATCAGTCCAAGAACTTCAAAAACAACCTCAAGAAGCCTCAACAACACAAGCAAGGTGTTTGAGTGTGTGTTTGTGTACAAAAGTGAGACAAATCTACACTTTTTAAGGCACAAAACAAGAACAAAAGAGAGATAGCTACAAGGCTATATGTATATCTCAAACCTCCAAATTCTGAACCTCTCAAATGAAGGAGGAGCCTCTCTTATATAGAAGAGAGCAAAGCAAAGCTTGTTAAACAAGCTTAAAAAGGGCTTCATCCCTCCATACACGTGTATGGAGGAGGGATGAGTGAAAACCAGCTCGCTCAAAAGATCTGGAGTGAATTCTGCTGAGACAAAGGTTCTGCCGGCCATCAGTTGTGGCCGGCAGTGCCTCACTGATGGCCAGCAGACATCATCAGTAGCAGGCAGGGAAAAAAGCAAGGCCGGTAGTGGCAGAATGTGGCTGGCAATTCACTATGAGAATCATGCTGAAAGGACCAACATATGGTCCAAAAATGGGGCAGAAAGGATACAGTGTTTGGAAAGCTCAAACCTGTGACATTCCGCCGCGAAAGTCAAGTACTCGACGAGCAATCGAACTTGTGGCTGGATGTACCTGCAAGCACAACCAAGTCTTGAGGACGGTCAAAAATGGGGTGTCTATAATGAGCTCCACCTCCTATCTATAAGGAGGCCTGATTGGAGGCTACTGGCGCGCCTGGGAGGTACACACCTCAGTTTTCTCTTTACACTTTACATTTATTTCTTTATAGCTCATGCTTTATATTTGTTCGACATATGTGCTTTCTACTTTGCACTTTCTGTATCTGCTCGATACTATATTAATCACATACCACTGTATTTTCCCTGCAGCTATGGGTATATGCATACTTCCCGATTCTCGCCCCGGAGCCCATCGTGGAGCTTCCGTTGACGGTACCCTACTCATGGATATACGATGGTCAGCTTCGCCGCAGGACTCGCGAGCCTTTCACCTTCTTCTACCAGTACTTCGATACAATAGGCGCCCATGAGGTATTCCGAAAGCACGGTTATTTCATTTCTGCTTTGAATATGTTCACTTAGCAACTAACAACAACTAATACTCTTTATAACTTCTATTTGCAGATCAAGTGGCAGCCATAGGCCTTGATGCTAGGGGGGTGCGGGGCCAGTTTGTTGGCGCATGGGCCATTTCCCGCTACCATATCCTACTTGAGGGTCCGATTTGCCGGGCCTGGCTCTTGGGTAAGCGTTTCTTGTGCCAGATTATGGACGTGCCGGACCCAGTTGTCCTGATGGCTCCACTAGAGTCCATGCGGTCCACAGAGAGCGTATCCACTGAGGATGTCATCCAGTTTATGGTGGGCCTCGAGGTCGACTTCTTTCGAGAAGAGGGCGACTATGCAGACTTCATCTTGACACACCTGATGCCACCCCTGACGGGTATTCGCGGAGGTGAGGAGGCGGGAGCTCCAGCTACAAGAGTGAGGCGCAGAGTGACCTGAGCGAGCAGGGCCCAAGGCAGAGAGGCTTCTCGAGCGGGGCAGAGGATTGATTGGCTAGAGCTCCCCACTACACTAACTTGCTGGCGACACACTGGGGAGCCCTACCAGATCCCAATTGAGCCCGCAACGGCTAGTCATGAGCTTGTCGGGATCCGAGGCCCGACTCCGATATGAACCACACTTTAGCACTTGCACTCCGTTTTTCATTTCAGATATATCTATGGTAGATACTAATCAATCAAATACATTTGCAGGCATCGATCGAGTATACAGGAGGTGCCCTCGAGCTGATAGCCTCGATGATGGGGATGATACAGAGAAGAAAGGAGCTGCTTAGCGTCTACGGTATCCCGGTAAGTTGCTTCAGTTTTCTTGCATTCTAGTCATCAAATTTCCACTGACACACTGACATGTTGACATACTAAAAACATCCTACACTGTACTGATATATTGCATCGATAGACCACATCCGACATACTACACTTGCATACTATATTCACACTGTATCTGACTTTTGTATATGCTCATTTTGCACACTTTACTTGCATCTGATACACATGTTATAACTGATACACAACAACTGTCTTTTCAGATCCCACCTATGCTGATGGCGCCAGTGGAAGCTACAGCACCTGCACCAGCAGTACCTTCCCTCAGCAGCAGGGAGGAGAGAGAGAGACGGAGTCTGGTACACGGTCGAGGCAGAGGCAAAGGCAGAGGCACCCGAGACGGGAGCAGTCCCTCAGAGCCCGTTTTGAGTGATGATGATGCCGAGATAAGCGACTTTGAGAAGGTAGCGAGTCAGCATTTAGATTTATCTGAGAGTGGAGATGATGATACCGGCTCGGGGTTCCGAGAGCGAGGGTGATGCCGAGACGAGCTCTGAGGCAGAGAGCGGAGATGACTCTGGTTCAGACTCTGGTGCAGAGGGAGACAACGGCGCCGATGGAGATAGTGCCCGAGAGTCCTCTCCTTCGAGGAAGAGGACGAAGAGAGCTTCTCGAGCCTGAGGCAGCCAGTGCTGATTTATTGTATTTTTGATTAGTTTCTTTTTGCTTATAGTTTTAGCATATTGTACAGCTTAAGGAAGGTTTTATTTGCTTTAAAAACTTGTACTGCACTTTTGTAAAAATAAAACAACCATGGTCGGAATGAAAACCAATTTTTATTTGAAAAAAGTGTTGTATTTTGCATCATGAGCACCACTTAGCATGGAAATGAGATTGAAACTGGGTAATGAACCAACCAACAACTGAAATAACAGCAATATACAACTCGATAAACAACACGACTACAACTCAATAAACAACAACACAAATACAACTCGATAAGCAAAACAAGACAAGTAGACCTCAACAAACATGATAAAGCCCGAAAAGACTCAAAATAGACTCTAAAACACATAAAGAACAAAACAAACACATGCTTTCAGTACTTTCCATCACCAAGAAGGACATCAGGCTAGAGAGGGAGACTGGCAGCCATAAATGGTGATTGCTGGCCATGAAGCGTGGCCTCCCGGCCATCAATAAGCCTTGCCGTCCATCAATGTGCCGTACCGGCCATCAATGTGCAGGTCCTCCGAAATGTTGACACCTGGCTTCCACTTTCTGCCTTGTCTTCTACAAAAGGTTGGACCTCGTATTTTCTTCATTTCAGCTACAAATTCTTCACAAATGGAGCCATTCTTTGCCGAAAAACTCTCGAATTGGATTGCAACTTTAGATGGCTCAGAAAAGATGAACTTCCGGGGTTTCGGCATAAATGCACTATTCCCGCTGAGCTGTTCTCTGCTTTGTTTTCCATTCCTACATGCCGCGGCTAGATGTTGGAACCTGATTACACACGTCTTTAGCTTCGGGCGACAAGAGATATGCCCGACAATCGAGGAATTTCAAGTATTACTGGAGTCCTGGCGCGATGAGGAAATCTTGCCTCGGCCCCGTTTCGGTCACATCCAAGCTTTGGGAAGGATGTGCGGGCTTACTCTACATGAGGCCCGATCCTTAGTTCACAACGGAGAGCTAGACTTTTTTTTTTTTGGGTGAATAAGTCATAAATTAAAAAAGACAAATAAATACAAACTACAAGAGGCATACCTCAGGAGCTAACCAACTATACAAGATACAGACAACAACAAATTAAAGTAACAAGAAGACAAAAATCTGTTCAAACACCACATGAACAAAAGAGGGGCAAGAACAGGCCAACACAAAACTACCCCAAAGGAAATGCCAAGAGATAGTGTAGACACCCCATTTTGACCGGCCCTAAGACTTGGGCACTTTCTTTTGACCACCCGCTGATGAAAATTAGAATATGCTATTTTATGAATTTTTCAACAGAATTTAATCTCAAACCTCACCCATTTTGGCCAAATTATTTTATATCACTAAAATATATATTTTTTAATTTGTAGTATTTTATAATGTTATATAATTTTATGTATTTGTACATATTTTTAGGTGTTTTGATATAAATTAATATAAATAATAAATAAAAAAAGAAGAAAATAAAAAATAAAATAAAATAAGAGGTTGGCCAAGTGGGTGGGTGTGTGTGTGTGGGTGTTTTCGGGGAGAGGATAATAAAAAAAAGGAAGGAAGCTGGGACAGAGGATAATAATTAAAGAGGATATCATGAAACAAAGTGGGGTATTCGGTGGATGTGTGGGTCGGTGGAATAATGTTTTGGTAGAAAGAAAACAATCAATGAGTGTGGTCAGTTATCGGATATATATTTTAGTATTGTTTTATATGGTGGGAGGGGACAATTGAAGCAAAAAGATAAAAAACAAACATATCAATACAAATGGGCAAAAGGAGATGGATGAACTGCTCTCTCTCTATGTAACTCTCTCTCTCTGGGGCTGGTTTTCGATGAATAAAAAATAAGGGGAAGAGAGGTTCTTAAGGAGAGCAACGCAACACATGCACACTGACACACACACGAGTGATACACAACACACACTGATACACACACATAGCACACACACCATGCACACACACCCAGCACACACAATACACGACACACACTGATACACACACACAGCACACACGACTAATACACAGCACACACATGCATAAAGGGTTGGCACCATCTCTCTCTCTCACCCTCGGGGCTGGCCATTTTTATCAGATCATCTCTTAACTCTCTAACGGCCCCTACACAATAGATGGCTGCTGGCTTACACACAAGGGACCAGCTCTCTCTCTCTCTCTCTCTAGCGGTATCTCTCTCCCTCTCGGCTGAAAAACAACACACTGATACACCCACACACAGCAGCAGCTGAGGAGAACAACCCATACACATAACACACTCACACACAAAAACATACACAGCACACTCGGGTTGGAGGTGAAGGATAGAGAGGAGTAAAACAAAAAGATAACACATCTTCGAAGCTCTCTCTCTCTCTCTCTCTCTCTCTCTCCCCACCGAGCCACCACCGTTGCTCCACCGTCGTCGACTGCTGTGAACCACCGTGGACCACCACCCCCTCCCTCTTCCTCTCTCTGAATTTGATTTCTCTCAGCCGATCTCACAACGGTTGGTTTAAGATTTTCACATTCACTGTCACCTCTGCATGCAACATCAACTGTGCCAATCTCAAGTCTGCTTTCTTCCTTGACATTACTTTCATTGCTATCACTACATATATAAGCATTTCAGCCACCGATGAGCTCCGCCTGAATCATGGGTCCTCCCACTTTCATGAACAAATGCCTGAACAGTCGAGCCATGCTGAAGAAGCTTTATTCTAGGAACTGTTTAGAACATTTAAATATCTCTCGGGGCCCATTTGGATTACTTCTTTGACTTGGATTGGCTAGTTGAGTCTCTAGGACTTGGCCAAGGTTTATCAATGGGTGTTCTGAATCTTGCAATTGTGATCCCACAGGCTGCGCTAGTGCATACAGAACTTACTGGATTGAAGTCAAATGAATGGCCGGGGGTTTGAAATATTGGGCTTCCTAATTTTGGGCTTATTTGTTGGGCCCAATTTCCAGTGGAGAAAAGGAGTGGACTGTGCCAGTGATGAAGTTCTTTATCTTCTTTTTCTTTTGAGTGTTTAAAAGGTTTCATTTTATTTTATTATTCCCTCCTCTCTCTCTCATTTGAACATGTAATAATTTAAGTGTTGTAATAATCCCCCACCTCGCTTCTTTCTACCCCATTCTTTACTCACTTTCCCTAACTGTACATATGTATATATCTGACATGCCATGCATATCTATGCTTTGCATTCATATTTCATGCATTTTGATTCGGCTAAGTTTGCATTTGTAGATGTAATCAATTCTTATGTGATTCTATACGCTACCTCTTGTTCTTGAGATGATTCACATGCCATGTTTTAGAAGCCGAATCTTTAGTTGCATCTCATGAGTGAATTGCATTACGATTCTATATATAAGATCATGCATATTTTACTAACTTTGTTTTGTAGCTTGTTCGCGGGATGTCGGTAAATATGTGAGTTTTTATGCTTTAGTATCCCATTTGTGTGTGTTTTTCTTATTATGTTTAGCATCCTACCATGAGGCTAATTGCTTAAATGATAAACTGTTTGAATGCCTGTGGATGAAGGCTTGTTGCTTGAATTGGAATGATTCAACGAATGTACGTTTTAGGCCCACTTTGTAGTGGCAAATTCACAAACTTTAAGCTCACTGAGGTGGCAAATTCAAACCCTTTACAAAACAAACATGAAATTAAATTGTTCCAATTTGAGCAAAATTAGTCTATACTTGTATGCTTCACATAGTAAATTTTAGGATTTACTAAATAATCAGAACATGAACATATAAAGAAAATAAAATTCATATCATAGTTTAGTAGAGGCCGATCTTTGATCGGGTGAGCGGGGGTGCTCATTATTGACCTTCCCCTCTCATACCTAAGGTTCCGAGCCAAGTATCTTTGGTTACGACGAACAGTGGCCTTAGCATGACTCGTGAGTTTCCTAATTTCCCAAAATATTAGGTGGCGACTCTGAGATCTGATGACGCAGTCCATTTTTGACAAAATTACAATAAAATAGATTTTTAATAAAAGTTGCCAAATCTGGACTCTCATCTATGTTTCACATTGCACTCGTGAGACTAGATCAAAGAGATCTCGGGGGTCCGAATTGCTCAACGCGCGTGGGTACCCCCCGGGCATGTTACATATGCTGGACAACAAAACAGATCCCAAAACAAACTCAAAAGAAAACCAACACAAAAAGGCCATGCACAAAGCCAAAATAAGACCTGGGACTACAAAATAACCAATAGAGCCTATCATAAATAAGCTAATATATTAAAATTTCAGATTGTAGAACAAACAACATAGCAGCAGCAGCAGACCCAAGATAGCAGCAGGCCACAACATAGCAGCAGTCTATACCATAGGAGCAGGCCATAACTCCAAAAACAGTAGAAAAAACAATAGCAGCAGCACCCAGAAGCTAACATTCAACAAATTGGGACAATATCTACCAAACTGGGCTACTTGCTCAAGGCCATCATTCAGACAAATGATCCTAAAAGAGCCAAGCAATCACCAAATCAGTATGACAATTCAACAATAGTTAACTGCAAAAACTCACAAGATGTTGCTAGCCTTCACTTAACACTCAAGAACACTCAAACACTACACACAGCAGTTAACTATAATGTATGAGACATAACACAAAAACTATTCAACAATATATGCCTCAATTACTCAACCCACAAAGAATAACTTCCCTAAGATAGACCAGCTGAGTGCCTACACCAAAAATAATTAGAAAATTATTGGAACTCACCACACTCAACCCACAATAGTATATAAAACCCTCCTCACACACAGCCCTAATATAGGAACTCACCACCACTCAACCCAACTTCCCTATACAACAAGGGCCAGCTAAAAACCTGCACAACAAACTGTGAGATAAAGATTAATTTGCTGCAGCCACTTAACCCACAAACTTATAATCTCACTCAAACATTTTTGGAGTAACCTCACACACACTCAACTCACATCCCTAATAAAGGACCAGCACTCCAACCAAAGAGACTTGCAATTAACACCCCGTCAGAAACAACACAAATAAAACCAAACCACCCCAAGCTAACCTTGACCTGATTTCAGGACAGAGTTTGGGAGGGACCACTTCACCATAAACCAAGCATTTGTCACCTCCTCTTTAAAACTTGAGATGGACAAGATCCTGTTTCTCACAAGGCTTCTAATTTTAGCTTGCACTGCCACTTCAGTGGATTTTGAGCCTTTGAAAATCCTGCAATTTCTCTCAGTCCAAATACAATAAACAGAACAAGTAAACACAAGTTTAGAAACAGTGGCAGCCAAAGATTTGCCCTTGATATTCCTGGTTAACCAATCCACCAAATCTGTCCAGTCAAGATAAGGAACAGGCATAACATTCCAGACTTTGTAAGAGAATAGACATTTAAAGAACAAGTGATTATGATCCTCTGGCCCAACCCCACAGAGACAGTAAATAGCAGAATTACTAGAACCAAAGACAACAAGCCTATCAAGAGTGTTCAGTCTATTATGGATAGCAACCCAGACCACAATACTTATTGTAGGAATATGAAACTTGAACCACATGATCTTAGCCCAAGCAACTCTAGAACCATAGGTCCTCCACTTGTCCCAAGTAGACTTAATGGAAAATTTCCCATTAGAAGATGGTAGCCACACCACCTTATTATTCACTAAAGAAGGCTTCATATCCGGCAGGACAATAGCCTTAATCTCATTCAACTCCCAAGTACGACACACAAGCCATTTCCACCTAGAGCCATAGATAACAGACTCCACTTTAGTAAACTTTTGAAACCCAAAGTCAGAAATAACTCTTTCTCCAAATCTATTAAAAAGAGGCCCAAGAAGGAGCCAGTTGTCAAACCACAAGAAAGTTGCCTTCCCATTACCAACATTATATTTAATCAGGGGAGCAATAATACTCCTCAAATCAAGAAGCTTTCTCCAGACCCAGAAAGGGTCACTAGGAACTTTGAGGCACCAAAAACTTCTACTCTTTAACAAGTAAGACTTAACCTATTGACATCACATGGATTGCTCACCCCCTGACAGAAAAAACCAAACATGCTTGGCAATAGCAGCTTTATTCCACACCTCAATAGATTTAAACCCTAGACCACCCTTATTCCGAGGAACACAAAGATGCACCCAAGCAACTTTTGCTCTAGTCTTTTTCAAATCAAGACCATTCCAAAAAAAAGCCCTCAAACAAGATTCAATCTCCCTTACCACTTTCTTAGGGAGAATGAATAACGAAGCCCAATAAACCTGCATAGAGAACAAGATAGATTTAATCAATTGGGCTCTCCCTGCATAAGACAACACTTTATTGGTCCACAATTGAATCCTCTTGGTAATCCTAGCCACCAATTGATCACAATCTATTTTACGCAACTTAGTTGAGATAAGAGGAATCCCCAAATACCCGGAGAGCTGGATATTCCTAATCTAATCCATCAATTTTCTGATGTTGGCGACCGCGGTGATCTTCTTTGGCAGGGTTTTCGACAACACGCCCTTTGTTTGTGCATGCTAGCACATTTCCTTCTTGCCCTTAGTTTCGGCGGGTCTATCATTCGATTGATTGAAGTAGCCCAAGGTTTGAAAGTAGCCCAAGGTTTGAAAGAGGGCAAGAGTTACGTTGGTTTGGTGTTGGCCGAGACTTTGATGGGCTTAGATGCCTTTCATCGGCGAGAGACAAACAAATTCGCGGGGAGTCCACTACTTCTTCAGGTAATGTTTCCTACCCTTTCTAATATGTGTTTCTCACATCTCTCGGCACTTATGCTCTATTTTTCTCTCAAAGCCCTTTTCTCACTTTTTCTCTCAACGTACACTTCTCTATTCTTTAATCTCTCTTTTCTTTCATCCCTTCCTAGATATGGCTTATGGACAAGCTGAAGGTAGCGGACTTTTGCCCCGCATACTTAACCTGAGCACACTTTTTCTGCCAACAGCTAGTTGATTTTCCGAATAAAGGATGGTGGTGCCATTGGATGTGCAACAGGTCTGCTGCTGACATTACTTGGCATTGCTTTTGGCTTGATCTGACCGAAATAAGCTACAGCATGGCTCGGCAACCTGGTATTGAACTGATTGGCTTAACACACTGCGTATTCTACTTTTCGTTCTGGTTCAGACGTCAGTTTGGACATGATCAAACTTGCCCAGAGGGTGGGGTAGAGTACCCAGTTTCATTCCCCGTCCAAGGTTCACATTTGGCTAGATACCTCATTGCTTGGAGGGCGAGAGAGCTTCTGACTCCTGCCCCTAGTTTCAGCTGTGCCCTTTCTGATGAGTGCCTGACTTGGCTTGAAGATGAGGCACAATTCGGGCCCACCTTTGCATCAGAGGTTTCCACGAGCACAAGCGGGGGACGCAGGAACACCTGACTCATCTATGCCCCAAGTTTATTGTTTCGATCTTACTTTTCAAGTTTTATGCATGTAATAAAAAGCAGCTTTGATTTGTATCGAGAGTTGGAGAATTTTGTACTAAAATCAATGAAATTAAAGTTGTGAGCACTGAAAGTTTTCCTTTTGGTCCAAAAATGGTCTAAGTTGTAAAAGGTAAATTTTGAACAAAAATCAACTTTTATCAAAACTTTTCAAAACCATTTTCGATAAAGATCATAACTTGGCACGCATGAAATCTATCCTCAAGATGTACAACCCCGAATCCAAAAAAAAAAATGAAAAATTGCCCCTTGTCTAAATAGCACTGCTCAGCACTATAACCAATTCTCAGAGACGATCACGATCAAACATTCAGATAAAGAAAAGACAAAGATGGCCTGATCAAATACATGGAAAGGACAGTTGATTTGGAGGTGTTTACGGCCGAACTTCAGGATGAAGTTGCCTACGTATCTCGAAGATGGAAATCAGGCCTTACGTAGTTCGGTTCGGGTTCACTCGAGTATTAACGCTCTCCTATTGCGCTCTAACTTTTGCCAAGGTTGCCCTTTAGGGTTTTCAACCTTTCGAGCTCAGTTTTTCTCTTTTTCTAATTTTTTGTGATCTAATTTTTTCCTAGGTCGCCCTTCCGGGTTTTCGGCCTAGCGAGCCTCTTAGGGATAGTACTTTTTCAACTTGTCCATGTTGATCGATTGGGAAAATTCTAGGCTATCCAGGTCTATGAGAATAACAGCTCCACCCGACCAAATAGTTTTGATGATATAAGGACCAGTCTAATTGGGTCTGAACTTGCCCCTAGGGTCATAGATAGGAGCTGGGTTGTCTTTCAGCACCAAATCCCCTTCTTTGAGATTCTTGGACTTAACCCTCTTGTTAAAAGCCCTGGAAATCCTGCATTGATAACCCTGAAGATGGTATAGTGCTTTCAGCCTTCTCTTATCAAATAGCATCAGTTCTTCGAACCTATTCTGCTGCCAGTCTGCCTCTGCTATCTGATATTCAGCCATAACCCGCAGCGACGGAACTTCTATTTCGATTGGCAGAATAGCTTCCATCCTATAAATAAGAGAGTAAGGAGTTGCCCCAGTAGACGTCCCAATTGAAGTCCTATAACCCCAGAGTGCAAATGGCAATTTGTCTGGCCAGTTCCTGTAAGTCTCAACCATCTTCTGTAAAATATTTTTGATGTTCTTGTTGGCGGCCTCAACAGCTCCGTTGGTTTGTGGCCGATATGTGGATGACTTATGAAAAGTCACGTTGTATTTCTCTAACAAGTCGATCACTTCTTTCTTGAAATGGGAACTATTATCTGAGATGATCTCGTTTGGGATTCCATAACGGTAAATAATGTTGTTTCGGATGAACTTAGCCATATGCGCTGCTTTCAACACTGCATAAGACTGAGCTTCCACCTATTTCGTGAAATAACCAATTGCCACCAGAATGTATTCATGCCCATTTGACCCTTTTGGCATGACTGCGCTGATGATGTCGATTTCCTAGACTGAGAAAGGCTATGGTGAAGTCATGTTGTACAGCTTCGACGGCGGAATGTTCATGCGATTAGCATGAATTTGGCATTTGTGGCATCGCCAAACAAAACCGATATAATCCTCCTCCATGGTAGACCAGTAGTAACCGGTAGACTCGACTTTCTTCGCGCGCCCCCCTTTCGGAGAGGCGCGAGTTGGTCTTACTACAGTTCGGACTCTTGTCACGGTTCTGAATCTAATCTTACACAGTGCAATGTGAGACTGATAAATACCAAAGAGTCCAAACCCGGCAAATCGTTTTGGAAAATTGATTTTGAATCAAAAAATACCAAAAATGGACTGCTTTGCCAGATTACAGAGTCGCCACCTAAATATTTTATTTTTTGGGAAATTTAGGAAACCCTGGCTCGTGCCTAAGGCCACGTGTCCGTCATCACCAAAGTTGCCTCGACTAGAGAACTTGAGTACGAGAGGGGAAGGTCTTGAAATGAGCACCCCCTCTCGCCCGATCAAAGATTGGCCTCTACTACCATGATATGTTTTTTTTATAAACCTCATGTATTTTTATTCCGGTTATTAGCTATCTTTACTATGTGATGCGCACAGCATACAAGTATAGACTAAATTGCAAGAATTAGAACAGAACAACTCGTGTTTGTTTTTTAAAATGGTTTGAAAGTGCTACTCGCAAGTAGGCTAAAGCGCAGATTTGCCACCCTCAAGTGGGCTTGAAAACATGATTTGCCAATTGCAAAGTGGGCTTAAAACACACAATTATCGACTTGTCCCAATTCAGGCAATAAAGCCTTCATCCACAGGTATTCAAGCAGTTAAGCACTTAAGCAAATAGCCTCATGGCAAGCATGATATCATGGCAACATACACATTCATACAAGTATGCTAAAGCGTAAAACTTACAGTGTACTCCGAGCCAAAACAGAAAACTAGTTAGAAATCATGCATGATCCTAACTATACAAAAATGCCTAATGCAACACATGCAGTAATCCAACTAAATAGGTTCGGCTACCTAACATGGCATATGAATGCAATGATTTGATACATGTATTCAAAGAAGTATTGAAATACGATGCAGTTTGAATAATGTGCCGAGCCCGGTGCAAGGAATACAAATGAATGATGCAAACATGCAAGCATAAGGTATGCTAATCAAAACGTGCCCTAAAACTAACCATTGAAAACGGTTAAATAAAAGGGAGAAAGACGTGGGATTGGAAGACATGCACACACACACGCACGCTTATTACAACATTGTGTCCTCTCGAATGAGGGTCTGAATAATTAAGCTAAGCTACACTAAGCTAAGCTAATTATTACAAAACAACTAATTAACTAACTTAGCTAATTAATTATTACAAACCAAATTGAAACGAATAGCTATGCTAAGCTAATTAGAATATTACAAAACAAATTGAATCACTAATTACACAAACTAATCATAAGTAGTGAAATGGCCTCGTGGGCGAGGGAGACACGCATGCTCGGTTTGCTTCGCCCGAAAATGCATTGCCTTGCCATGAGTTGCCTCTGTTTGCACTCGTGGTGATCTCAAAACATCATATGAACTTCCAGATTGCATCTGCCCCAACACAGGAACACTTTGGACAATTTCTCCTGCAAGTGGCCTGCCGGCCACCTCAACTAGCCAGCCGACCAGTACAAGTGGTCGGTAGGCTAGTGCAAGTGGCCGGCTGGCCACCTCTCTTTCCAGAATTCTGCCTTTGTTGCAACAGAGAGCAACAGAGCCAAGACAATATATTTGGCAGGAAATGTGTGTACTACCACCCTCCTCATCGTGTCTCAAGCTCAAAGGAGTGTGGTACTTGGCTCTCAAGCCACCAACCAAGCATTTCAATGCATGATGGCCGAAGAACCAAGCTTGTACAAGCTTTGTGAATGCGCACATAAGACTCAAAGTGCCTCCAACCCATCATGCATGATCAAGGGTGTTGGCGACCAAGAAACATGCATGTTTCATCACTTTGAGTATAAAACGTCTCACATTTCTTGTGTTTGGATTAACGTCCGATCCAAACACATGCAATGCAACACACATATGTTATCTTGGCATGGTTTACTTGGTTCAATTCTTGTTTACACATTTTAGCTTACCAATTAATCCATTAACCGGTTAAGTTCAATGTGCAAGTCTTCTAAGGAGAGGACAATCCATACAAGACATATCTCAAAAGCCAAATACATTAAGCTAGTAAAGAGCATCATTCTAGAAGCATGCAATATCAAGCATAAACAACCAAACCAGCTCTGGACAGAGCTTAATCATGCCAAATCAGAGACTACAACATGCTGAAATTGAAGCTCGAATAACAAGAAAAACATGTTCGCGTATAGTCTCACAAGCAAGGCATAGAGCACAACTCTCAAAAGCGATGAAAGAGTGGAATATGTGAGAGTGTGTCTACACTATATGCACTAAAATTGCATGCTAAATGATGCCAAAACATGCAATCGTCACATACACAACATGTTAACGGCCTTAAAACTCAAAGCTAGTCAAGGCACTTACACTACAACCATGCATAACAAGTCTTATATGGCCAAGACCATTCAAAACAGAGTCAAAGCATGCTAAATTAGTGGCAAAAACATACTGAAGTAGAGCTAACGCAAACTAGAATGATAGGCTAGAACATAAAGCATGTTAGGCCAACAAGCATGATTGCACTACAAGTACCAAAAGCAAGAAAAAAGTGACCCAACCAACCAAAATCAGAGTTAAAGCATGTCAAAACAAAGTCAAAAACATGCTTGAACTAAGTCACAAAAGAGTAGAAAAGCATGCTCAAGTATGAGGCCACAAGCAAACAAGATACAAGGAGAGGGGACCACCCCCCCTTATTTTAAGCCTCAAAACCAACTTTCTACCACTGAAATTCCCCCGAGTTTCAGTGGTAGAAAGGCCAAAAAAAGGGTGTTCCAAAAGCTAAGAAACGTGGCTCAAAAGGCTTTACAAGCCAAAGAGCCAAGGGAGGAAACCACCCCCTAACCAAACAAGACTCAAACCAACATTTTAAAGCCTTAAAATCAGAGTTTTTGAGAGGTTAAAACCAGCCTTAAAATAGCATGCAAAGGTGGTCAAGCACTTAATCAAAACAAAGCTAGAAAGGGACAAGTTGTTGCCCTTGAAGCACAACAACAATTCAACAACAATTCAGAACCAAAACCAAGCCTAAGACCTCAAACCAAGCTTCAATGGACCTCAGCTCCAAAGTGAAGGTGTTTGACTAGGTGTTTTAGTGCAAATATGTGAAGAAAACTCACTTTTAAGTACAATATAGCACAATATATATATATATATATAGAGAGAGAGAGAGAGAGAGAAATTTCAGCTCTGAAATTTTGTAACCCCTCTAAAGGGGGAGGGAGCTTCTCTTATATAGAACAAGCAAGCAAAAAGCTTGCCTCATCCCTCCATACACGTGTATGGAGGATGAATCTCAGTGAGCCACAGCTGGCTCAAAAGATCTGAAAATATCTAAAAAGAGAGAAAATTGGCCGTCGGCCACTTAAAGTGGCCGGCTGGCCACCTCCCCTAGCCGACCGACCACTTCAAGTGGCCTATAAGGGAGAAAAGTGGCCGGCAAGTGCCACAAGTGGTCGGCAGGGCCTTTCTCCCCTTCAGGCAAGAGGCATCAAGGTTTGGCCCCAAAACAAGGCCAAAACAGAGAGTGTTAAGAGGCTCAAAGACAAGGCACTCAGCCGAGAACTTCGGGCGCTCAAAACAGGCGCAAACATGCGCGATCATCGAGTGCACAAACGATGACGTCAAAGTCTTGAAGTCGGTAAAAAATGGGGTGTCTACAGTTGCCCCTCTTTGACAGAACTCAGAAGTCATGAAATGGCAAGAGTGAATGTTAAAGCCCAGAGACGACCCATTTTTGACAAGGCCGAAGACTTAGACAAACAAGCAAGATAACAAAATAGATATGCCCACAGGCAGGGGCAAAATGCAAATGATATGCATGATGCAAGAGCATAACTTATGATTATGCAAAGAGGGCTGTAATGAAGCATTTACACAAAATAAATACAATATTTTAAGCAAACCGACAAGTTACAGCAGTCTCACACATTTCAATAGAAAGGATGTAAGAAAATTATGCAATCTTCACTGCGCCTCACGCAGGAAAGACTAAAAGCGACTACCGAAAATATCCGAAGTCTCAAACGAAACACCTCTTAGCGTATCATACGCGAGAGAGGGAAACAGAAGCACCTCTTAGCGTATCACATGCGAGATGGAAAACGGAAGCACCTCTTAGTGTATCATACGCGAGAGAGGGAAAGGAAGTACCTCTCAGCGTATCACATGCGAGAGAGGGAAAGAAAACACCTCTCAGCATATCACACGCAAGAGAGGGAAACAGAAGCACCTCTCAGTGTATCACACGCGAGAGAGGGAAATGAAGCATCTCTCAGCGTATCACACGCGAGAGAGGGAAATAGAAGCACCTCTCAGCGTATCACATGCGAGAGAGGGAAACAGAAGCACCTCTCAGTGTATCACACGCGAGAGAGGGAAAGGAAGCACCTCTCAGCGTATCACACGCGAGAGAGGGAAAAGAGACACCTCTCAGCATATCACACGCGAGAGAGGGAAACAGAAGCACCTCTTAGCGTATCACACGCGAGAGAGGGAAACAGAAGCACCTCTCAGCGTATCACACATGAGAGAGGGAAAGAAAACACCTCTCAGTGTATCACACGCGAGAGAGGGAAACAGAAGCACCTCTCAGCGTATCACACGGGAGAGAGGGAAAGAAAGCACCTCTCAGCGTATCACACGCGAGAGAGGGAAAGAAAACACCTCTCAGTGTATCACATGCAAGAGAGGGAAACAGAAGCACCTTTTAGCATATCACACGCGAGAGAGGGAAAGGAAACACCTCTCAGCGTATCACACGCGAGAGAGGGAAAAGAGACACCACTAAGCGTATTACACACGAGAGAGGGAAAGGAAACACCGAGCACACGACCCAAACGCTTTCAACAGGGTGTCAGTGTAAACACCGGGCGTACCCGGGTGTTTCTAACCTACGGGATGCCAGTGTAGACATCAGGCGTACTCGAATGTCTCTAACCAACAAGATGAGGGAGAGAAATGGATTTACCCGGAATTCCTCTGAATGAACCGTACATACAATATCGTCTGGTTGCACCAGCTTTGAATGAACCATACATACAATATCGTGCCTGCACAAGGAAGAAACTTTGACAAGTACAATGCAATAAAAATGCATATTCAATGCAACATCAATAACTATGATACAATGCTTAGGAAGGCATGTTTCATACACATTATGCCAAATGCCAAAAACAAAACAGAAGCATAACATGGAGCGTGTTCTAGGCAACACCGAATGCATACACAATGTAACAGGTACAAACAACTTCTATACGAATGTAAGAGCATGTGCAATGCAATACAACATGACATACATATTCTATGCAGCATAGAAACATGGGTAACGCAATGTGCTATATCAAATGTATTCTATGCTCAATGACAACGATGCACATGCAATACAACAGCGATAGCATGTTCAATGCGAAACATCAAATAAAGAAATACGTGCTTTAACAAGGCCAACTCAGTTGCAACCTCCGATTTACCTCTCGGAAGGGTTACAATGTATTTCAAAAAGGATACAGCTCGTTCATGTCGGCCGACGGCGAGTCACACATCGCAGACATGAGTTGAACTTTTGCAGAGACACTTTGCACTGAAAAGTGGGCTCTTCTTGCACTTTCTTGAGAACCAAGGACTCAAAATAGTCTGAAAACACTCAGAGGGGACACTAGAAACCTGCCGGCCACTTTCCACATCTGCCGGCGACCCAAGTGGTCGGTCAGCCAGTTTAGGAAATTCAGGGCGGTTTTGGTCTTTTCACACGGGGAACTTTAAAAACACAAACCCAAATCACTTTTCTCACACCCACAGTGCCGAAATCCTTCCTCCCTTGTCTCTAGACCCTTTTTCTTCTCAGATCTGTGCTCCACACACGTTTTCCAATGCCCCTCATGAAGTTGATTCGCTAAGACCTTTCGATTCTCTTCGTTTTGAACCGAACAAAAGTTGTTTTCGGAGCTTTTTTCTCTACATTCACCATTTGAGGTATGTTTCCCCCAAGTTTGTCTTGAGTTTTGCACGTTTTCCTGGGCTTTGACTTTTTTTGACTTTTTCCCTTCCCGATGGTTGACTTTTGTTGACTTTTGGCACCTTTTGCCCATTTTGCTCATTTTTTGCCTTCTTTTCAGATGGCAAATGATGCACTACACGATGGGGGTTCTCCAAGGATGAAGGAGGAGCCCGAGCACATTCCATTGCCACCGAGGATCCGACCATTCGACCCCGCGACGTACCATCCCGAGGTACATGTGCTACCACCTAGCACAGTGCGCCACTTCACTGGATTCGCACGGCGTGCGTCCGCAAACCTGCTGCTACGGGAGCCAGAGTCCCATCTGTCTCACGACGCCACTAAGGTACACACTGTACTCTTGTATTTCCTGTGATGTACTTTACATTTCTTGCATAGCTCGCGCTTTTGCTCCGTATTTCATCTGCTCATTCTGAACACATTCACACACTGTACTTCTGTTCATTCTGAACACATGCATACTGTATTTCTGTTCATCCACATAGGTTGACTCCCGTTTCACCTGCGGGTACGGGTCCACCACGGCGAGGGAGTGGTACATGGAGCTCTCTGACGGCGTGCACCAGATTATTAACGAGGCGGGATTTGGCCTATTCTGCACGGGGCTTTCACGTCTCATGGCGAGCAGGACCCTTTTAGGAGCACTGGTACAGAGATGCTGGGACACCACCAACTCCTTCCATTTCTCTACCACGGGGGATATGACCATGACCCCGTACGACTTCGCCATGCTGACAGGCCTTGAGGTAAGAGGCCAACCAATCCCCTACGACTCCGACATGGGCGAGTGGGAGGCTGCTTGGACCTATCTATTTGGAGCATACCCGCCTATTTTCGCTCGACAGGCTTGGTCCGGTACACTTGGTTTGCTGACCACTTCAGAGGAGAGAGCCTACGACGATCGTGGAGACAGAGCAATATGCTCGAGGCTTCCTCATGTTCCTCTTCGGCACTACCCTGTTTGCCGACAGAGGAAACACAGTTGGGCTATATCTTCTGAGTGCCTTAGTGGACCTATCCCAGGTGTGACACTATGATTGGGGGGGCGCCGACCTCGCTACCCTCTACTGTTACATGAGCTTGACCTCCCACAGGAGCGGGAACAGAGTGGGCGGTTACTGGCAAGCCTGGGAGGTACGCTTTACATTTCTGCTTTACATTCTCTACCGTGTTTTTTGCTTTGCACTTTCTGTACACTGCAGACACTGCATCTAATCTCTGCTTTACACTTGTACTTTCTATACATTGTGCCATACTCTGCTTTCTGCACTTACTGTATTCTGTATTCTCACTGCCATTGTCTTGCTTTTCACAGTTGTGGGTATACACCTATTTCCCCGCACTTGTTCCCGAGCTAGAGGTTAAGACGCCGCCTGAGGTACCCTATTCACATCGATACGACGGTAGATGCCAGCCGAGGGCCCGGGAGACCCTCCCATACCTGCGCCAGTACTTCGACACAGTGATGACGACAGAGGTAATTCAAAACTCACAGTTTTTCCTGCTTTCATCTTCAATTCACTTTGCATATCTAAATGGCAACTAATGCACTTGTTGTCTGCAGATTACATGGCAGCCTTGGACAGTGATGCCAGAGTTTGCCCGGTTTCATTTTGCCAGAGCTCGGGGCACCTCCCGATATCGGCTTGTATTCGAGGGACCAGTGGGCCGAGCCTGGTTCTTAGGTGAGCACTTCATGCGCCAAACATTGGGCTTGCCATTACAGTCAGTTCCTTTGCCTCCACCACCGTCTATGCGGGCCACAGAGAGTCTCTCCCCTCAGGAGCTTACTAACGTCATATGAGGCTCAGATGCAAACCGATTCATTAGGGAGGGGGACTACACGACTTACCTCTAGACATATCTCATGCCCCCGTTGACAGGTGCTCGTGCTCACACGGGGAGAGCAGCTGATATTGCGTCGTCGAGCAGGGCTCGGGCAGTAGGCGCCCCCTCGACGAGCAGGGCTCGGGCAGCAGGTGCCCCTTCGACGAGTAGGGCTCGGGCGCCGAGAGGTGAGGTCAGAGGGATGCCTTTTACTAGGCAGTGCGTTGGATGGCCGGATCCCCCGACTGAGCTGACAGGTTGGTGGTATGGTGGGATACCTTATCAGATTTCACTCGAGCCCCCATTGCCTGATCACAGATATGCCAGGATGCCTGGCTCACCTCCGGTATACTTTACAGCTTTTATGCATTTCATTTTCGCTCAGATACTTATGCGTTCATTCATGCACTCATGATTTCAACTTGCATTTGCAGCCCTCTGTAGAGTATGTCGAGGGGTTACTCCAGGTAATGGCTTCATTCGAGGGCATGATTTTGCGGAGAGAGATGATGCTGACCTCCCACGGCATTTCGGTATTCTTCAATTTTCTTGCATTTATCATACTTCTGCTGATATACTAAAACAGAACATTTCATTGTACTGATACACTGTATGTATGGATCACATCTGACACGACACACTGCATGCACATACTGTATCTGATTTCTGCATATACTCTACATATTGCACTTGTACTTGATACTTGCTGATAAATGCAAACTTGTCTTTTCAGGTCACACCCTGGCAGACAGGACCCTCAGAGCTTTCTCGAGCGGCAGAGAGAGAGATTCCGGCACACAGCCGAGGGAGACGTCGAGCGCCTGTCACACGCGATGACGATGGCGAGTCTAGTGGGGAGGAGGAGCCAGCGAGTCCTTAGTCAGAGCCATCCGAAGGTGGAGGCGACGGCACGGGCTCAGGTTCTGAGGGTGGCCACGATGCCGAGTGTAGACACCCCATTTTTGACCGTCCTCAAGACTTGGACGTCACCGTTTGAACACTCGGTGATTATCCACGTTTGTATTCGTTTGGAGTTCCCGGAGTTCTCGGCTACGCGCCCTGCCTCAGGATCTCCGAACTCGACCGTTTTGTGTCTGGTTTTGCACCAAACACTTGTGTTTTGCCTTGGAAGGGCAGGGAATGCCTTGTGAGGCATCCTCACACACCACCGGCAGTGGCTAGAGGCCACCGGCTGGTTTTTGTTGCCACCGGCAATGTATGTTGCCGGTCGGCACTCTTTGTTGCCGGTCGGCAGTAAATTTTGTCAAAATGACATTTTTGGCCGGCCGACTACTGTTCAGCTGCTTTTTCAGATATTTTAAGGCAGCTGTCTTGCATTGGCTTCCCCTCCATACACGTGTATGGAGGGATGGACCTCTTGTTTGCTTACTAGTTAAGCATTACAAGATTGCCTCCTCTATAAGAGGAGGCCTTCTCTCCCTTGTTCTAGGGTTAGAAAATTGGAGAGGAGAGGGAGAAGAGCTCTGGTTTTGGCCTTAGAATATATATCTATCATATATCTATACCTTCCCCTCTTTGTTGTCTTGTGTGTGTTTTAGTCCATACTATTGCACACAAGCACCTAGTGCTTCACCTTCCTTGAGCTACTGAGGTTCTAAGAGCTTGTTCTTGCTATTTTTGACTGGATTGAAGCTTAAGGAGGCAACAAAAGCACCCTTTGTGAAGAAGGTCAACAAGGGTAAGAAACTAGTCCTTTTTACCCCATTTTTGCATCCTATTTCTACCTATCTTAGAGCAGTTTTTGTGCTTAGTGTTTAACATAAAAAAGTTCTGTTTTTAGGCCCTCTTGATAGTTTATTAAGAGTGTTTTGTGCTTTGGGGAAGTTTGACCCCTCTTAGGCCTTGTAAGGCCCTTGTTTTGTGCCATTTTGGGCAAGTTTCGAGACTTTGGTGTTCGGGCCTCTTCACCACTAAAATCTTGAGGGATTTCAGTGGTGGAGATGGTGCCTTGAAGTCTCCAAAAGGGGAGGGCCACCCCCTCTCCTTGTTGTCCTTGAAAAGGGCAATTTTTGGCCTCTTAAGGAAGTCTTTGTTCAAGTGTGTGTTGATCATGTCTAGACTGTTTTTCATGCTTATGTTGCCCTAATATAACATTGTCATATGTTGGTTTTGGTACTCCATGCATGTTTTGCATAGATGCTTTGTAATGCCATGTTTAGGCCTTAAGTTGCTTTGGGTTGTAAACCTTAATTCTAGCATGTTTTAGGCTTAGCTTTGTGAAGCTCTTGTGCTTATTTCATCATGTTTTAGGTCTGTCCATAGTTGTTTAGGTCGATCTTGGCACGTTTGGTATAGCCTCTTTGTAGTTTGGGCTTGTTGGCCTTAAGTATGTAAGTGTATAGCATGTTTTGTTTGCATCGTTTCAATGGTTTGGAACCATTTTCCATGCTATTTCAGTCCCTTTAACATGCTTGTATGCTTGCCTTGCATGCCTCTTTAATGCCTTATGAGCTTGTGTTGTATGCTCCTTGAAAGTGCATTTGTGCATGCCTTTGAATTCAAACCATTTAGATGCCATCTAGGTGGTCCTTTGGGCTTGGTTTTATGCACTAAAAATCTGTTTTAGTTGTTTAATGCATGCCATGCATGATTACATCAAGTGTGGTTCAATCCCCCTTTGGCTTGCCTAAAGTACTTGGGCCTTAATTGCATGCCTTGCTCATCTTGTTTGCTTGATTTGGCATCATATTCTTACATGATTTTCAAAGCTTTCTATGCATGCTAGTTGTCCATACTTAGCCTCTTTTAAGTGTGCTTGAAAGTTGCTTGCTTAATGCTTAGGTTTGTGCCTTGACATGTGCATGTGTGTATGTGTGTTTGGTCTCATTTCCTTTGCATTTTGGCCATTGTTTTAGGCCTATTTAGAGTTGCCTAATTCATGTTTAAATCCCTCGTTTATTTAGTTTGCATGCTTGCCTTGCATGTTTGCTTGTATGTTTGTATAAGTGCCTTGCATTGTCCATATTGCATGCTAGCCAACATGTCTAGGATTGCATTGCATTGTGCATACTTGGCTTTTTGAAGTGAGTGTGATAGACGCTAGGGTTCTTTGGTTTGTTGTTTGCATTGCATTTCATTTGACATGAAAGTGCACACTTGGTTCTTTGGGCCATCATGCGTGGAAATGCGTGATTGGTGGCCCGAGAATCGAGGCACATCCTCCTTTGAGTCACAAACATGATAAGGAATGTGTTTGGTGCATACATTGCTAGAATTGAGCTGCCATGCAAGTTTTGCCCTCTGCTGCTGTGAGTTGCAGGTTCTGCAGGAACTTATTGCCGGCCGGCAGTATTTAGTGCCGACCGGCAGTCAATTGTTGGCCGGTGGGTCTATTTTGTGCCGGTGGCCACATCCTAGTGCCGGTGATCATTCTATCTAGCCGGTGGTATTCCCCAGTGTCCAGAGAGGCATCCTTGAGGCTTTGACGGTGTTCAGAGGAGCAAAGCAGGGAAAACAGAGGCAGGCTAGGCATGGCAGTGCAATTCCGAGCGGAATCCGAGCACACATGCATCTGGCCCTCTTCCCGAGGCGGTTTACTTTTTTTTCTAGTTTAATTAATTTGTTAATTAATTAGGCAATTTGTAATATTTAATTAGCTTGCGTAGTTAATTAATTTGTATTATTATTTCGGTCTCTCCGTGCGAGGGCAAATCTGTAATAAGTGTGGGTGAGTGGTGTGTATGTCTTCCAACCCCCACTTCTTTCTTCCCTTTTACTTACCTGCTTTGATGGTTAGTATTAGGGCACGTTTATTTTAGCATACCTTATGCAATGCATGCGTGCATCCATGCATTTGTCTAGCATGCACCGGGCTCGATACATCATACAAACTGCATTGTATTTTCAATTCCAAATTGAAAACGTGATAATTGTAGCATTCCATATGCCGTTTTAGGGTTAGCCGAGCCTACTCTAAACTGCATTCTGTATGTGTTGCATTAGCCATCTTAACATGAACTAGGACATGCATGTTTACTAACTGGTTCATTGATTTGGCACGGAGTACGATGTAAGTATTTATGCTTTAGCATATCGCATGCGTGTGAATGTTAACGTGACAGTATGATTACCATGTGGCTAAATGCTTATATGAGATAAACTGTTTGAATGCCTGTGGGTGGAGGTTGGATTGCTTGAGTTGGAAAAACTCGTTGAAATCCGTGTTTTAGCCTACTTGTGAGTAGCAAATTCCGAAACATTTCAAAACGAACGGATATGCAATGCTTATTTCCAAATTAGGCAATCTAGTCTATACTTGTTTACTGCGCGCATAACATAGTAATTCTAGGCTAATAATTGGTATAAGAACACATAACGTTTTCAAAATCGGATATCATGGTTAGTAGAGGCCGGTCTTCGGACCGGGCGAAAGGGGATGCTCATAGTTGACCTTCCCCGATCGTACCCAAGCTCCCGAGCCAAGACAACTTTGGTGATGACGGACACGTGGCCTTCGGCACCGAGTCAGGGTTTCCCTTATTTCCCAAAATAAAATATTTAGATGGCGACTCTGTATCTAGCAAAGCAATCCATGTTTGGCACTTCTTTTCAAAAATCTGTTTTTCTTCAAAACGATTTGCCAGAGTTGGACTCTTTGGTTCAGATTACGAACCGCAACAAAACAAAAACAGGGGAGTCCGAACTGTAGGGCGAGGCCCAAGGGCGCGTCTACAGTTTCTGGCGACTTTGTTGGGGAGTTTAGAGAGCTTGACTCGAACTCGTGATATCCTGTTTTGATTTCATTTATGTGTCTCTTTGCATTGCATGTGCATTGGTGCGCTTAGGACACCGTGTTTGCCATCTGCCATTCCTGAACGGTTTACCGGAGGCTTGTCTTGTCAAGGCATGACCATAAGGTTGACCGGTTATGGGCTCTGACAGCATGGGAACACAAACCCCGGTTTTACCGGGCACCCTTTTTGACCATTCGACCTAGTGCATATTCGGATCCATAGTGACCATTCCAAACTAGGACAGTTGCTTACCCGATATAGGTTGTTTGAAACCGCTGTGTGCGTAGTGAAACCCTAGCTCCTGACAAAATAGGACAGGAAACCCTACCCCAACATAGGGGTGTATTGGCTCTCTTTTACCTACTATGTGCTTTTAGAGTGTATCTCTGCAAGAACGCATTTATCAGTTTGCAAGTTTGAGCATCAGGCCCGAAGGCACTAGTATCAGTGTTGTTATGAATCAGTTATGTCTGCAGGTATCAGTTCAGTTTTGAACAGTGATTCTGGGGAACAGTGATCAGTAGTAGAGTGCAGTTGTTCGGCTACACCCGTGTTTGATCTGTTTGGGGCTGAAATACTGCTTGTTTTCCGTTTCAGTTCAGAGATTCAGAGAATTTATCCAGAACAACTAGTGTCTTCTCCTTACTGAGGCAGGACTTAGTATGACGCAGAATTCAGAAGAGACCGTGGTCATGACGGCCGCGTTGGACCAAGGAGTCACCCTACACAGTGAGACTACTGTTGATATGCCGCATCCACCCAGATCGCCGGCTGCGCACCCAATTTGGGCCCCTCAACTATATCAAGCTCGCGAGCCTACTACATTTGAACTAATGGGAATGATAGGTGATCTTCAAAGATCCGTGACGGATCTCGCCTATGGGATGTCTGTTTCACCACCAGCCGCACCATACGCCGGAGGCTTTATACCCCAGGAGCCCCCGCTATTGGGGCGAATTGTAATTGAACTCAGCCAACCGGAGATGACCCCCAGTTATGGCAACGACGCAGCAAACCAAACCCTAGATCAGGCTGAGGCCCGAGACAAAGGCAAGATGAAGGCAGATGCCGACCCTACCGAACAACTGCTGTGGGCAGTCGAGGCTTTGAAAGCCGCAGGGATGAACAAGCAACAGATATCTGCAGTTGTGACAAAAACTATGGAGGATGCTTTTCCCACTCCGCCTGAGGGCAGTTCCAGCCAATCGGAGAATCGGGATAGGCCCCGTCATGCCAAAACAGTTCTTCCCGCTCCCAACCCTGCATCCGGAAAGGATCAGAAATCCAAGGCCACACCCGCCGATCCGTTCGCTAGTGCATCTAGCAAGAGTGCTCAGGCTCCAAAGTACCTGCTCGCGAGGCGCCGAGTCTTCCATCCTCTCTACATGCCTTTGTCTAGGGCACTTTTGATTTTGGCCAAAAAGGGGCATCTTACACCTCTTGAGCCCCGACCCCTCCCGAAGAATCTCCCTGCTACGCATGATCCTGCTCAGTACTATGCGTACCACCAGCAGACGGGCCACCCTACTAACAATTGCTTTCGCCTCCGTCATGAGGTGCAGGATCTGATTGACAACGAGGTCATCCTCCCACCTACCTCGGCCAAGTCAGTCACTACAGAGTTCTTGGATTTTGAGGACACAGATACTGCGAGTATGTAATCAAAAGGTGAATCGCCTGCGGGCAGTGCCTGGCACATTTTTGGATGTGGCGTTTGGCACGCATTTTTGGGCATCTGTTAAATTTTGTAAATTCTGACTTGGGTGTCGAGTCAATCTTTTGTTTTATCTTGAGTCTGTCTCTCTGTACTGAGTCAGTCTTTTTGCTTACAGGGTCTGTCTTGTTGTAATAAGTCAGTCCCTCTTGTATAGAATACCAGGTGATTCGGGGGGTTGTGTTGCCTCGAACACCGTTTTGCTTTATAATTACTTCCTTCGTTTTCCTTTTGAGTCTGTCTCTGCCGTGGAGCCAGTTGCATCTGAGAAACCTGAATGAACAGCCGTGGCTATCACGTTCCGTACTTGTTGCTATTTGAGTCAACTGTGCCAGGAGATGTGAATGGAACGACAGTGCATACCACCTACTCTCTTGTGCCTTAAACATCGTCGTAATGACCTGAGATTTTCATAAAAACCCTTTTTGAACACTGCGATGATGAAAACAAAGAGGAAGGAATTCCTCGGGTTTTGCAAAAACTTTGATCATGTTTTTTTTGAGAGAAAGATAGGCATGCTAAGCTTTTAATGAATGAAATCATGCTTGTCAGCGTGAGTGCTGAGAAGGACCCTGGTTTGATCCAGACTGGTTCCACACTATCTTCAGCGCGAGCAATTTGTCGCTTTCTTAAAAACTTTCAAAAACGAAATGTTTTGCGCGGTCTTGTGAAGACTTGTGTGGAATCGCTCTTGAGATTGTGCAGCCCAGGATCGCTCTCAGCCTCAAGATTCAATTCATCTGTTTCAAACTGGAATCCGTTCGAACGTTCAGTGCCATGAAAGACCCGTGTGGCCAAATTTGAAAACAGCCCTCGAGCAAGAGGCACTAAAGCCAGATCAAGGAAATCAGAGCCCACCAAGCGAGGCTCATGAAGCAGCCGTGATAAACTTTTCTGCAAATCGACACAACGGTCATTCTCCTGGATACAGAAGGCTTCAATCTCAAAACCATTTGGCAGGGGCTTGCTACACTTTTACCCTTTGAGAGGCTCGTTGGCCGAAAACCCAGAAGGGCGGTCCAGGCAAAAGTTAGAGCAAAGAAAAAAGAAGGAAAAAGAAAAATACAAAAAAAGAAGCAAAAGAAAAGAAAAAGAACAAGAAATAGCAAAGAAAAGAAATGAAAATGCAAAAGAAGAAAAAAAAATAAGAAAAAAAAAAAAAGAAAAAAAAAACATAGCTCGCAAGGTCGAAAACCCGCATTGGGCGCCTTGGCAAAAGTTAGAGCCTAAAAAGTGAAGGTTAAAATACCCGAGTGTACCTTAACCGGAACTACGTAAGGCTTGATTCCCATGTTTGGGATACGTAGGCAACTTCATCTTGAAGTCCAGCCCCCAACGCTTCCATAGCGTCTCAGTCCATGTCATGGTTTTGATCATTTTTGCCTCCCTCGAATCCAATGTCTCGATTCCGGCAACCTGGAACTACGCGATCAACTTCTTCTTGAAGCCCAACCACCAACACCTTCCGGGTGACTGCGTCCATATATTGATTCAAACCGTCTTCGTCTCCTCCGCGTCCGAGGATCCGATTGTCATCAACAAGAACTGGCTTACAACATGCCGGGCATCATCCAAACAAGGGGCAACTTTCCGTTGCCATGCATTGCCATAAGTTGCCCTGAGTTGCTATCCAAACCAGGGGCAACTTTCCGTTGCCGTGCCCCCCCTTCAAGCTAGGGGCAATTTTCCATCATCCCCGATCCGAGGTTGCATATCTTGAGGGTAAGTTCCGCGCTTGTTGAGCGTTGATTGTTTGCAAAAATAGTTTTTGAAAATTTTTACTGAGGTTGACTATTTTCTCGAAAACTATTTCATTTTCCAAAATTGGACCATGTTTGGGCCCTAAAAGGGAAAATTTTCAGTGCTCACAGCCTGATTCGCATGATTTTCAAATCAAAAATCGAATAAGTGTGTTAATCCGACTCTCATTCTTGACCAAAGCTGTTTTAGAAAACAAAAAAAAATGGTCAAAGTGACGAACTAGGGGCACAGTTGAGTCAGGTCTTCTGTCTTTCCCCCGTCAACATACTTGCCAGAAAGGCACTCAATCCACCGAAAGGAAATAGCCGTGAGCTAACAGTGCTGGGTGTGAACCTGCGACCTCCTATTCATCCCTTAACCACCCTGGGGAGGGATAAAAAATGAGAGAATAAATAATAGAGAGGTGTAAGCAGAGAGAAAAGTAAGAAGAGGGTTTGAGAGAAAAACCGAGCCTGAGGGCCGAGTGATGTGAGTATCACAAATCAGAAAGGGCGGGAAATAATACCCGGAGGAATTGGCTCCTCGAGATTTGAGGTCTTTTTGTAACCATGTCCGCGTGTCGTGTCTTTTGATTTGTTGGTCTCGATTTTGGCTTTGAGTCTTTTCCGAGTGTGTCTCGTTGTGTTTAGGACGTGTGCCTTTTGTTTCTTTGTTTGAGTCCCTCCGTCGTGTTCTGTGGTAGGCTCGATATCCCGGTTGAAAACCCTTCTTTATTTCAAAAATCGTCGTTTGTGCTCAGGATGCTGTGCCATTCTCTACATTCGTGCGGAGCAAGAGAAGGAAAGGGAAAATTGGGACATCCGAGTGTGTTTCAACTGCAACCGTGTCAGCTTTTGTGATCCGTCTTGTCAGATTGGGTTATTTGTTCAGGGTTTGCTGTGTGCGGAATGAACCGAATGCTGTGTTATGGGCTGTGTGCAGATCAATCCCCAGTAGAGTATGGGCTGTATTGTGCAGTTTGAGTAGTGCTTTGTATGAGTTGTTTGCTGTTAGTTGGTTGGTTATCTGATCATCATGGTGCAAATGCTCAAATTTACAAGTGTTCATCGTTCAAACAACAGATCGATATCATTTACATTTGAGGTGTAATATGATGCAATGCAGTGCAAAGTATGAAATACGCAGATATATACAAATGTAAACACTTTTTCAGACAAAAAGTTTGTTTCATTTCATATTATCTTTTCAAGTACATAAGTTTTGGGAAACAAAATCTGCCTGCGGCAGTACAAAGTATCCTAACTACAAAAAGAGAAAAAAAAAACAGCAAAAATCTGTATCAAATGGCAAAATGACTCCGGAGCTATCAATCTGTCCTAGTCCTCTTCCTGGACGAAGGTCTAGAAGCGTCATCAACAGGGGCACCACTAGGGACATCACCGTCTGAGCTCGAGTCCGAGCCATCATCGGTCTCCTCCGCCTCTGTCTCTGCCTCAGACTCATCATCCGGAATCGAAGCCCGCGAGTTGCTCCCGATATGAGGGCGCCCCCCTCTGGTGCGGGGATATGCTCTGCCATCCCGAGTAGAAATGGGAGGTCCAGCCGGAGCGCCACCCACCGGAGGAATCTGGAAGGGAGGCTGAAAAAGCATGAAAGGCAAATGCATCAGAATGCTGTGAGCAGTAAAATCAGTGTAGAATACAGTGTATGAGTACAGTGTGTAAATGCTGTGAGCAGTAAAATCAGTGTAGAATACAGTGTATGAGTACAGTGTGTAAATGCCGTGAGCAGTAAATCAGTGCAGAATGCAGTGTATGAGTATAGTATATGTATGCTATGAACAGTAAATCAGTGCAGAATGCAGTGTATGAGTACAGTGTGTGAATGTCGTGAGCAGTTTATCAGATGTTGTGTTGTGCATCAGATTATGTAAAGCAGTTTGTGTATGGTTTGAGGCTGTGGTCAGAAAGAACATACCGGAATGCTGTAGAGGGCTAGGAGGTCGAATGTCCGCTGGAGCATCCCCATCATGGAGGCATTCATCTCCAATGACTGCCGGGTGTACTCAGAAGACGCCTGCAAAAGTATCAGATGCATCAATATTCTGTGGAACATCAAATAAACTGAAATGAAATGACTGTACAAGAATGCAGTAATACATACCGGAGGCAAGTCAGGGACACCGACAAACTCATGATCAGCCGGCGGAGGGGCGAAGGGGATCTGATAGGTCGCCCCACCCTGCCCTCTGAAAGTCAATGCAGCGGGCAGAGCAGGCCAACCAGACCCCCGCCCTCGCTGAACTCCACCCCTGCCACGGACTCGAGCCCTCCTCGGCGCTCCCCCTCCAGCCCCTGCCCCCACTCCAGCCGCTGGTCTCTCTCTCTCTCGCTCGGTGGCCGCCGCTCAGAGGTCGCATGATGAAGGTCCGGACGTACTCTAAGTAATCGCCCTCGCCTCGAAATGGTCTGCCTCCCAGCCAATGGTGTAGTCCGCCATCTGCTCGGCAGTGAACCTCTCCGTATCCCGCATGTGCTCAGGAGGGTGCACCGGGACTATCTGCTCAGGTAGGCCTAGGGTCTGACGCAAAAACGCTCACCCAGTACCAAGCCCGACAGACCGGGCCCTCGAGCAGAATCCGGTAACGTGAGGTCTCATGACACCGGCAAACCGATCCCGCGCCACGGCTGGCAAAGGAGCTCAAGGCCTCCAGGTGATCTGAAAATGCAATACAGTTTGTTATCTACTGTTATTGAAATATGCAGCGGAAAGGTGAAACTTGAACGAACTGCAAATAAAACATACCTCCGTGGGGGTGATGGTGTCAAAGTAGCGGCGAAAGAAGCTGAATGTCTCCCGTGGCCTCCGGGTGCATCTCCCGTCAAAGCGACGCGAAAAAGGGACAACCAGAGGGGTCTCTGCCTCGGGTACAGGAGCGAGCCTAGGAAGTAGGCGTAAACCCACAACTGCAGATAAATACGGTGCATTTATCAGATAAAGTAGAATACAAAATAGGAAGCAGAAATAGCAGAGCCGTGTTGTGCAGTGTATTGTGCAGAGTGACAGTGTGAGCAGTGTACAGTCAGTGTAGTAAAGCAGAGTGTGTGTGTGTACCGTGTGTACAGTATACAGCAAGTGTTAAAGCAGACTACACTGTGTGTAGTGGTGCAGAGTACAGAAAATAAAGAACGGAAATGAAAGGCAGAAAAAGAAATGTACCTCCCAAGTACGCCAGTAACCCCCGAGCAGCTGTCCACTGTCGCGGGAGGCTGAGCTCATATATCCATAAAGGGTGGCCAGAGCGGCACCACCCCAGTCATAATGTAGAATGTCTCTGACATCCACCAGTGCGCTGAGAATACAGAGAGGCACTGTGTTCGCCCGGTCGGCGAAGATGGTCGTCCCAAATAGGAACATGAGGAAGCCGCGGGCATATCTCTCTACAGCCTCTGGGGTCATCAGAGCTGCATCGACGAGGAGGGGCTGGACCTGGAACTGCACCTCGAACCAGGAGTACCGGACGAAGCTGTGACACGCGAGAGGCGGTGCCGCGCCAAGCAAGTAGACCTGAGCTGCGGTCCACTCATCCATGTCTATGTCAAAGGGGATCGGATCACCCCCTACCCCGATGCCTGTGAGCACCGAGAAGTCATTAAGGGGTCATCGTCATGTCCCCGGTCGCAGAAAAATGAAACGAATCGGTGGTGTCCCACCACCTCTCCACCAGAGCGGCGAGGAGAGGTCTGCATGTCGTGAGCTGGGAGAGTCCCCTGCAGAATGCGCCGAAGCCAGCCTGGTCTGCGATGCGGCGAACTGCATCAGGAAGCTCAGCGTACCACGCGCGAGCGACGGTATTCCCATACCCGCGGATGGTATGGGAATCCCCCTGTTTTCAAACAAGTAATTGCGAAGGAATGTAAAATGTACAGTATTAAAGAAACAGTCAAAATCAGTGCAAATTTGGCATGCGTGCAAGTTTATCAGATTCAAACAAATACCGGGTGCCGGTGTGCTTACAGTGAACTACAACGTGTGATGCGTCAGCGTGTTTGGGTGGTTCAGTGCAAATGTGGCATGCGTGCAAGTTTATCAGATTCAAACAGATACCGGGTGCCGGTGTGCTTACAGTGAACTACAACGTGTGATGCATCAGCGTGTTTGGGTGGTTCAGTGCAAATGTGGCATGCGTGCAAGTTTATCAGATTCAAACAAATACCGGGTGCGGTGTGCTTACAGTGAACTACAACGTGTGATGCGTCAGCGTGTTTGGGTGGTTCAGTGCAAATGTGGCATGCGTGCAAGTTTATCAGATTCAAACAAATACCGGGTGCCGGTGTGCTTACAGTGAACTACAACGTGTAATGCGTCAGCGTGTTTGGGTGGTTCGGTGCAAATGTGGCATGCGTGCGTATATTCAGATTCAAATAATTACCGGGTGCCGGTATTTGCGGTGAAATACGGTGTGTGCCGTGGTTTGAGTGGTGCAAGGCTAGTGCAGTGTGTGCGCGTGTGAGTCTTAAACAGATAATCAGTTGCAAACGCATTTGTGATCAATTACAATATACTGTGCATCAGTGTATCGGAACTAAGCAATTAAAGAATGCAACCAGCTATGATAATTGGCAGTTAAACATTCTACATTGCAGAAAGTAAAGCAGAGAAAGAAAGTTACCTCGGAAGCGCTGGAGGATAGGTGGGAGATAGGCTCGCGTAGCAGCAGCTCGGGATCCAACGCCATGTCGAAACTCCTGAACTGGCGCAGTCCGTCGGGTGGTAGAACGTGAATCGCCGACCGGTAGGTCGCTGGGTCAAACGGGCGCTCGCTCAACGAGAGGAGCTCGACCTCGGGATCCATCTTGTGATCCGAGGGAGTCCTGCCGCGTGGAATGTCGTCGGCCATATCGGGAATGAAGAGAAAATGGTCGAGGGATGAAAATCGGGTCGGAATACGAAGAGTCAACTGAAAAGTCAACCCCCCGGGAGGGTGGAAAATGGCCGGAAAGATCGGGATGGGAAAAGGCACGGAAATGAAGAGGAAATCGAGGGGAACAAGTCCCAAAAGGTGAGAATAGCAAAAGGAGAGCCGAAATGAAATTTCAATCGGTCGAAAATGTTCGAAACGCGATGAACTTCGCGAATCGGACGACGAAAAAAGCGCGAGAACGCAAGGAAATGAGGAAATGAGGAGAGAAAAAGGCTCTAGAGAGAGAGAGAGAGATGGTTTTCGGCAGAAATGAAATAAGAAAATAGGGTTTAGAAACCCTATTTTAAAACACCCGAAGCGAAAAGTCGAATCTGCCCCGACTCAGCAACTTTTTGCCGGTCGGCAACATTTTGTGCCGGCCGGCATAATATTGTGCCGATGGAATTTATTTGCAGCCGGTGGACAGCCGGTGGCCTCCTATCCCGGCCGGTGATGTTCCCACAGCCTTGTTTAGGCAATATGAGTGGTTTTTGGTCTTCATAGCTCAAGAAAGTGCAAGAAAGTGTATCTCCGACGCTCAACCGGCCTCCGTTTTGACCTCGGACTGTGTCTTCTGTACGTGGCACTCAAATTCATGCAATATTGTATCCTTTTGTATCCTTTTGCCTTTTACAAGATTCAAAAGTTGCCCCTCGTGCGTTGCATGCATTCATCATGTTGTCTGGTGCGTTGCGTCGCGCCGTCATGCACATCCCTCATGCGTTGTCATGCATGTTATTACAAGCGTTGTCATGCATTGTCATGCACCTCAATACAAACACACGTGCGTTGTCGCGCACTCGAGTACACTTGCATCATTTTACATCTCCGTGAGGCATGCGTACCTCACTGGCACCATTTTGCATCTCCGTGAGGCATGCGTACCTCACTTGCATCATTTTACATTTCGTGTGGCACGCGTGTCACACTTGCATTGTTTTACATTTCGTGTGGCATGCGTGTCACACTTGCATTGTTTTATATTTCGTGTGCAATGCGTGTCACACTTGCATTGTTTTACATTCCGTGCGGCATGTGTGTCGCACTTGCATCATTTTGCATCCTTTGAGGCACGCGTACCTCATTGGCATCATTTTACATTCCGTGTGGCATGTGTGTCACACTTGCAGCATTTTGCATTCCTTTGAGGCACGCATACCTCATTGGCAGCATTTTGCATTCCTTTGAGGCACGTGTACCTCATTGGCAGCAATTTGCATTCCTTTGAGGCACGCGTGCCTCATTGGCAGCATTTTGCATTCCTTTGAGGCACGCGTACCTCATTGGCAGCATTTTGCATTCCTTTGAGGCACGCGTACCTCATTGGCAGCATTTTGCATCCTTTGAGGCACGCGTACCTCATTGGCAGCATCTTGCATTCCTTTGAGGCACGCGTACCTCATTGGCATCATTTTCCATTCCGTGTGGCATGTGTGTCACACTTACATCATTTTGCATTCTTAGGGGGCATGCGTGTCTCATTTATTTCATTTGCTTCATTTGCATCATTTTCCATTTCGTGTGGCATGCGTGTTACACTTGCACCGTTTACCATTCTCATAGGCACGTGTGCCTCATTCTCATCGGCACGTGTGCCCCATTCTCATCGGCACGTGTGCCTCATTTGCATCGGCATGTGTGCCTCATTATCATCGGCACGTGTGCTCCTCATTCTCATAGGCACGTGTGCCTCATTCTCATCGGCACGTATGCCTCCTCATTTGCATCGGCACGTGTGCCCCATTCTCATCGGCATGTGTGCCTCATTTGCATCGGCACGTGTGCCTCATTTGTATCGGCACGTGTGCCTCATTCTCATAGGCACGTGTGCCTCATTTCATCGGCACGTGTGCCTCCTCATTTGCATCAGCACGTGTGCCTCATTCTCATCGACACGTGTGCCTCCTCATTTGCATCGGCACGTGTGCCCCATTCTCATCGGCACGTGTGCCTCCTCATTTGCATCGGCACGTGTGCCCCATTCTCATCGGCACGTGTGCCTCCTCATTTGCATCAGCACGTGTGCCTCCTCATTTGCATCGGCACGTATGCCCCATTCTCATAGGCACGTGTGCCTCCTCATTCTCATCGGCACGTGTGCCCCATTCTCATAGGCACGTGTGCCTCCTCATTTGCATCGGCACGTGTGCCTCATTCGCATCGGCACGTGTGCCTCATTCTCATAGGCACGTGTGCCTCATTCTCATCGGCACGTGTGCCTCATTCTCATCAGCACGTGTGCCTCCCCATTTGCATCAGCACATGTGCCTCCTCATTCTCATCGGCACGTGTGCCTCCTCATTTTGCATCGGCACGTGTGCCTCATTTGCATTGGCATGCGTGTCACATTTTCGTTGGCATGCGTGTCGCCATCTGCATTAGCATGCGTACTTCATTTGCATTGTCATGCATATTGTTAACGATATTATACCTGTTAAGCTTGCTTTCTTTTCAGGCACGATATTGTATGTACGGCTCATTTGAGGCCCGTACAACCGGACGAGTCGCATAGGTATTGTATCCTCCGAGTGAGACGTACAGAGAATTGCATAATTCTCTTACATCCTTTCTGCATTGTAGTGTAGTCTGGCGTATGCTAGCTTATAACTGTTGCATGCGTGCTTCATTACAGCTTTCTTTGCATGATCATAAGTTATGCTCGGCTCCTTGCATTGTTTTGCATTTTGCCCCTGCCTTCGGGCGCATACCTTGTTTGTCTTGCATGCTTGTCCAAGTCTTCGGCCTTGCCAAAAATGGGTCGTCTCTGGGCTTTGACATTCACTCCCGTCATTGTTATGACTTTCGAGTTCTGTCAAAGAGGGGCAACTGTAGACACCCCATTTTTTGACCGTCCTCAAGACTTGGACGTCACCGTTTGAACACTCGGTGATTATCCATGTTTGTGTTCGTTTGGAGTTCCCGGAGTTCTCGGCTACGCGCCTGCCTCAGGATCTCCGAACTCGACCGTTTTGTGTCTGGTTTTGCACCAAACACTTGTGTTTTGCCTTGGAAGGGCAGGGAATGCCTTGTGAGGCATCCCCACACACCACCGGCAGTGGCTAGAGGCCACCGGCTGGTTTTTGTTGCCACCGCAATGTATTTGCCGGTCGGCACTCTTTGTTGCCGGTCGGCAGTAAATTTTGTCAAAATGACATTTTTGGCTGGCCGACTACTGTTCAGCTGCTTTTGGAGATATTTTAAGGCAGCTGTCTTGCATTGGCTTCCCCTCCATACACGTGTATGGAGGGATGGACCTCTTGTTTGCTTACTAGTTAAGCATTACAAGATTGCCTCCTCTATAAGAGGAGGCCTTCTCTCCCTTGTTCTAGGGTTAGAAAATTGGAGAGGAGAGGGAGAAGAGCTCTGGTTTTGGCCTTAGAATATATATCATCATATCTATACCTTCCCCTCTTTGTTGTCTTGTGTGTGTTTTAGTCCATACTATTGCACACAAGCACCTAGTGCTTCACCTTCCTTGAGCTACTGAGGTTCTAAGAGCTTGTTCTTGCTATTTTTGACTGGATTGAAGCTTAAGGAGGCAACAAAGCACCCTTTGTGAAGAAGGTCAACAAGGTAAGAAACTAGTCCTTTTTACCCCATTTTTGCATCCTATTTCTACCTATCTTAGAGCAGTTTTTGTGCTTAGTGTTTAACATAAAAAAGTTCTGTTTTTAGGCCCTCTTGATAGTTTATTAAGAGTGTTTTGTGCTTTGGGGAAGTTTGACCCCTCTTAGGCCTTGTAAGGCCCTTGTTTTGTGCCATTTTGGGCAAGTTTCGAGACTTTGGTGTTCGGGCCTCTTCACCACTGAAATCTTGAGGGATTTCAGTGGTGGAGATGGTGCCTTGAAGTCTCCAAAAGGGGAGGGCCACCCCCTCTCCTTGTTGTCCTTGAAAAGGGCAATTTTTGGCCTCTTAAGGAAGTCTTTGTTCAAGTGTGTGTTGATCATGTCTAGACTGTTTTTCATGCTTATGTTGCCCTAATATAACATTGTCATATGTTGGTTTTGGTACTCCATGCATGTTTTGCATAGATGCTTTGTAATGCCATGTTTAGGCCTTAAGTTGCTTTGGGTTGTAAACCTTAATTCTAGCATGTTTTAGGCTTAGCTTTGTGAAGCTCTTGTGCTTATTTCATCATGTTTTAGGTCTGTCCATAGTTGTTTAGGTCGATCTTGGCACGTTTGGTATAGCCTCTTTGTAGTTTGGGCTTGTTGGCCTTAAGTATGTAAGTGTATAGCATGTTTTGTTTGCATCGTTTCAATGGTTTGGAACCATTTTCCATGCTATTTCAGTCCCTTTAACATGCTTGTATGCTTGCCTTGCATGCCTCTTTAATGCCTTATGAGCTTGTGTTGTATGCTCCTTGAAAGTGCATTTGTGCATGCCTTTGAATTCAAACCATTTAGATGCCATCTAGGTGGTCCTTTGGGCTTGGTTTTATGCACTAAAAATCTGTTTTAGTTGTTTTAATGCATGCCATGCATGATTACATCAAGTGTGGTTCAATCCCCCTTTGGCTTGCCTCAAGTACTTGGGCCTTAATTGCATGCCTTGCTCATCTTGTTTGCTTGATTTGGCATCATATTCTTACATGATTTTCAAAGCTTTCTATGCATGCTAGTTGTCCATACTTAGCCTCTTTTAAGTGTGCTTGAAAGTTGCTTGCTTAATGCTTAGGTTTGTGCCTTGACATGTGCATGTGTGTATGTGTGTTTGGTCTCATTTCCTTTGCATTTTGGCCATTGTTTTAGGCCTATTTAGAGTTGCCTAATTCATGTTTAAATCCTCGTTTATTTAGTTTGCATGCTTGCCTTGCATGTTTGCTTGTATGTTTGTATAAGTGCCTTGCATTGTCCATATTGCATGCTAGCCAACATGTCTAGGATTGCATTGCATTGTGCATACTTGGCTTTTTGAAGTGAGTGTGTAGACGCTAGGGTTCTTTGGTTTGTTGTTTGCATTGCATTTCATTTGACATGAAAGTGCACACTTGGTTCTTTGGGCCATCATGCGTGGAAATGCGTGATTGGTGGCCCGAGAATCGAGGCACATCCTCCTTTGAGTCACAACATGATAAGGAATGTGTTTGGTGCATACATTGCTAGAATTGAGCTGCCATGCAAGTTTTGCCCTCTGCTGCTGTGAGTTGCAGGTTCTGCAGGAACTTATTGCCGGCCGGCAGTATTTAGTGCCGACCGGCAGTCAATTGTTGGCCGGTGGGTCTATTTTGTGCCGGTGGCCACATCCTAGTGCCGGTGATCATTCTATCTAGCCGGTGGTATTCCCCAGTGTCCAGAGAGGCATCCTTGAGGCTTTGACGGTGTTCAGAGGAGCAAAGCAGGGAAAACAGAGGCAGGCTAGGCATGGCAGTGCAATTCCGAGCGGAATCCGAGCACACATGCATCTGGCCCTCTTCCCGAGGCGGTTTACTTTTTTTTTCTAGTTTAATTAATTTGTTAATTAATTAGGCAATTTTGTAATATTTAATTAGCTTGCGTAGTTAATTAATTTGTATTATTATTTCGGTCTCTCCGTGCGAGGGCAAATCTGTAATAAGTGTGGGTGAGTGGTGTGTATGTCTTCCAACCCCCACTTCTTTCTTCCCTTTTACTTTACCTGCTTTGATGGTTAGTATTAGGGCACGTTTATTTTAGCATACCTTATGCAATGCATGCGTGCATCCATGCATTTGTCTAGCATGCACCGGGCTCGATACATCATACAAACTGCATTGTATTTTCAATTCCAAATTGAAAACGTGATATTGTAGCATTCCATATGCCGTTTTAGGGTTAGCCGAGCCTACTCTAAACTGCATTCTGTATGTGTTGCATTAGCCATCTTAACATGAACTAGGACATGCATGTTTACTAACTGGTTCATTGATTTGGCACGGAGTACGATGTAAGTATTTATGCTTTAGCATATCGCATGCGTGTGAATGTTAACGTGACAGTATGATTACCATGTGGCTAAATGCTTATATGAGATAAACTGTTTGAATGCCTGTGGGTGGAGGTTGGATTGCTTGAGTTGGAAAAACTCGTTGAAATCCGTGTTTTAGCCTACTTGTGAGTAGCAAATTCCGAAACATTTCAAAACGAACGGATATGCAATGCTTATTTCCAAATTAGGCAATCTAGTCTATACTTGTTTACTGCGCGCATAACATAGTAATTCTAGGCTAATAATTGGTATAAGAACACATAACGTTTTCAAAATCGGATATCATGGTTAGTAGAGGCCGGTCTTCGGACCGGGCGAAAGGGGGTGCTCATAGTTGACCTTCCCCGATCGTACCCAAGCTCCCGAGCTAAGACAACTTTGGTGATGACGGACACGTGGCCTTTGGCACCGAGTCAGGGTTTCCTAAATTTCCCAAATAAAATATTTAGGTGGCGACTCTGTATCTGGCAAAGCAGTCCATGTTTGGCACTTCTTTTCAAAATCTGTTTTTTTCAAAACGATTTGCCAGAGTTGGACTCTTTGGTTCAGATTACGAACCGCAACAAAAACAAAAACAGGGGAGTCCGAACTGTAGGGCGAGGCCCAAAGGCGCGTCTACACCGAGGAGGGCTCCAAGGATGGGAGCGGAGGCAACTCTGGTTCAGACAACGGTGCCAATGGCGATGGTGCAGAGTTTGCTCAGCCGAGTAAGAGGATGAAGAGGGCCTCTCGATCCTGAGCTAGGTGGCACTAGTTCAGATGTTTTTGCTTTGTTTTTTTTTTTGCTAGTAGTATTAGCTCATTGTACAGTCCTAGGTAGTTATATTTCTTAAAACTTGTGCCTTTGTAAAAAGAAACCATGATGGAATGAAAACAATTTTTTGATCGAAAAAGTGTTGTATTTTATATTCTGAGCATCGCACAACATCGCACCATTTTGCACAAAAATGAGATTGATGAACATTGAACATTTGTACATTGCAAAGTTAGGTAGTGAACCGACACAGCAAAAATAACAAACAAGACAACCTAAAGAAAAACCCGATAAGCAAAACAGCGACAACCCGATAAACGAATTACAATAAACTCGATAAGCAAAGTGCAACAAACTTGATAAGCAAATTGCAACAAACTCGATAAGCAAAACAACGACAACTCGATAAACAAATACAATTGTTAAACAAAACAGCAGGACGCATCGAAAGTAGAATCAAACTCAGGTTTTTAGCATCCTCAGCACTCAGGAAGGTTAAAAGCTCTCTACTGGAGCCAAGAAGTGGCTGCTGGCCACTTATTCTCATTGCCGACCACTTATGAACATTGCCAGCCACTTAAAGTGGCCGGTCGCCGGTCGGCTACTTGAATTGGCTGGTCGGCCAGAAATGTTGAGAATCTCTAGATTACTGCCATCTGTCCTCTACTCACTGTCTTATCTTCTACAAAAGCATCAGCTTCGTGGTTTCTTCATTTCAGCTCCTTTTTTGCCCCAAATGGAACCGTTCTTCGCCGAAAAACTCTCCAATTGGATTGCAGCTTTGGATGGCTCAAAAAGTTGAATTTCCAAGGTTTTGGGCTAAACGCACTATTCACGCTGAGTCGCACCCCGCTGCGTTTTCCGTTCCTCCATGCCGCAGCTAGGTGTTGGAATCTGGTAACTCATGTTTTTAACTTTGGGGGTCAAGAGATATGCCCCACTTTTGAAGAATTCCAAGCTTTGATGGAGTCGCGACGTGATGAGGAAATCTTGCCCCAGTTCCGTTTCGGCCACATCCAAGCTTTAGGACGGATGTGTGGGCTTACTTTGCACGACGCTTGGTCTTTGATTCGCAACGAGGAGTTGGACATTCCCAACCTGATTCACCACTTTTCTGACCCCGGTAACTGCGACGATTATCTTTGGCAAAGTTTTCAGCAACATGCCCTTTGTTTGTGCATGTTATCTCATTTTCTACTTGCCCCTGGCTTTGGAGGGTCTAGCATTCGTTTGATTGAGGTCGCCCAAGGCTTGAAAGAGGGCAAGAGCTGCATTGGCATGACATTAGCCGAAACCTTGATGGGCTTGGATACTTTCCATCGCCGGGCGACAACCAGGTTCGCAGGAAGTCCACTACTCTTACAGGTAATGTTTCCCACCCTTCTCACATGTGTTTCTCACATCACTCGGCCCTCAGGCTCTATTTTTCTCTCAAAACCCTTTTCTCACTTTTTCTCTCTATGTACACCTCTCTATTCTTTAATCTCTCTTATTTTCCATCCCTCCCCAGATATGGCTCGTGGATAAATTGAAAGTAGTGGACTCTTGCCCAGCATATTCAGCACGCGGTTATTTCTTTTGCCAACGGCTACTTGATGCCCCAGATGAAGGATGGTGGTGCGAATAGATGTGCACTCGATCTGCTGTTGACATCGCTTGGCATTGTCCCTGGCTTGATCTGCCGGAGATGGGCTACAGCATGTCCCAGCAGCCTGGCATTCAGCTAATTGACCTGACGCACTGCGTCTTTTACTTTCCATTTCGGTTTAGGCGTCAGTTCGGCCACGACCAGACTTGCCCAGAAGAGGGAGTGGAATACCCGACTTGATATCCGATCAAAGGCTCACATTTAGCTCGGTATGCCACCGCATGGAGGACGAGAGAACTTCTAGCCCCTGCTCTCACTTTCAGTTGTGCCCTTTCTGGCAAGTGCATTGCTTGGCTTGAAAATGAGGCACAAGTTGGGCCTATTTTGGCATCTGAAGCTTCTACAAGCTCTGGGAGGGGGCGCAGGAACACCTGACTTAACCATGCCCTTAGTTTATTGCTTTAATCTGTACTTTCAAGTTTTCTTTTTGAATGTAATAAAAAGTAACTTCAATTTGTATCGAGAGTCAGAGAACTCTGTAGTGAAATCAATGAAATTGAAGGTTGTGGGTACTGAAAATTTTCCGTTTGGTCCAAAAATGGTCTAAGTTGTAAAAGATTAATTTGAGCAAAATCAACTTTTATTAAAACTTTTCAAAACCATTTTCGATATGGATCACAACTGGACACGCCTGAGATCTATCACTGAGATGTATAACCCTGGATCCAATCAACTGGAAAGTTGCCCCTTGTCTGAATAGCACTGCACTGTAGCTCACAACCAAACTCTTGGATGCAGAATAAACGAAGACGGCCAAGACAAATCACATGGACAAAGCTGATATGGAAGTGTTTATGGCTGGACTTCAGAAGAAGTTGCCTACGTATCCCAAAGGTGGAAATCAAGCCTTACGTAGTTCGATTGAGGTTCACTCGGGTGTTAACACTCTTCTTTTGCGCTCTAATTTTTGCCAAGGCCGCCTTTTTGGGTTTTCAACCTTGCGAGCTCAGTTTTTCTTATTTCAAATTTGTTGTGCTCTAATTTTTGCCTAGGTCGCCCTTTCGGGTTTTCGGCCTAGCGAGCCACTCTAGGATAGTATTTCTTCAACTTGTCCATGTTAATCGGTTGGGAGAACTCAAGGCCATCTAAATCCATCAGAATGACAGTTCCACCCACCAAATAGACTTAATGATGTAAGGGCCAATCCAATTGGGTCTGAACTTGCCCTTAGGGTCGTGGATGGGAGCTCGGTTGTCTTTGAGCACCAAATCCCCTTCTTTTAGATTCCTGGACTTAACTTTCTTGTTGAAAGCCCTGGCAATCCTGCGTTGATAACCTTGAATGTGGTATAGTGCTTTCAGCTTTCTCTCATCGAACAACATGAGTTCTTCAAACTTGCTCTACTGCCAATCTACCTCAGCTATCTGGCACTCAGCCATTACTCGCAACGACGGAACCTCAACTTCAATAAGCAGAACAGCCTCCATCCCATAAACCAAGGAATACGGAGTTGCCCCAGTAGAAGTTCGAATTGATGTCCGGTAACCCCAGAGAGCAAATGGCAGCTTATCTGGCCAGTCCCTGTAGGTTTCCACCATCTTCTGCAGAATGTGTTTGATGTTCTTGTTGGCAGCCTCAATTGCTCCGTTGGTTTGCGGCCGATAGGTAGATGACTTATGAAAAGCCACGTTGTACTTCTCCAACAAGTCGATCACTTCCTTCTTGAAGTGGGAACCATTATTCGAGATGATCTCATTCGGGACCCCATACCGGCAGATAATGTTATTCCTGATGAAGCTACATGTGACGCCTTTAGCACTGCATAGGATTGGGCCTCGACCCACTTTGTGAAGTAGTCTATCGCCACCAGGATGTACTCATGCCTGTTCGACCCTTTTGGAGTGACTGCCCTAATCACATCAATCCCCCGACTGAAAATGGCCACGGTGAAGTCATGTTGTACAGCTTCGACGACGGAATGTTCATGCGATTTGCATGGATCTGGCATTTGTGGCATCGCCGAACAAAGCCAATACAATCCTCTTCCATGGTTGACCAGTAGTAACCCTGTCTGAGAATCTTCCAAGGTAGCATCACTCCGCTCATGTGCGCTCCGCACTCTCCTCCGTGGATGGCCTCTATCAGGCGCTTCAATTCCTTAGCATCGACACACAGTTTATGCTTCCCAAGATGGCCCCGTTTGTACAATTTACCTCCGCAGACGATGAACTGAGCAGCCATTCTTCGTATTGCCCTCTTATCTTTGGCATTTGCCCCTGGTGGATAAGCCTCCTTTTCCAAGAAGTTCTAGATGTCATGGTACCAAGGGTTCTGATCTTGTACTTCATTTATGACAGCAATCAGCTCGTAGGCCGGCACATACCTCTGTTCAATGATGATTGGACGCATCCGGACTCCCAAAGAGATGTCTATCATAGAAGATAGAGTTGATAAAGCGTCTGCGAACCTGTTGCTTTCTCTTAACAGATTGGTAAAGGTTAACTTCTCAAACCTGGGGATTAGAACGTCCAGGGTTTGGTGGTAGATTTTCATCTTTTCTTCCTTAACCTTCCAGTCTCCTTTCGCTTGAGATACAACAAGGTTCGAGTCCCCAATGACGTCTAACCGTTTTGCCCCTAGTTCCAGGGCGGCTTCCAAGCCAGCGATACATGCCTCATACTCTGCTTCGTTGTTCGATACCTTGAACCGGAGTTTAAAAGCTACGGGTATGTGGGAATTGTCGGGCGCTATCAACAACACCTCTATCCCATACCCGTATTGATTAGACGCTCCGTCAAAGTACATAGTCCAAACCTCTTCTTCAACCTGTAGAATGGCCTTATCTGGAACAGATATTCTACTGCTTCATCTCCCTCCACTGGTGATCGGCTAGGAACTCCACTACCGCTCTCCCTTTCACAGACTTGCGCGTCATGTACTTCAAATCAAATTCGGAGAGAAGAAGCAACCAACGGGCTAGCCTACCCGTAAGTGCTGGTTTCTCGAAGAGATATTTGATGGGATCTAATCTCGAAACCAGTATTACAGAGTGAGCTAACAGGTAGTGCCTCAACTTCCTGGTAGCCCATACCAAGGCCAGACAAGCCTTCTCAAGCGGAGTGTAACGGGTCTCATATTCCAGCATCTTCTTGCTCAGGTAATAGATAGCCTTTTCCACTTTGTCCTCAGACTCATGTACAAGCATGCAGCCCATTGTCGTATCGGTTACTGACAAGTACAATATCAACGGTTTCCCCGGTTCTGGCAGTGACAACACAGGTGGGTTCTGTAGATACTGCTTGATCTGCTTAAAAGCAACTTGGCATCGGTCGTCCCATTGGAATTTCTTTCCTTTCTTTAGGAGACCAAACAGTGGATCACAAGTCAAGGTTAATTTTGCAATAAACCGTCTTATGAATTGCACTTTACCCAGAAAGCCTCGCACCTCCTTTTGCAGTCCTTGGTGATGGCATTTCTAAGATGGCCTTGATTTTGGAAGGATCGACCTCAATACCCCTTTGTGTAGTCAAGAACCCTAGCATTTTCCCTGCTGTAACACCAAAAGTACATTTCTGAGGGTTCAGCCACAACCAATACTCTCTGATCCGTTGGAAAAATTTCTTGAAGGCGGTGTAGTGGCCCTCTCTTTCCTTGGACTTGACAATCATGTCGTCCACGTACACCTCAACCTCTTTGTGGATCATACCATGCAAGATCGTGGTTGTAGCCCGTTGATACGTAGCCCTAGCATTCTTCAAACCAAACAGCATCACCCTATAGCAGTAGGTCCCCCACGGGGTAGTGAAGGCAGTCTTCTCCCTATCTTCGGGTGCCATCAAAATCTGGTTATACCCAGAAAACCCATCCATAAATGAGAGCAACACATGCCTCGCAGTGAAGTCCACCAATTCGTCGATATGCGGCAGAGAAAAGTCATCATTCGGACTGGCTTTGTTCAGATCTCTGAAGTCCACACATACCCGAATTCTGCTGTCCTTTTTCAGCACCGAAACGATGTTAGCCAACCAAGTAGGATATTCAGATACTAACAGGAACCCTGCATCAATCTGCTTGGTGACCTCTTCTTTGATTTTCAGAGCCCAATCTGGGCGGATTCTCCGAAGCTTCTGCTTAACAGGTCGGACCTCTGGGTCAAGAGGGATCCGGTGCTGTACAATCTCAGGATCGATTCCAGGCATGTCTTTGTAGGACCACGCGAAAACATCTTTGAAATCTTTTAATAAAGCGACTAAGCGCTCGCGCTCCTCCGAAGACAATGTGGACCCGATCTGGACCAGACGCGGATCCTTCTCAGTACCAACATTAATTGAGATGATTTCATCAACCAAAGGTTTTACAAACCTCTCCTGCTCTCGATCAATCAAATGTTGTAAAATCGGAGGAATTCCTTCCTCGTCGTTTTCATCAAAATTTTGAAAGTCCTAATTAATGCAATATACTAAAGGCATAGAAAAGTACTCAAAAGCCATAGCAGTACCATTCTCATTAACTTCCAGATCGTCTCATTCTTCGGTTACAACCGACTCAAAAGAAAATGAAAAAGACGACCTGGACAGGACAGTGGCATCCGGGTTATCAACCCCAGGAATACCGGACTCTGACTCAAAAGAACTGGAATTGATTCCGACTCCACAGACTCTGTGGAATTAGATTCCGGTTCGCTACCTGACCCAGAATGCTAGATAAAAAGCCTTCCTCGTATTGCCAGACGAGGGAGGATGTGATGGATGCATCCAGAATGCCGGAAGACGGGCCCGTAGCCGAGCTATCTCCGATCATGGAAACTGAGAAATCATCCCCCGAGCACTCTGGTAAGATCTGAGGATCTGACAGAAGACAGGTCAGTGCTGCTCCCAACTCAGAATCTGTGCCACTGGACTCATGCACATTGCACTGTTCAGCCACAACTGGTGGGCCAGTTTGCTCTTCAGCAACTTCATCCCCTGGTAACTATAAGTCAAAGAAGATCTCAAAACCCGGCAAGCGCCGCCTCTTTAAATTTAGCCATGGCTGCGAAAAGCCGCAAAACGGGAAATCCTCCTCCTCCTGGACAAGGCGTCCGTTCAGGGTACCTTAGATAGGTCTATGCACTAACTCATAGTGCTTCCCAGCTTGTGTAGCCCTAGCTCTTCCAGCCATCTCCTTTCCTTTTCTTGCCTAATCCTCTTTGGTAGGTGTATAACCTAGACCAAAGGTATGGGGATTGTGTGGCACTTCGGCCAATGCAGTGACGCCCTTCCAGCCACTCCTTCCTAATCCCATCCCAGGCACATGTTGAAGCTTGTTCATGAGGTAAACAAATTGCGCACTGACATACAGCCCCTCATCAACAGCTAGAAGATCTTGTACTACCTGAGCCTCAGCCAAGGTGAACCCAGACAGGAAGACATCCTCCTCGCTATATACAATCTCAAAGATTGGCGTAGTAACCTCTGGCAGCGGATGTATTGAAGAGTTCCCAAAAACAATTGCCACCCCCTTCCCGTGGGGGTATTTCAACATCTGGTGTAGGATGAAGAGACAGCCTTCACTTGGTGCAGCCACGGCCGTCCAAGGAGCAAGTTGAAGGTGGCTGGAACATCCAGAATATAAAATTCAATGTCCTGTTAGCCCAGGCCAACCTGAGTTTTAATCCACACTGTCCCCATCACCTCTCGGCCGGTGTTGTCATAAGCCCGTATCACCTGGGCTGTTGGTGCGAAATCTGCGGGCTTCAACCCGATAGCATACGTCGTTCGCGACGGACACACATATATGGCAGATCCCGTATCAACTAAGACAACTGGTATCCACTTTTCCTTACACTCCACAGAGATGTATAACGGTTTATTGTGCTCAGAGCCCTCAGGCGGTAGTTCTTTGTCTGTGAAGGTTAGAGTCGGCGTAGCGCCACTCGGGAACACCAGTGCCACCAACTGTTCGGGCGTTGTGTCAATTGAAAGCTTAGCTTTGTCCATGGCTGAAAGGACAGCTTGTCTATGCACCCTCGAGGCCATGAGCAGTCCCCAGATGGAGATGTCTGCTTGAATCTTTTTTAGCTGCTTCAGTACAGCTTCCTCCTCTAACAGTTTGTCCTTCTGCTTCTCAGCTTCTTTGTCCTTCCCAGATGCCTCTGGCTGGTCCAGATATGGGGCTTAAAGTATCGCCCACTCCGGGTCATATGGTCGACCTCCTCGGTGTACCAAGTGTCATCCGAGAGGTTCTGTCCCCAGTCTTCATCAGTATGGGCCAGATGCAAATCATTGTCTTTCCAACGCGTGCCCTTAGCAACTAATAAACAATTGTCCGACTCCGTTGTAGTTACTTCTGGGCTCATAGCACATTCCGTCCCTACAGGACCCTTGGCTTCTCTAGCCCTGTCATCATTCTTGATCCTCTCTTGTTCAAAACGCCTTAGCATGTCCTCTTGTGTCCGCTGTACACAAACTACCCAAGTCCCGAGCAAAATTCTTTGTACTGGTGCTCTCCGGCAATCCTTCCTTGTTCTCGACCATTCCGGCCGCTGTAGATGTTCCAGTTTCTGACTGCCCTGTTTCAGCTGAGACCCCTCATCAACATCTGGCTTGTCACTGAGCCACCTTGTAGCATCTGTTGCTCCATTCAGATCAAACTAGTTGACGCTCACATCCCCCGGATCATGCTCATAAAAGAACTGCAGATTAGCAATGTCCTCTTCAAGCTCTGCTAAATCATCCAGCCCATGACTCAGCCCGTCCTCCCGAACAACATGTACCTCTGCCCCAGTTGGCAACTCCATCATTGGCTTGGCCTGATCTGTTGACACAATATAACCACACGGGTTATATGCTTCCTTAGTTAAGCTAGCAAATCCCTCAGGTTCTGAACCAACATTCCCATTCTCCTCTAAGGTCACCTGAGTTTTGTCTTTGACTGTCACCACCACTGGCCTGGATAGGGTTAATGACGTGCTCATCATGCACAAGTCTGTGCGTTCTGAAATGAACAACGTTGGCTTAGGCAGGTGGGAAGGAGTGATGTATATGCTAGGGTCGTACGAGACGGCCATGGTTTGGATCAGGTTTATTTGCCTGGGTGGAGGAGGGGGGTTGTTATGTGGTGGGAGAGGGTTAGTGGTGAGATTTGGCTTCTCGGGAGGCACAATCACCTTGTTGTCAATGAGATCTTGAATCTCATGACGCAATCTAAAGCACTGGTCAGTATCATGCCCATGTTGCTGATGGAAGGCACAATACTTACCTGGGTTGTGTGTAGAAGGGAGGTTATTTGGTAGTGGGCGTGGTTCCAAGGGCTTCAGATGCCCCTTTCTGATCAGGACCTTCAAGGCCGCTGATAAAGACATATAGAGCGAGAGAAAGTCCACTGACCCCGGGGTGGATTTTTTGCTGGTTGCGAGCTAGTTCCGGATGCACCGGTGAAGGGTGTAGCTATTTTTGGCGTGGTGGTGACCATGCCGACATCAGAAGTTCTCACAACTGCGCTACTACTTGTAGCTTCATTCGAACCGCGTGCAAACGCCCTCCTGGGCTACTCCTTTTCCTGGTCAATCATACCTTGCTTCATAGCATCTTCGATCTATACCCATATCTCATGCAAGTCAGCAAAGGTGGGGAGGGGTAAGACGATTATCTTCTGCATCAGCTTGGGTTGCAGGTTGCGCACAACCATTCTTATCTGATCTTTTTCGAGTGGCCAAGTTGTCATCATGGAGGCCTTGGCCCTCCATCGAGTGACAAAGTCAGAAAAGCCCTCATTCGGCTCTTGCCTGGTTGCTTCGAGATCACGAGTCATGACCTCGATTTGGGTGTTGTAAGCATATTGGGCGATGAAGGCCTCAGCCATCTCCTCCCAACTCCTTTTTACTGAATCCTCCAGCTTAGCATACCAAATGGTCGCAATACCCAATAGGGTTCGACCGAAGAGAGATAGTTTCTGGAGTCTAGTCAAGCCCATCGAGCGCAGAATATCCGAGAACAGCCTCAGATGAACCATAGGATCGCCCGAGCCGTCGAAACAGTCTATGTGGGCGTTTTGAATCTGTCCAGTAATGTCACCGCCGAATCCGTATAGTCGTCCTTAATGTCCGGGATCGAGTTAACTCCCTGAGCCCGCTTGAACAGCTTTTTGAGCTTTCTCACTTTCAGAGCAGTTGGATCGACCTCAAATTCAAACGGTGTGTCAACTGGGTAGGCCGATGCCTTTGAAGTCTGTGCTAGGACTGGTGGTGGGACTGGCCCTATAGGAACGTCCGTATTCTCCTGGACGTTAGCTGTCTCCCCGGGCGTTGGAACCCTAGGTGGGAGTGGGGGTGGATGCGAAGCAGATGCTTCGGCTTGTTGTGGTTGTTACTGTTGTTGAAGCCTAGCAATTAGTTCTGCCTGCTGGGTTACAACTTCTGTCTGACGAGCGGTGACCTCTGCTTGGAGAGCAGCATCTCGCTGCATAGCCTCTATGGTCTCCTAGAGTTGACGCATAATTTCTTCCATACTGACTGAAAACTGTTGATCTATCAGACTCTGTGTACCCTCTGAAGTAGAAGCAGAAAACTGGTTCTCATTGAGCACAGGTGACTGACGAACTGGTGAACTATGCCGAACTATCCTCCGTCTTGTAACCGGTGAAAGTGAAGCAAACACTGGTTGTCCACTCACAAGATCCCCAGATCGATAAAGCCTTCTTACTCGGGTCCAGAGTGCTTGGGGGGTAGCTGCCTCGTCGGAAGCAATAATGAAATACTACCTTGCAAAACAGAAAATAAAGCAAAAGACAAAAATCAAAAAAACGGATAGCATCTCGGCCTAGATAAAGACAACACACAGTTGAAAATCATAAGCTGGACTAACTGTACTCAAACACTGATTTCTGCCCCCCAAATTTTCTGCCGTAATACTGATACCCTCAAACACTGATGTCCTCAGACTGATACCCAAACTTGCAAACTGATACATGCATTCCCTGTAGAGACACACCCTAACAACACATATCAAGCAAGTGAGAGCCAAAACACCCCTATGGTGGGATAGGGTTTCCCTGTCCTATTTTGTCAGGAACTAGGGTTTCACTACGCACGTATGCGGTTTCAAACAATCCTACATTCAAGTGAGCAACCTATCCTAGTTTGGAACAGTCTCTAAGGCTTCCGATATGCAACTAGATCAAATGGTCAAAGAGGGTGCCTCGGCGGTGATCCCGATCCAAGGGTTGTGTTCCCATCGTGGCAGAGCCCACAACCGGTTAGCCTTATGGCACGCTTTTCTAAGCAAGCCTCTGGCAAACCATTCAGGAATAACAGATGGAAAACACTGTGACTTAGGCGCATCAATGCAAATGTAATGCAAAGAAACACATAAATGTAGATAAAACAACATATCATGAGTTTCGAGTCAAGTTCTCTAAATCCCCAGCAGAGTCGCCAGAAACTATAGACTCGACTTTTTTCTCGCGCCCCCCTTTCGGAGAGCGCGAATTGGTCTTACTACAGTTCGGACTCCTATTACGATTCTGAATCTAATCTCACAAAGTGCAATGTGAGACTAATAAATACCAAAGAGTCCAAATCCGGGAAATCGTTTTGGAAAATTGATTTTGAATTAAAAAGAGCCAAAAATGAACTGCTTTGCCAGATTACAGAGTCGCCACCTAAATATTTTATTTTTGGGGAAATTTCGGAAACCCTGACTCGTGCCTAAGGCCACATGTCGACCGCCCGGAACTCCGCTCCGCTCCGTGCGCGGGGGCGCGAAATCGTTGTTCATAGCTACTACAGTTCGGACTCGTGTCGCGGTTCTGAATCTAATCTCACAAAGTGCAATACAAGACTGATAAATCACCAAAGAGTCCAAATCTGGCAAATCGTTTTGGAAAATCGATTTTTAATAAAGAAGTACCAAACATGGACTGCTTTGCTAGATATAGAGTCGCCACCTAAATGTTTTGTTTTTGGGGAAATTTAGGAAACCTTGACTCGTGCCTAAGGCCACGTGTCCGTCATCACCAAAGTTGCCTCGGCTCGGGAACTTGGGTACGAGAGGGGAAGGTCATGCAATGAGCACCCCCGCTCGCCCGATCAAAGATCAGCCTCTACTGACATGATATGTTGCTTTTGAAAACACATGCGTTCTTATTCCGGTTATTAACCTAGAATTACTATGTGATGCGTACAGCATACAAGTATAGACTAAATTGCTCGAGTTAGAACAAAACATCTCATGTTTGTTTGTTTGAAAATGGTTTGAAGTTGCTACTCGCAAGTAGGCTAAGACGCGGATTTGCCACCCTCAAGTGGGCTTTAGAAAACATGATTTTGCCACTTCAAGTGGGCTTAAGGAGCACATTTCGACGAATTGTTCCAATTCAAGCAATCCAAGCTTCATCCATAGGCATTCATGCATTTAATCAATTAAGCAGTTAGCCTCATGGCAAGCATGCTATACATGGCAACACTTACACGCATGCAAGAATGCTAAAGTATAAACACTCACAGTGTACTCCGAGCGAAAACAGAGAACTAGTTAGAAATCATGCATGATCCTAGTTCATGTTAAGATGGTTAATGTAGCACATGCAAAAATGCAACTAAGATAGGCTCAGCTATTCTAAGATGTCATGTGAAATGCAACTTGATACATGTATTCAAATCGGAATTGAAATACAATGCAGTTTGTACGATGTGCCGAGCCCGATGTATGCAAGACAAATGAATGATGCACGCATGCAAGCATAAGAAAGCTAATTGAAACATGCCCTAAAACTAACCATCAAAAGCAGGTAAGTAAAAGGGAGAAAGAAATGGGGGTTGGAAGACATGCATCACACACATGTACGCTTAATACAAAATTTGCCCTCGCGACGGCGGGTCCGAATGAATAATACAAACCAACTAATTAACTAACTATCCTAGCTAGTTAATTATTACAAAACTCTTAACTAATTAAACAAATTAATTAAGTTACAAAACCAACTAAGTAAGAAACTAAATAGACTGCCACAGCTCTGCCTTGGAATGATGAATGATGCATGCTCGGTCGCGTCCTCCCGGAAATCCACTACCGTGGCTCATGATGCCTCTGTTTGCACTGTTTTAGACCTCTGAAAACTGTGCCAACCTCCAAAGTACTTCTGATCCACCTCATGGACATGTTGAGAGGTCATCGGCTAAGAGGAGTGGCCATCGGCCAAATTTGATAGCCGATCGGCAGACAAAGTGGTCGATCGGCCACTGTTTCCTGCAAATTCTCCCTTTTTGCTGCAGTAGAGCACTAACAGAGGCATGCCAATGTATTTACAAGAAAATGTGTGTGCAACTACACTCCTTGTCATGTCTAAGGCTCAAAGGAGTGTAGTGCTCGGCTCTCGAGCCATCAATCACGCATCTCAATGCATGATGGCCAAAGAGGCCGAGTTGTACAAATCAATGTCAAATAAATGCACAAAAACACATAAATACCTTAACCTCTATCATGCATGATCAAGAGGGTCGGCGACCTAGAATTGATGCACCTTTCGTCACTTCAAGTACGAAGCATCCCTTGTTTCTCGTGTTTGGACTAACACCCTATCCAAACACAATGCAACACAAGTATGCCAAATACAATGCAATGTTACAAGCATACAAAAATCATGCTATGCAACAAGCATGCAACAATATGTAATGCAACAACATGCAATGCCACAAGCATGCAACAACATGCAAACAACAATGCAATGGTAAGGGCCATGTAATGTAAAATTCAATGGACCAAACCAACCCCAAATAAGCCTCATGCTTGCCAATACAATGGCCCAAAGCATGTTGAAAATGAAGTCCAAAAGTATATACAAGCATGCATACCAATTGGTTCACAAACAAAGCATGAAGGCACCAACTCTCAAGCACATTGAAGGAGTGGAAAATGTGAGAGTGTGGCAGTGAAATAGGCTCTGGAATCACATTCCAAGTGATACTAAATCATGCACATATGACAAGCAAAGCATGCTAGTGAGCTCAAAGCTTAAAACTAGCCAAGGGACTTATACCATGGCCATACCAAGCAAGCCCCAAAGGGCCAAGGTGACTCAAAACAGTCCCAAGGTAGGTCAAAATAAGGCCAAAACATGCATGGAATGAGGCCAAAACAAGCTAGCATGGTAAGCACAAAACATGACGCATACAAGGCCAATGAGGAGGATTACACTACACCTACCAAAACCAAGCATGGGATGACTATACCAACAAAAATTAGAGTTATGGCATGTCAAAATAACACCAAAAATGCACTGATATGGCAGCCCACAAGCTTAGGCAACATGGCATGCATATAGACTCATACTTAAGGCATAAAGCATGACTCACCAAAAGCATTGAAATAGTGGAGCATGAGAGAGTATGGCCACACTATACATACTGAAATCATAGTAGAAATGAGACCAAAGCATGCAAACAACTCAAGTAAGCCATGCTAGAGACCATGAAACTCAAAGCTAATGAGCAAGAATGCATTATGGTGATTGTGAGTTATTTTTGTTTTGTTCCTCATGATGACTAATTTAGCTTCTTGGAATATCAGAGGGCTTAATAACCCCTCTAAACAAAAAGAAATTAGGGCTTTTGTAGAAAAAGAGAATATTAACATCATGGGTGTTTTGGAAACCAAAATTAAAGCCAATAATGAATCTAAGTTTTTTGAAAAATGCTTTAAAAATTGGAAACTTTTGACTAACTCACAATCTGGTGGCAAGGCTAGAATATGGGTCTGCTGGGACCCCAATTTTTGTGATATCCTTGAGCTTAAAATGACTAATCAGTTCATATTTTGTAAGGTGACTGTTTTGGATAAGGATACTATTTTCTTTGCTCTCTTTGTTTATGCTGAGAATACACATGAATTACGGGTTCCTTTTTTTGCTGAATTATCTGAATTGGTTGGCTTATACTCTCAGTCTCCTTTTATCTGCATGGGGGATTTCAATGCTACTCGTTATGTTCACGAAAAAATTAGGGGTAATACTAACTGGTCCAATGCCAAAATGGCTTTTAACAATTCCATCCTGGCATCGGATCTTGTTGATTTGTCTTACACTGGATGCCAATTTACTTAGGCTAACAAAAGAGGTGATGGTGATTTCATTGCTTCTAAGATTGATAGGGTTTTAGTCAATGAACATTGGCTCAATCTCTGTCCTAATTCTACTGCCACCTTTTTGCCTTCGGGGGTGTCGGATCATTCTCCTGCTATTGTTATTGTGGACCCTAAAATTCCGAGTGCCAAAAAGCCTTTCAAATTTTTTGATTTTTGGGCTAGTCATGAGGAGTTCATCCCTAAAGTGTTGGGGTGTGGTGTAAGTATGTTAAGGGCTCCCCTATGTTTCGGGTTTGTCAAAAACTTCGTACGCTTAAGCTTATCTTGAAGAGCCTTAACAAAAAGGACTTCAGTGATATCTCCACTAGAGTCCTTAATGCCAAAGCTAACCTTGAGATTTCCCAAATCAAGCTGGATAGAGATCCTTTGAACCTGACTCTCCAATCTTTGGAGAGAATTGCCTACACTAAATATGTCGATCTTAGTAATGTTGAGGAAAGTTTGGCCCAACAAAAATCCAGAGTTCAATGGTTGGGTCTTGGTGATAGGAATTCTAAATTCTTTTTTAGAAGCATCAAAGGTAATATCAATAGAGGTAGAATTAACAGTGTTGTATTAAACAATGGTGTTAAGATTACCAATTTTGATGATGTTCAGGCTACCTTTGTCAATGCTTTTACTGACCTTTTTGGTAAGCCTTTCTCTGATGAGTATCATGGGTACGAGAGAATCAATTCTCTCGTCAAGAATAGAGTTTCTAGTTGTCAGTCTGAGATGTTATCCAGTGAGGTTACTGATAAAGAGATTTATGATGTTTTTTGGTCTCTTAAATCCAATAAAGCTCCTAGCCCAGATGGTTACTCTACTGGCTTCTTTAAGAAATCTTGGGAGGTGGTTGGCAAGGAGGTCACTGAAGCCATTAGATCTTTCTTCAGATCTGGTGAGCTTCTTCAAGAGCTGAATAGTACTACTATAACTCTCATTCCTAAGATCCCTAATGCTGAGAAAGTTGGGGATTTTAGACCCATATCTTGTTGCAATACGGTGTATAAATGCATTTCCAAGATTATTGCTAACAGGATTAAGGTTGTGTTACCTGATTTGGTCGACCCTGTGCAATCGGCTTTTGTTCAAGGGCGGCGTATTTCCAATAACATCTTCCTTTCGCAGGAATTAATGAGAGGCTATCATAAGAATTCTTCCACCCCTAAATGCACCATGAAAGTAGATATTATGAAAGCTTATGATAATGTTAGATGGGACTTTGTTCTGGACTCCTGTCTTTATCCATTGGATTAAGGCTTGTATGACAAGCCCTTCTTTCTCCATTTGTCTCAATGGTAGTCTCTATGGGTACTTTAAAGGGGCTAGGGGTCTCCGGCAAGGGGATCCTATATCCCCCTACTTATTTGTGATTGTGATGGAGATCCTTGCTAGAATTCTTGCTGAGAAGTCTAACCTCCCGGATTTTAGATTTCATTGGCGGTGTGAGAAAACGAAGATCATCAATCTTTGTTTTGCCGATGATCTTATGATTTTTTGTAGAGGTGATGTCTCCACTGTTAGAGTCATTAAACAAGGTCTGGATGAATTTCAGTCCCTCTCGGGGCTCTCTCCTAGTCCCAGTAAAAGCCACATATTTTTCTCTGGGTGTAACAGTCAGCTTAGGGAGAATATCATCAACATTGTTAATTTCGCTGAGGGTGTCTTCCCCGTTAGATACTTGGGCGTCCCTCTTATCACAACTAAGCTGAAGGCCTCGGATTGTCACCAATTGGTGGAGAGGATCACCAAGAAAATTAAGAGCTGGACTAGTAAATGTCTTTCCTATGCTGGTAGGAGTCAATTGATTCAATCTATTCTCTTCTCTATGCAAGTGTACTGGACTTCCTTGTTTATTCTTCCTAAGAAGATTATTAAGGAGATTGAGAGCCTCTTAAGATCTTTCTTTTGGTCTGGCAGTGTGCTTAGTAAGTTTGGGGCTAAAGTGTCTTGGGATCAGGTTTGTGCTCCTAAGAATGAAGGAGGTTTGGGATTTAAATCTCTGGATGTTTGGAACAAAGCCGCTGTGGCTAAGCATGTTTGGTTTTTATTCTTGGGTGGTGTGCAATCTATGTGGTGTCATTGGGTCCATTCCTATCTTCTTAAAGGTAGGAGCTTTTGGAGAGTGACAGTTCCTAGCGACCCTTCCTGGGTTTGGAGGAAAATCTTGTCGCTTAGGCCGCTTGTTTTCCCCCTTATTAAACACATCATTGGGGATGGGGGCAATGTTTTTCTGTGGCATGACAATTGGCATCCATTAGGTTCTTTGTATGACAGGTTTGGGGCTAGGATTATCCATACCCTTCCTGATAATTCTAAGGTCAATGTTATTGTTGAAAATAATTCCTAGAAATGGCCTCGTGCTGCTTCTCGGGTATTAAAGGAGTTAATTGACTCCACTCCCCCTTCTCTGGTTCCTAGCCATGCCACTGACAGAATTGTTTGGCTCCCTACTACTGATGGCAAGTTCTCTATTAATTCCACTTGGAATTCCTGGAGAAAGTCTTTTGCCAAGGTCTCTTGGGCAGGTCTGCTTTGGGGTAATCATAGTATCCCGAAAGCCAGTTTTGTGACTTGGATGGCTATTCATGGTCATCTTTACACTGGGGACAGGTTATCTCATTTTGGTTCAATGCATACTGGTAATTGTGGTTTCTGTCATAACCATTATAAGGATTACAACCATCTTTTTTTCCATTGTCCTTTTTCGGATAATGTTTGGAAGGAGCTTCAGTCTAGGATTACTGTATCCTGGCCCTGTCTTGAATGGCTTGAATTGGTCAATCATATTTCTAAACTTGTTAAGGGTAATTCTGTGGGTGCTATCATTTCCAGACTTGGGTTCACTTGCACTGTTTACCAATTGTGGCTTGCTAGAAATAACAAAATTTTTAACAATGATGCTTACCCCGAAGATGTTGTTATAAAGCGGATTGTGGATATGATTAGGTTTAGAATGTTGTCCATAACCAACTTGAAAAATCATTCTACTGACAGCTGGTTTCTTAACAAGTGGAGGCTACCTACTTCTATCTTGAAAGAGAGATGTAGTGATGGTAGCAGAAGAACTTTGAGTGATGTAAGATCAGATAATGTGGGTTGAGTGGCTTGTGAGCACAAACTGTGGGTTATATAACTGTTTGCTAATTTTGCAGTGCTTACAAGCTGGATTGAGTGTTGCTATTTACCATAAATTGAGGGTTGAGTTTTGGTAGCCAAATACACCTTCCATTCCACTGTCCACAGAGTGTTTTCTAATGGTGACAAATATATATATTGTTGTTACTCTTTTTTGCAGTGTTTGACGGGGCTGAAGTTGTATAATGGGACCTTCTCTTGTGGGTTAAATGTTGAGAGACTATATATTGAGTGTTATTCGTTATCTGCCGAGTGGTGTGAGGCTATATATTGTGGGTTGAGTGTTGTGAGCCCCTACATTATATGCATTATACCATTTGTCCTTTACATATTCAGGTTTTCTGTTTGGCTGCTCTCTTATTATCTATATGGTTGGATAGGTTTTATTAAATCTCCAAACTTTAAGATTTGGGTTGCGGCTGTTAAGGATGATGGCAGGTTTACGGCTATTTTGCTGCTGGTGTTACGTCTGTATAGCTGTTTTGGGTTTCACTAACCTTCCTAGCTTGAAGATGGAAGAAGCACTTGTAAAGAATGCTGGTTATAAGATGTGCTTACATAAAAGCTGCTGGGGTGTGTACATCTGCGCTGCTGGCAAGTGTTATAGCAAAGTAAGGCCATTTTTCGTCTTTTGTGACGAAGAAAGTTGTTTTTGTTGTTTTGTATATTTATATTTTCCGAATTTGTATCAAATTCTCTAATCTCTTTTTGAGCCTACCCTTGCGGGATGTGCAAGGGATGTTATTTCATTTAGGTGTCTTTGCTGATAGGTATGTTCATGGCCCACATATTTTGTCTATGGGGCCCATGAACATTCTCCTTGCATCAGCTAATTCTCTTTTGCTTAGGGTGTTGTTTGTTGCTTCTGCACATATTTCTATTAGGTTTTGGTTGAAGTTTTTGATGTTCTAGCAGGTTGTTTGTTTTGGTCCTTGTGGGCCCTCATCCTTTTTGGGACGGGTCTGCATTGTTGCTGTCCAATTTTTATTGGTTATTGTATAGTTCTGTTAGGGCCTGGGGCATGGCATTGTAGTTTATTTTGTGTAAGTTTTTTATTTTTTTTTATGACTTATTCACCCAAAAAAAAGAATGCATTATGGCTATACAAAGCATGGCATGCATGACCAAAACAACATAAATCAGAGCTTAGGTATGTTAAAACATGGACAAAAGCTTCTTGGAGTAAAGCCAAAACATGCTAGAATGATGGTCTAAACACATGATGCATGCTAGGCTAGTGAATGGATTTGCACTACAAGTGCAAGGAGCATGCATGATATGATCAAACCAAGCCAAAATAGTGTTATATCATGGCAAAACAAGGCATAAGACATACTGAAATGGAGCCACAAAGAGGTAGAAAAACATGCCAACTTGATGAGCCATCAACACAAGCATTCAAGAGAAGAGGAGGGGGGACAACCCCCTCCTATTTAAGACCTCAAAATACACTTTCCACCACTGAAATTCCTCTGGAATTCAGTGGTAGAAAGGCCAAATAAAGGTGATCACAAAGGCTCAAAGTGATAGTACAAACAAGCCTAACAAGGCACAAAAGGGAGTGGACCACCCCCAACACCAAAGAGGTCTCAAACAAACATGTTAAGCACTTCAAAACAAGACTTTTTTTCAGTTAAAAGCAAGGCCTAAAACATATGCAAGGAGCCAATATGGTATACAAACAAAGGCTTAAAAGGGGGATACACTCACCCTTGAAGCACAACTTTGAAACCAGTAGCTTCTGAGGCAAAAACCAACTTTCAGAGCTCAAGTAACACTCCCAAGAATCTCAGCTCAAAGATGGTGGTGTATTGCTAGGTGTTGTAGTGCAAAGGTGAAGACAAAACACACTTTAAGGCACAAACTCACAAAATATAGCGAGAGAGAAAAATATAGAGAGAGAGATATATATCTTGTATATCAAATCTCAGAACCTCTGGAAAGGGAGAAAGGCCTCCCTTCTTATAGAAAATCAAGTCCCAAGCTTGTTGAGCAAGCTTGGAGCTTGTTAAAATCCATCCATACACGTGTATAAAGCATACACCAAGTGACCAACAGCTGGCACCAGCTGGAAGAAAAATATCTGTAAAAGCAGAAAAAAAAAGGTCTCGGCCAAAAAGAGTGCCGATCGACCATCACTGATGGCCGATGACAAGAAAACATGGCCGATAAGCACAAGGCTTGGTCGATGGATTGTAGGGAGACCAACAAGCCACCCCCCTTCCCTCAGAAACAAAACCACAAGCTCTTGGTTCACAACCAAGCACAAAACAGACAAGTTGAGAGGCTCCAAGGCAAGGCGCGCGGCCGAGACCTTTAGAAACTTAAAACGAACACGAGCATGGATGATCATCGAGTGTTCAAACGATGACGTCCAAGTCTTGAGGACGGTCAAAAATGGGGTGTCTACACCACGTGTCCGTCATCACCAAAGTTGCCTCGGCTCGGGAACTTGGGTATGTGAGGGGAAGGTCCTAAAATGAGCACCCCCGCTCGCCCGATCAAAGATCGGCCTCTACTACCATGATATGTTGTTTTATAAACCTCACGTGTTCTTATTCCGGTTATTAGCTATCTTTACTATGTGATGCGCACAGCATACAAGTATAGACTAAATCGCAAGAATTGAAACAAAACAACTCATGTTTGTTTTTTAAAATTATTTGAAAGTGCTACTCGCAAGTAGGCTAAAGTGCGGATTTGCCACCCTCAAGTGGGCTTGAAAACATGATTTGCCACTTCGCAAAGTGGGCTTAAAACACACAATCATCGAATTGTCCCAATTCAGGCAATAAAGCCTTCATCCACAGGCATTCAAGCAGTTAAGCACTTAAGCAAATAGCCTCATGGCAACATACACATTCATGCAAGTATGCTAAAGCGTAAAACTTATAGTGTATTCCAAGCCAAAATAGAAACTAGTTAGAAATCATGCATGATCCTAACTATACAAAAATGACTAATGCAACACATGCAATAATGCAACTAAATAGGCTCAGCTACCTAACATGGCATATGAATGCAACGATTTGATACATGTATTCAAAGAAATATTGAAATACGATGCAGTTTGAATGATGCGCCAAGTCCGGTCCATGCAATACAAATGAATGATGCAAACATGCAAGCATAAGGTATGCTAATCAAAACGTGCCCTAAAACTAACCATTGAAAGCGGTTAAATAAAAGGGAGAAAGACATCGGGTTGGAAGACATGCACACACACACGCACGCTTATTACAACATTGTGTCATCTCGAAGGAGGGTGCAAATAATTAAGCTAAGCTACACTAAGGTAAGCTAATTATTACAAACCAAATTGAAACGAATAGCTATACTAAGCTAATTAGAATATTACAAAACAAATTGAATGACTAATTACACAAACTAATCATAAGCAGTGAAATGGCCTCGCGGGCGAGGGAGACATGCATGCTCAGTTTGTTTCGCCCGAAAATGCATTGCCTTGCCATGAGTTGCCTCTGTTTGCACTCGTGGTGATCTCAGAACATCATATGAACTTCCAGATTGCATCTGCCCCAACACAGGAACACTTTGGACAATTTCTCCTGCAGGTGGCCGGCCGGCCACCTCAACTGGTCGGTAGGCTACCTCAACTGGCCGGCCGGCCAGTACAAGTGGTCGGTAGGCTAGTGCAAGTGGCAGGCCGACCACCTCTCTTTCCAGAATTCTGCCCTTGCTGCAACAGAGAGCAACAGAGCCAAGACAATGTATTTGGCAGGAAATGTGTGTACTACCACCCTCCTCATCATGTCTCGAGCTTAAAGTAGTGTGGTACTTGGCTCTCAAGCCACCAACCAAGCATTTCAATGCATGATGGCCGAAGAACCAAGCTTGTACAAGCTTAGTGAATGCGCACATAAGACTCAAAGTGCCTCCATCCCATCATGCATGACCAAGCGTGTCGGCGACCAAGAAACGTGACACGTTTCATCACTTTGAGTATGAAACGTCTCACATTTCTTGTGTTTGGATTAACGTCCGATCCAAACACATGCAATGCAACACACATATGTTATCTTGGCATGTTTTACTTGGTTCAATTCTTGTTTACACATTTTAACTTACCAATTAATCCATTAACCGGTTAAGTTCAATGTGCAAGTCCTCTAAAGAGAGGAGATCAACCAAAAGAATGATTTAAGACATATGAGAGACCATGCCTTTGACTAGGAGGAACCCTCAAAAGAGGGTTAAAGCCATCTAAGCACAAGCCTCAATCCCAAGCTTAAACACAATCTCAAGGCCAACCAACTCTCAAAGCAAATAAAAAAGATGAAGAAATGAGGGAGGTGGTAGATTTTCAAAGTTGAAATGGCATGCTCAAGACACTAAATCATGCAAACAATCCATACAAGACATGCTCAAAAGCCAAATACATTAAGCTAGTAAAGAGCATCATTCTAGAAGCATGCAATATCAAGCATAAACAACCAAACCAGCTCTGGACAGAGCTTAATCATGCCATATCAGAAACTACAACATGCTGAAATTGAAGCTCGAATAACAAGAAAAACATGTTCGCGTGTAGGCTCACAAGCAAGGCATAGAGCACAACTCTCAAAAGTGATGAAAGAGTGGAATATGTGAGAGTGTGTCTGCACTATATGCACTGAAATTGCATGCTAAATGATGCCAAAACATGCAATCATCACATACACAACATGTTAAAGGCCTCAAAACTCAAAGCTAGTCAAGGCACTTACACTACAACCATGCATAACAAGTCTTATATGGCCAAGACCATTCAAAACAGAGTCAAAGCATGCTAAATTAGTGGCAAAAACATACTAAAGTAGAGCTAACGCAAACTAGAATGATAGGCTAGAACATGAAGCATGTTAGGCCAACAAGCATGATTGCACTACAAGTACCAAAAGCAAGAAAGAAGTGACCCAACCAGCCAAAATCAGAGTTAAAGCATGTCAAAACAAAGTCAAAAACATGCTTGAACTAAGTCACAAAAGAGTAGAAAAGCATGCTCAAGTATGAGGCCATCAACACAAGCAAACAAGATACAAGGAGAGGGGACCACCCCCCCCCCTTATTTTAAGCCTCAAAACCAACTTTCTACCACTGAAATTCCCTTGAGTTTTAGTGGTAGAAAGGCCAAACAAAGGGTGTTCCAAAAGCTAAGAAACTTGGCTCAAAAGGCTTTACAAGCCAAAGAGCCAAGGGAGGAAACCACCCCCTAACCAAACAAGACTCAAACCAACATTTTAAAGCCTTAAAATCAGAGTTTTTGAGAGGTTAAAACCAGCCTTAAAATAGCATGCAAAGGTGGTCAAGCACTTAATCAAAACAAAGCTAAAATGGGACAAGTTGTTACCCTTGAAGCACAACAACAATTCAGCAACAATTCTGAACCAAAACCAAGCCTAAGACCTCAAACCAAGCTTCAATGGACCTTAGCTCCAAAGTGAAGGTGTTTGACTATGTGTTTTAGTGCAAATATGTGAAGAAAACTCACTTTTAAGCACAATATAGCACAATCTAGAGAGAAAGAGAGAGAGAGAGAGAGAGAGAGAGAGAAATTTCAGCTTTAAAATTTTGTAACCCCTCTAAAGGGGGAGGGAGCCCCCATTATATAGAACAAGCAACCAAAAAGCTTGCTTCATCCCTCTATACTCGTGTATGGAGGATGAACCTCAGTGAGCCACAGCTGGCTCAAAAGATCTGAAAATATCTAAAAAGAGAGAAAATTGCCCGCCGGCCACTTAAGGTGGTCGGCCAGCCACCTCCCCTAGCCGACCGACCACTTCAAGTGGCCTACAAGTGCCACAAGTGGCCGGCAGGGCCTTCCTCCCCTTCAGGCAAGAGGCATCAAACACAGAGTGTTAAGAGGCTGAAAGACAAGGCACTCAGCCGAGAACTTCGAGCGCTCAAAACAGGCACAAACATGTGAGCTCATCGAGTGCACAAACGATGACGTCAAAGTCTTGAGGTCGGTCAAAAATGGGGTGTCTCCATAACCTTGCCGGAGAATTTTCCGGGCTAACATTACTCCGTTCATGTGCGCTCCGCACTCTCCTCTATGGATGGCCTCCATTAGGCGCTTTGATTCCTCTATGTCGACACACAACTTGTGCATTCCCAAATGACCCCTCTTGTACAGTTTACCTTCGCAGATGATAAATTGAATGGCCATTCACCGTATTACCCTCTTATCTTTGGCATTTACCCTTAGTGAATAAACCTCCTTTTCCAAGAAGTTCTAAATATCATAAAACCAAGGGTTTTGATCTTGCACTTCATCTATTGCAGCAATAGACTCGTAGGCCGGCCTATATCTCTGCTCAATAATGATCGGACGCATCCAGACTCCAAATGGGATGTCTATCATGGAAGATAGAGTTAATAAGGCGTCAACGAACCTATTGTTCTCTCTTAGTAGATGTGTGAAAGTCAGTTCTCAAACCTAGGAATCAGAATGTCCAGGGTTTGGTGATAGATCTTCATCTTTTCTTCTTTAACCTTCCAGTCTCTTTTTGCTTGAGACACAACTAGGTTCGAGTCCTCGATGACGTCCAACCTTTTTGCCCCTAGTTCCAGGGCAGCTTCCAAACCAGCGATACATGCCTCGTATTTTGCTTCATTATTAGATACCTTGAACTAGAGTTTGAAGGTTAAGGGTATATGGGAATTGTCGGGTGCTATCAGCAACTGGTTAGACGCTCTATCAAAGTACATTGTCCAGATCTCTTCATCGACTTGCAGAATAGCTTCATCTGGGAACAGGTATTCTACTACTTCATCCCCTTCCACTGGGTGATCTGCCAGGAACTCTGTTACTGCTCTTCCCTTGATAGACTTACGAGTAACATACTTCAAATCAAATTCGGAGATAAAGAGCAACCAACGAGCTAGCCTACCCATAAGTGCTGGTTTCTCGAAGAGATATTTGATGGGATCTAATCTAGAAACCAGAATTACAGAGTGAGCTAACAGGTAGTGCCTCAACTTCCTGGTAGCCCATACCAAGGCTAGGCAAGCTTTCTCGAGCGGAGTGTAACGGGTCTCATAATCCAATATTTTCTTACTCAGGTAATAGATGGCTTTCTCCACCCTATCCTCGGATTCCCGAGCAAGCATGCATTCCATTGTTGTGTCCGTTACTGACAGATACAAAATCAACAGCTTCCCCGGCTCTGGCGACGACAACACGGGTGGCTTCTGAAGGTATTGCTTGATCTTCTCAAAAGAGAATTGACATCGATCATCCCATCGGAATTTCTTTCCTTTCTTCAGGAGTCCAAATAGTGGTTCACAAGTCAAAGTTAATTTAGAAATAAACCGGCTTATGAATTGCACTTTACCCAGAAAGCCTCGCACCTCCTTTTCAGTCCTTGGTGGTGACATTTCTAAGATGGCCTTGATTTTGGAAGGATCTGCCTCGATGCCCCTCTGTGTGATCAAAAACCGCAGCATTTTCCCTACCGTTACACCGAAAGTACATTTATGTGCATTCAACCTCAACCGGCATTCTCTGATCCGTTGAAAGAATTTCTTCAAAGCGGTGTAGTGGCCCCCTCTTTCCTTGGACTTGACAATCATGTCGTCTACGTACACCTCGACCTCTTCATGGATCATATCATGTAGAATTGTGGTTGCAGCCCGTTGATAGGTAGCCCCGACATTCTTTAACCCAAACAGCATCACCTGATAGCAGTAGGTTCCCTACGGCGTTGTGAAAATGATTTTCTCTCTGTCCTCGGGTGCCATTAGAATCTGGTTATACCTGAAAAATGCATCCATCAAGGAGAGCAACGCATGGCCTGCGGTGAAGTCCACCAATTCATCAATGTGCGGCAAAGGAAAGTCGTCCTTCGGATTGGCTTTGTTCAAATCCTTGAAATCCACACACACCCGAATTCTACCATTTTTCTTAGAACAATGTTGGCCAACCAAGTCGGATACTCAGATACTAGCAAAAATCCTGCGTCTATCTGCTTGGTGATCTCCTCCTTAATCTTCAAAGCCCAATTCGGGCGTATTCTCCGCAACTTCTGCTTGATGGGTCGGGCCTCGGGATCAAGAGGGATCTGATGCTGTACAATCTCAGGATCGATTCCAGGCATGTCTTCATAGGACCACTAGAAAACATCTTTGAAATCTTTTAATAAAGCGACTAAGCGCTCGCGCTTCTCCGAAGACAACGTGGACCCGATCCTTTTCAGTACCCACATTAATAGCAATGATTTCATCAGCGAGGGGTTTTGCAAACCTCTCATCCTCTCGATTAATCAAAATTTTCAAAACCAAAGGAATTCCTTCCTCATCGTTTTCATCAAAATTTTGAAAATCATGATCAATGCAATAAACAAGAAGCACAGAAAATACTTAGAATCTACAATGGCATTCTCATTCAAAAGATCCAACTCATCCAATTCTTCGGTTACAACCGACTCAAAACAAAAGAAAAAAGATGACCTGGACAAAACCTCGGCATCCGAGTTATCAATCCCAGGAATACTGGACCCAGACTCAGAGGAACCAGAATCTGATTGCGACTCCACAGACTCTGTGGAATCAGATTCTGGTTTACTACCCAACTTAGAATTGCTAGACAGGTAGCCCTCCTTTAGCTGCCAAATGAAGGATGGTGCGTCAGATGCATCCGAGATACTGCTAGAAGGGTTCGCACCCGATTAGTCTCCTATTATGGAAACGGTCAGGTTATCCCCCAAGCTCTCTGAGTTAATCTGAGGATCCGAAAGGAGACATGCCAGTGTTGTTCCTATCTCAAGCTCATCGCTGTTGGAATCATTTTCTGTGCCCTTTGCAGTCTCAGCAGTTGTTGGGTCAGCCCTTTCTTCTGCATCACTGTCTTGTAGCTGCAAGACAAAGAAAATCTCAAAACCGGGAACCTGCTGCTGCTTAGAGTTGAACCAGGGTTCAGGGAAACCACAGAATGGGAAGTCTTCACCCTCCCGAACAAAATAGCCATTCAGGGTTCCCCGGATAGGTCGATGCACAAGCTCGTAGTGCTTCCCGATCTGCTTTGCTCTGGCTCTTCCTGCCATCTCTTTCCCTTTCCTCACCCAGTCCTCTTTGGTGGGCATATAGCCAAGACCAAAGGCATATGGGTTATGTGGCACATCAGCCAACGCAGTAACACCCTTCCGGCCACTTTTCCCTAATCCCATTCCTGGCATGCGTTGGAGTTTGTTCATGAAGTAGATCGATTGAGCACTGACATAAAAACCCTCATCCGATGCCAGGATGGTTTGTACTACCCGGGCCTCGGCCAAGGTGAATCCAGAGAGGAAAACATCCTCTTCGTCATGCACAATTTCTAGCACAAGTGTGGTGACCTCTGGCGAAGGATGTATAGATGAATTCCCGAAGACTATGGCCACCCCTTTTCCATAGGGGTACTTCAGAATTTAGTGGAGGGTGGAAGAGACAGCTTTCACTTGGTATAGCCATGGCCTTCCGAGCAAGAGATTGAAAGTAGCCGGGACATCCAGAACATGGAACTTGATGTCCTGTTGAGCCGGGCCAACCTGTACTCTGATTTGCACTGTCTCCATCACCTCTCTGCTTGTATTGTCATACACTCGGATCACCTAGGCTATAGGCACAAAATCAACTAATTTCAGACTAATAGTACAAGCTGTACGACAAGGACGGACGTTGATTGCTGACCCGATGTCGATCAATACCACTGGTATCCACTTTTCTCGGCACTCTACGGATATGTATAGAGGCTTGTTGTGTGCACAGCCTTCTGGCGGTAATTCCTTGTCTGAAAAGGTCAAATTCGGTACAGCGTCTCCCGAGAAGACTAATCCCACCAGTTGTTTCGTGGTGGTGTCGATGGACAACTTAGCTTTATCCATCGTCGTCAGTACAACCTGTCTATGCACTCGCGAAGCCATAAGCAGACCCTAGATAGATATGTCAGCTTGAATCTTCTTCAAGTATTTTAGCACAGCCTCTTCCTCTAACTGCTTTTCCTTCTGTTTCTCCACTTCTTTATCCTTTCCAGATGCCTCAGGTTGGTCCAGATGCGGTGGTTTGAAGTATCGGCCACTTCTTGTCATATGGTCGACTTCTTCCACATACCAACTATTGTCAGGAAATTCTTCGCCCCAATCCTCGTCGGTATGGGCCAAGTGTAGGTCGTCGTCATCCCACCAGACCTCTTCAGCAGCTAACAAGCACTCGTCTAGCTCTGTATTATCACAAACATTCCCTACAGGGTGTTGAGCTTTTCTAACTTTCTGATCGTTTTCACTCATTTCTTGCCCAAACCGCTCCAGCGCGGCTTCTTGTTCTGTATGTACAGTACTAACAATGCCCAGTTCCTAAGCCAATTGTTCTTCACCGGTGTTTTCTGGTAGTTTACCCTTTCCATCGGTCGTTTCAGCCATTACAGCGGTGCCCGCTTTCTGTTCTTCCAACTTCAATCCAGTTCCCTCATCTATATCAGGTTCATCACTTAGCCACCTAGAATTGTCTGTTGACCCATTCAGGTCAAACCAATCAATATGCACGTCACCTTGATCTTGCTTATCAAAAAACTACAAATTGTCTACGTCCTCATCCAGGTCGGCTAGATCATCTAATCCCTGACTTGGCCCATCCTCTGGAACTACACTGACGTCCATTCCAGCTGGTAACACCACTTCCGGCTTAGCTTGATTGATTGGCACAATATAGCAGCTCAGGTTGTACATCCCCTCAGATAAGTCCTCGGAGTCCTCAGGCAACGGACTGATATTCTCCACCAAGACTGACCTCCCTTCATCTTCCGCTGTCACCACCACTGGTTCGGGTTGGAGTGAAGACGTGCTCATCATGCACAAGTCTGTGCTCTCAAGATGAACAACGCCGACTTAGGTAGGTGGGAAAGAGTGATAGGATCATAAGGGGCAGCTAGTGTATGGATGAGGTTAATTTGCTGGGGGGGCTTGGTTATGTGGCGGAAGAGGATTTGTAATGACGTTTGGCTTTTGGGGAGGCACTATCACCTTATTGTCGATGAGATCTTGAATCTCATGACGCAGTCTATAGCACTAGTGGGTGTCATGACCATGCTGCTAGTGAAAAGCACAGTATTTGGCCGGGTTGTGTCTTGGGAGAAGAGGATCGGATAGAGGACGAGGCTCTAGTGGTTTAAGATGCCCTTTTTGATCAGGACCCCTAGGGCTTTGGATAAAGGCATGTGGTGCAGGGTAAAGACCCTTTGAGATCAGGCCTGGTTGGTTGAGGTTTGTGGAGTTGTATTGGAGGTGTTGGCGAACGGGTTGGCAGTTTTGGGTGTGGTGGTGACCATGCTCACATCCGAAGGCCGTGCAGAGTTGTTACCACCCGTGTTTGCATTGGAGCTGCGTGTAAAGGGCCTCTTGGGCTGTTCCTTCTCATGGTCTATCAGACCCTGCTTCATCGCATCCTCAATTTGCACCCCTATTTCATGGAGCTCAACAAATGTAAACAAAGGCAAGACCATCATCTTCTGTAACAGTCTCCCTTGCAAGTTACAGACCATCATTCTGATTTGGTCCTTTTCAGACAGCCGGATAGTCATCATAGAGGCCTTGGCCCTCTACCGAGTCACAAAGTCCGAGAAGCCCTCCTTCGGCTCCTGACGGGTTGCTTCAAGATCACGGGTACTGACCTCGATCTGGGTATTGTAGAAGTACTGCGTGATGAAGGCCTCGGCCATTTCCTCCCAGTTCTGTTTCACAGAGTCTTCCAGCTTTGCATACTAGATGGCCGCTATATCCAACAGTGTTCGGCCAAAAAGCGATAACTTCTGAAGTCTGGTAAGACCCATTGGTCGTAGGATATCGGAGAATAACTGTAAATGGACCTTAGGATCCTCGGAGCCGTCAAATCGGTCTATACACGGCATCTTAAATCTGTCCGGCAGAGTTACTACGGAATCTGTGTATCCATCATCAATGTCAGGGATTGAATTCAAACCCTACGCTCACTTGAAAAGCTTTTCTAGCTTGTTGAACTTCAATGCAGTGGCGTCAACCTCGAATTCAAATGGCGCCTCCATTTGGTAAACTGGTGCCTTGGAGGTCTGAGGTGGGATTGGATCTGCCGAGATGCCCATATTCTCTTAGACATTGATTGTGACCCCGGGTGCTGGCATACCTTCTGGGGGTGCATAGGATGCAAAAGCTACTACCGGTTGTGGTTGCTGTTGCTGAAGCCTATCTATCAATTCTACTTGGCGGGTTGTGACCTTAGCTTGGCAGGCAGCATCTAGCTGCATAGTCTCAATGGTCTACTGGAGCTGACGAAGCATATCTTCCATGCTGACTGGAGGATTTTGAGTTACCTAAACTGGCGAATACCCTCTTTCTGGAGTAAAAGTAGAAGTAGAAGATTGGGCCTGATTGGGCATAGGTAAAGCAAAAAGTGACTGCTGGATTGGTGAATTCTGCTTGATCCTCCTTCATCTGGTAACCGGTGGGAGTGAAACAAACATTGGTTGTCCCTTGACAAGATCCCCGATCTACAAATCCTCCTTACTCAAGTCCAGAGTGCTTGGGGGGTAACAGAATCGTCCAAAGCAATGATGAAAAACTACCTTGCAAAAAGAAAACAAAAATCAGAAACCGTACAGCATCTCTGCTCAGATTCTAATCAGTACATTGATGTAATCAAAGCCGTAGAACCATGCTCAATACTGAATTCTGCCTCCCAAAAACTGATACCCAGACTTGCAACTGATACATACATTCGTGTAGAGTCTCACTCTAAAAGCACATAACAGTCAAGTGAGAGCCAAAACACCCCTATGATAGGGTAGGCTTACCCTGTCCTAGTTTCGTCAGGAACTAGGGTTCACTATGTATAACAAGTGTTTCACACAATCCTGCATTCGGGTAAGCATCCTATCCCAGTTTGGAACAATTTCTATGGTTTCCGATATACAACTAGGTTGATTGGTCAAAAAAGGGTACCTTAGCAAGACTACCTAATATACCTTTCACACCTAACACCGAGAAGTGAAAGCAGGATCAAACGGTACAACGGTAGTCCCGATCTAAGGGTTGTGTTCCCATCATGGCAGAGCCCGCAATCGGTTAGCCTTTTGGCAAGCTTTTCCAAGAGAGCCTCCAGCAAACCATTTAGGACTAGCAGACGGCAAATACTGTGACTTAAGCGCACCGATGCAAATGCAAATGCAAATGCAAAGAAACACATAAGTGTAGATAAAAAAAAGTCATATCATGAGTTCGAGTCAAGTTTTCTAAATCCCCAGCAAAGTCGCCAGAAACTGTAGGTCGACTTTTTCGAGCTCTCTTTTGAAAAGTTTTAAAAAAAATCCCTATAGTTCAAACTCCTGTGGTTCTGAATCTAATCTCACAAGTGCAATGTGAAACTGATAAACACCAAAGAGTCCAAATTCGGCAAATCGTTTTAGAAATTGATTTTGAATCAAAAATGCCAAAATTGGACTGCTTTGCCAGATACAGAGTCGCCACCTAAATATTTTGTTTTTGGGGAAATTTAAGAAACCCATGACTCGTGCCAAAGGCCACGTGTCCGTTATCACCAAAATTGCCTCGGCTTAAGAACTTAGGTACGAGAGGGGAAGATCATGAATTGAGCACCCCCGTTCGACCGATCAAAGATCGACCTTTACTAATCATGATATGATCTTTTATAAACATTATGTGTTCTTGTTCCGGTTGTTAAGCTAGCTTTTCTATGTGATGCGCGCAAGCAAGTATAGACTAGTTTGCTCAATTTGGAACAATTCAACTCATGTTTGTTTGCGAAAATGATTTGAATTTGCCACCTCAAGTGGGCTTAAAGTTTGCGGATTTGCCACCAAACATAGTGGGCTTAAAACATGATTTGTCACTCAACAAAGTGGGCTTAAAACACACATTCGTTGAATCGTTCCAATTCAAACAACAAGCCTTCATCCACATGCATTCATTCAGTTTAGCATATAAGCACATAGCGTCATGGCAAGCACACTAATCATGGCAGCATTCACATTTATGCAAGTATGCTAAAGCGTAAAAACTCACTTAGTACTCCAAGCTAAGAAAACATGAGTTAGAAAAATATGCATGATTCTTAACTATGTTAAGTATCCAATGTAACACGTGCAATATGCAATTAAATAGGCTCGGCTACTAAGCATGGCATATGAAGCAATCGATTTGAACAACATGCGATTAAACACGTATTCAACTAAGATATTGAAATGGCAATGCAGTTTGAATGATGCGCCGAGCCTCGGTGCATGCAATACAAATGAATGGATGCAAGCATAAGGCATGCTAATTGAAATATGTCTCAAAAGCGATTAAATAAAAGGGAGAAAGACGTGGGGTTAGAAAACATACACGCACGCACGCACACTTATTACAACATTACGCCCTTGCGAAGGAGAGTCCAAATGAATAAGAGCTAACCAGCAACTAAGCTAAGCTAATCTAAGCTAATCTAATTAGACTAATTTAGACTAATTATTACAAGCCAAATGAATAACTAGCTAAGCTAATTACTAATTATTACAACACTTTAACTAACTAGCAAACTAATTAATTAATTTACAACACAAATGCACACAAACTAAGCATTTAAGACATTAAACTATGATGCCACTGCTCCGCCTCGGGAAGTGGAAGATGCACATGCTCGGTTTTGGCCAGAAAAGACCTCTGTTTTGCTCTTGAAAGCCTCTTTTGTAGGGTTGAGAATTTCCAAAACCTTTTTGCTCCATCTTACCAAAATCAACTGAGGTTCACATCAGTGGCTTGCCAGCCATAGATGGCTATTGCCGGCCACTGATGGTACACTACCAGCCACTGATTGTGCATTGCCGGCCACTGATGCATTGGATCACCACACTGCAACAGAGCACAAATAGAGCAAAAAAGGGATTTTTCCAAGGGTTGTCTGCACAATTCACCTCTCTTTTTCATGGACAAATCCAAGGAATTGTGAACTTAAATCACAAACCGCCAATCAAAGCAATTTCATTGCATAATGGCTTGTGCTTCAAGGTGTGCAAGCTTAATAAATGCAAAGCCAAACACTCAAGAACCATCACCCTATCATGCATGATCAATGGCAACGAAGACCTAGGGAAATGGCACTTTCATCACTTTCGAGTATGAAATGTCTCATTTTTCTTATGCTCAAACTAACGTCCGATTTGAACACATGCAATGCAACACAAAAAGATGCTTATCTTGCCTCTTTTACTTATCAATTTTATTTACACATTTTAGTTACCAACCATCCTTTAATCACATTAAGTCCAAATGGTGAATTAAGTCCTCTAAGTGGAAAGAAAGTCCAAACCAAAGGTTAGTCCAAACCAAAGGTTATTTTAGGCATGAAAGAGGCCTCATGTCGTTGGTAATGAACCCCCAAAGGGATTAAACCATTAAGCACAAAACCTTAATTTCATGTTTTAAACAAGCAAATGGTTTGAACCACTTTTAAAGCAAAAATAAAACCAAGAAAGGAGGGAGGTTGCAGAGATGGTTAAGTGTTGAAAATGAGTGATAAAAGCATAAACAAATGCTATCAACTCAAACAAGAAGGTGTCTAGAGCCTAAAGCACCAAGCTTGTGAGGACTATTGCACTACAACCATGCAAAACAAGACTCAACTGACCCAAACAGCCCAAACAGAGCTAAAGCATGCTATTTCAGAGGCAAAAACATATTGGAATTAAGCTAAGCTAAGCTAGAAAAACATGCTAACATATGAAATTAACTAGAGTAGCAAACAAGACCTAAGGAGGAGAGGCTAATCCCTCCAATTTTGGACTTCAAAATGAGTTAAACCTCTGAAATTCAGTAGTTAAAGGGCCAAAAAAAGATGGTTTTATAATGGGAAACAAAGGTGCAAAGGTCTTAATGACAAGGAATAAAGAGGGATGAACCACCCTCTAACCTTTAATGGCCCAAAACACCAATTTCAGCCCATGAAAACAAAGTTTTTTATGGCTCAAAACCAGCCCATAACAGTAGGAAAAAGATGGAAAAACAAGTAAGCAAAGCAAGCTTCAAAGACTAGTATTATACCTCTTGAAAAGAAGAGTGGTTCAAAGCAACAATTCAAGCCAAAAACAACTTGTAGAGCTCCAAGAGACCCTCAAACATCCTCAGCTCAAAGGTGATCACTTTTGGTTAACGGTTGATGTGCAAAAGTGTAGTGTAAGTAGGCAAAGATGTAAAGAAATACAAGAGAGAGAGAGAGAGAGAGAGAAAAAAAAAATTTGAGTCTTAATTCTTCCAACCTTAAAACATGAGAGAGGGCTTCCCTATATATAGAAAATATGAATTCCATACAAAGAGATCCAGCCCTCCATATGTGGGCAGATGCAAGCCTCTGTGCAACCAGCTGGCACAACTGGCACAAAATATTTGCGGAAAACACTAGTGGCCGGCCGGCCGTCAGTGATAGCTAGCAAGGCATCATTGATGGTCGGCAAGGCACATTAATGGCCGGCAGGCCAGCGGCCCTTATAGATGGCCAACAGGCCACCAAAGACTGCAAGGGAGAGGGGCCAAGACATGGACCAAAAGAAGACAAAAAGGATACAGGGTTTGGAGAGCTCAAACCTGTGGCGTTCCGCTGAGGACTTTGAGCGCTCGATGAGCAATTAGACTTGCCATCGAATGTACCTACAAGAACATCCAAGTCTTGATGGGCCGTCAAAAATGGGGTGTCTACAGTGAACAATTAAAATTTTCATTTTTTCAATTAATTCTGTTAAATAAAAAATTTTGACATGGAGATATTTATAATTTTCCAAACCATAGGGGCAATTCGTATTTTAAGCAAACCTTAGGAGGTGTATTTGTAATTTACCCAAAATTTTATACAAAATTTTTATAGAGAAATTACCTATCAGTTTCCTATCAAAACAAATAATACATAATAAAAAAAATTATAATTATAATTATAATTATTAACGTATATAAAATTTATTACTTATCTGTAATTTTTTTTAAAATTTATACTGAATTGAAATTCCCCAACTTTTTTTTATATACCATTTGTGGGTGTTGATTTTTGACCACACAACCAAACAGGAAAACTCAGCAGGAGAGCACTGGCAGAATGGATTATGCCCGAACAACCTGGCATAGAAAGATAAAAATCCGGCGGTGGTTTGTCTACCCAGGGGCACTCCGACGATCAAGTCAGTAATTATTCTCAAAGATAACAAATAGTGCTTAACTCACTTGACAGAGCATAAAAACATACCTTAGACCCACAAGGGTGCCTTACTTTTATAGCCAGCACTAACCTGATCCCTGTAGAAGCCTAGCTTCAATGGACTTTGGCTTAATACTCATCTTGGACTCCCAGCTAGATAGAGATAAACTCTCTAAAGCTTTATCTTTATCTAGACTGAGGTCCTCCCCCATTCTAAGACTTTTGTCCTTTATCCGCTCATCTCGGATTCTGATATCTCCAAAGATAACCTCGGCCTAGCCAAGATCATCTCGGTACATGACCAAGCCACGTGGCACCTCAATTGACACTCCAGCGTCACCTTGGCCACGTGTTGTCATTCACAAAATATGTCCCCACAACTGCCCCCTAGGTTCTATTACCTCGGCATCCTGAGGTGATGGAACCTATATCGTTTGTCCACATAACACGTCGGCTAAGACGTACTCTATCCTTCATGACCGAGATCATCACCCGTCGACTTCACATGACCAAGACTCTGCAGTCTACTTTATCAATGATAAAGAACCAAGAACCAAGTTCTTCAAGCTCCTTAACCGAGATCGCTCCTCTAGCTGAGGTTTTTGTTTCATTAAATCAAGAACTCCAAGAGTTTTATCTACGCATGAGCTGTCACACACGGTTTACTTAACCGTTTTCTCCACGTGTCGCTCCCTCATTGGTTCGTACTTGACACGCGCTATCAGGTTGTGTCGCTTCTACACACGCCGCCTGATAGACACGTCGTCCAAGGCAAATCATTATGGTTTGTCGCCTTTTCACAATTTTAACAAAACTTCTCCGTCTCTCTCTCTCCGTCTCTTCACTTTTGAGTATTCAATTTGCAACTAATTTTCTCTCTCTAACGCTTCTCTCCCAAATCTTTCATTTTCGTGCTTCGAAGCTCCTACAACTGTTTCAATCATCTCCTCCGGCGAGCAATTCGTTATTTGGTTCCGATTATTCACATCGTCTGACTCTGGCGATCTTCATTCTGGCGTCATTTTCTTTGGCTCCAATCGGTAAGTCCCCGATTTCTTTTCGTACCTCTGTTCATTCTTTCGAATAACTTGTACTGTTCTTAGCCATATGGTTTTTAATTGTGTCTGTTCAACTGTCTCACATGTTTCCATTGAATCTATTTTCTATTTTTTGTCTTATGAGTTATTTCTGGCTTCTTGAATCTTCGTTTGTGCTCTGAATTTCAGCATTTAGGGTATCAGACTTGCTTGTTTATGACTTTTTGTTTATTCAATCTGTCTTTGAGTCTATATACACACATATGCACTGTTCATATACTTGATGCTTTAGTAGTTTATCACTGCTCTTGACTTTTGCACATCTACACACACTTACTCAGTATTCTTGAAAAATGTTACTTTCTTGACTTTGAATCATGTTTTTTTTCCTGTTTTGACTTGTTTCCAGATTCTTGCCCTTGATTCTTGTTTCCGTATAGTCTTAGATTTAGGGTTTAACAGAATCATATTGCTTAGGAAAACTGAAACAAATTCCTCTTAGATCTTCAAAAACCTTTGCTCCGGTTCCAGCTTAGGTTTTAGCCGAGGTCTTTGAACTTATATCAACCACTCTTTTCTAAAATTTTGCCCCAATCTTCACTAGCCAGCATCATAGGTATGTTCAGGTAGAGAGTAGATACCCCAGAAAAAATAGAGTATTTTCGTCGAGAGTTCTCCATCCCAGCCAATGTTCAACTCAAGTTGGCTGGGGAGGAGGACTTTATCATGCCTGATAGGGATTCCATGCCTTTCCCAATAGTGGCCTTTATAGAGGGTGGACTTCAGTTCCCCCTAGACATTCTCTTTAGGGAAGTCCTTCATTACTATAAGCTCAACCCTATGCAGCTAGCCATTAACTCATATAGGGTTATCAACGGCATAATCAAACTAGTACACCGAAAAAAAGCTAGGATCACTTTAGTCGATATCCAATTCTGCTACACCATGTATGGCCTTAAGTCTGAAAAAGGCTACATATACTACCTCAAGCCTAAATCCACCACCTTTAAACTAATAGCCAACCTCCCAAACTCCAACAAGGGTGCTAGAGATGATTACTTCATCGTCTCAGGCAACTGGGAGTTTTCACCTGATGACGACCTCCATCTCTATCCTCTGAGCTGAACAGTTTTTAAAGAGGGTAATGATAAGACTTAGTCATTCGTACTGAAATTCCATTTTGGTTAAGGCTTACTAGTTTATTCATCTCTTCTAATGTTTGCTCTTTGTTTTCTGCAGTTCTTCCTCAGCCAGCGAAGGGATTTCGGCAATCATCCGTTCCCAGTCGAGATCTAAAGAAGCTCTTAGATCTCTTTGTGCAGAAGCACAAGGCGCCTTTTCTACTGAACTACATACCAACATACAAGTCGACCCTGCCCGACGTTCCACGCCGAAGTAAGACCCCTTTTTCTGCCACAACTCCACCAACAACTTCATCTCCAAGGCCAGATCAGGCCTCCACCTCTGACCCAACTGAGCAACCATCTACTTCTGCCCTCAACTTATTCCTCCATCCCAACGCCAACGCCGATGCCGAGCTCTAATCTCTACCCCTGCCAGCAGAACTCGCAGCTGCAAACGCCTATATTTTGAGGCATCAGCTTACGACCCAGCCAATCCTCCAACCGCCCTTCCAGCAATACACCTTGGCACCAAAGTAACAGTTGCTTCCATTGCCGACGAAATGGGCCGTAAACCAGCCATCATTGAGGATCTTCTTTCCAATATCCCTGGGGTTGTGACAATGCAATCCTAGTCTTCTCCATCCCAATCAAAGCCAAATCCGAAGCCGAAAAGAGTAAAGAAAGCCAACGCTAGGGCCACAGTGACTTAGATTGACTCTGAGGACACTGTGCCAATTTCAAAACTAGCTGAGGTCGATAAGAACCAAACTGCCATGGAGAAAAGGCCAGCCAAGGCCGATGCATCAAATTTCCAACCATCTAAAAGGCTGAGGTCTGACCAACCTGAGGGTCACAGCTTTCCGCGCAATGTGACCTGGGCTCCCGAAGTCATGATGGAGGACAGACCCTTGACAGTAGGTGACAGCACAATCAAGGATGTGGAGGTCGGTGCTGCCTTGTCAACGGCCGTTCTCTTTCCCGAGGACATGAATTATATGGCCGATCTTCACGAGTACGAAAACTTCAACCTAATGATACAACATTCAGTCTTAGTAATCCTCTTTATTTACTCTTTTATAGTCTTTCTATACTTAGTCAAATTTCACTAATCTGTTTTACTTCTTGCAGGCTATCCAGCATGCTTATTCATACGCGGTCAAGACTGAGATGACAATGAAGGAGTTGGCAAAGAAGACCAAGGAAGCCGCCAAACTCCTCACCTCACTCAATCATGTCGAGGCCAACAATCGAGCCCTACTGGATCAAGGCAAAGCTTCCAAAGCTGCTCAGGATTTGGCTGAGGAAAAAGCCAAAATGGTCGATGCTGAAGCTGAGGCCGCCAGAGCCGATCTTGAGGCTGCCAAGGCCAAGGCAGCTGATTTAGAGGCTAAGCTTCAAGAGGCCCTTGACTCAAAGGAGGCCGAGGTCAAGGTGGCCGATGAAAAAGCTTACGAAGAAGGGCAGGCCGCCGTCCGTGACCAGTACAAACAGCAAGTCAACTTGGCTTGCAACTGAGGTTATTACCTTTATTGGACAACGACGCTCAACAAGTTATCTGTTCCAATGGACTCCGACCTCCAAGACATCAATCAACTTCAAGTGCCTTTCCCTCCAAAGCCCAAGGACTCTGGTGAAGAAGCTGACGAGGATGATGCCGACGATGGTGATGCTGATAAAGTGGAGAAGGAGGCTGCCACTGATGCCAACTCCCCAACCCTAAATGAGCAAGTCCTAGACTTGACTCAAGACGAGGAGGATGACTTGGCTTCCAAGGGCGTCTCTCCCAAACCGACCACTTCTGAGGCCAAGGTCCAATGTGCCGAAAGGAGTCTGGATCAGACTCTACTTGAAATAGACGCCGAGATAGCGGCGGAGAAGAATGCAACACTGCCAGCCGCGGTTGAGCAATCACAGACCAATCCTAGTACTTAGGATATTTCATCTTTACTTTATACTCTTTCTTCTTTCAGTTGTATTTTGTTTGGACGACTTTTGACTTTTCCAATTTGGCTGATGTGCCCCTTTTGTCTTTGTAGATGAACAAGTAATCTCTTATGCAAGGCCGAAGTGCTTTTTTGTATCTGAACAAAAGTTTCTTCTTTGAATGCAAGTCTAATTTAGTATTGTATGCCTTCTTTTCTTCTATGTATGTTTACCACTTCCATACTTAGAATAACTTTGCATTTCTTCAAAGTATACCTTAGTTGTATAATGACTCCAGGATATAATACCTCGGATATAAACGTTGAATATTTTCCTTGGCCAACCATTAGCATACCTTGGCTAACACTTAAAAAATATCAAAATATTTTTACAAGTGTTATTCAGTATTGCTTTTTTACCTTCATATGTTATCTTCTATCAAGACTTCACCCTTTCCAGGTTTTATCAACCTGGTGATCACCTCGGGTAATATGTATCTCAGATATTTTATTCGTAGTTACCTCGGCTAACTCCAATTTGTAAATTTTTGAGAAATTTCAATAAGTGTTAAGCCCATTCTAACTTGTAAATTTTTTCAAAAATTTCAACAAATCCCAAGCTCTTGCTCAAGTTTATTTTATCACTCCTACCTCCTGCCTCCTAATGTGAACCTACGTTTCACTTAAGTTCACATTAAGCACGTATAGCCTTTCGCCGAAGTCAGATTCGAACAAAGACTAACCGAGGTGTTCAACCTGGGTTTCTCTGTTTATCCAACTGAAATGCACTTAGTTCCATTCTGAGTTTGACTCTGCCGACATAGCAAGTCCAAGTTATTTCAACTTAGTTCAACTCCATTATATGCAAGTATAATTCAACTCTGTCATGTAATGAGTCTAAGTTATTTGTCATGTTTCATTCAGAAACATCGCCAACTTAGTTCCACTCTATTATATGCAAGTATAATTCAACTCTGCCATATAATAAGTCTAAGCTATTCGTCATGTTTCACTTAGAAACATCACCAACTTAGTTCAACTCTATTATATACAAGTATAATTCAACTCTGTCATATAATAAGTCTAAGTTATTCGTCATGTTTCATTTAGAAACATCACCAACTTAGTTCAACTCTATTATATGCAAGTATAATTCAACTCTTCCATATAATAAGTCTAAGTTATCCGTCATGTTTCATTCAGAAACATCGCCATGGGACTAATCAGTCATTTCACACAAATTTCAAATTCATCAAACTAAAATTTTATTACTACCTCAGCTAATAAAATTATGACATAAACTTTCGAAAGAAAACTAAAAATCTAATGATAGAAAAACTTCAAGTTGCAAGTGTTCCAGTGTCTTGGCAACTCTTTGACATCAATGTCCTCAAGCTGATATACCCCATTGCCAGCGACTGAGATAATTCTATAAGGCCCCTCCTAATTTGGGCCTAGCTTGCCCTCTCTGGGATCCTTCTTATTGCTGACCACTTTCCTCAACACAAGGTCCCCCACTTTGAACTCTCTTGGGTTGACCTTCTTGTTGTAAGCCCTAGCAAATTGTTACCAGTATGCCCCCAGCCAAATTGCTGCTTTCTCTCTTTTTGCCCAGTAAGTCTAGATCTCTGGCTAGAAATGCCTCATTAGTACCATTTTCCACTTCCTGGGTTCTGATCCCTAGAATGCCGATTTTTAGTGAGATAATCGCTTCAGTGCCATAAGCCATGACAAACGAAGATTCCCCAGTTGATCTTCTCGGCGTAATCCGATATGCCCATAGTACATTGGGCAACTCCTCCACCCATTTTCCCTTTGCTGCTTCCAGCCTCTTTTTGATCCCATCCAAGATAGTCTTATTGGATTCTTCTGCCTGACCATTACTCTAAGGGAAACTTGGAATAGAGTAATAGTTCTTGATTTTGTACTTTGCACAGAAGCTTTTGATTAGCTTACTGTCAAACTGTGTACCATTGTCTATTATTATTGCTTTTGGGATCCCAAATCTGGTGGTGATGTTCTTCCATATGAAGTTCTTTACATCAATATCTCGAATCTTCGTAAGGGGTTCAGCTTCTACCCACTTTGTGAAATAATCAGTTGCTACCAACAGAAACTTTCTTTGCCTAGTTGCTTGGGGCAGTTGTCCAAAAAGATCCATGCCCCACTGGGCAAATGGCCAACGGCTAACTATTGGGTTCAAATCTGCTGCTGGTTGATGTATCAAAGGTGCAAACCTTTGACACTTCTCACACTTTCTGACGTAGGCTTCAGCATCCTTTTGCATGTAGGGCCACCAGTACCCCTAAGTAATGGCTCTATGAGTAAGTAATTTGCCCCCAGCATGGCTTCCACATACTCCTTCATGTATTTCATACAAGAAGTCTTCAACTTGAGAAGGATGCACACACCTCAAAAGGGGACTAGTAAAAGACCTTCTGTAGAGATGTCCTTCTGCTGTTAGGTTAAACCGTGCCGACTTCAGTCTGGTCTTATGTACCTTTTTTCGATCATCCGGCAGTTTCTCACCTCTAAGGAACATTATTATTGCATTCATCTAACTTTGGTCCATCTCTACACACATTGCTTCATACTCTGTGATCAGTGGTTCCACACTTGGGCTTGACAAATAATCAACCATTATTGCCCTTGCCTCCTCTGATTTCATTGCACTAGCCAGGTTAGCCAACGCATCAGCATGGATGTTGTCATCTCGGCTAACTTGCTATAGTCAGCAATCTGAAACAAGGCTAATAGTCTAACAACCTCTTTGACATAGGCTATCATTCTTTCATCTTGGGCTGCATATTTGCCTGTTGCCTGGTTCACAATAAGTTGGCAGTCACAGAAGACTACCACCTCATCGGCTTTCATTGCTGCTGCTAACTTTAACCCTGCGATTAGCTCCTCATATTCTACTTCATTGTTTGAGGCTTTGAACCCCAAACAAATAGACTACTCTAACATTCGCCCATCTGGTGATACTAACACCACTCCTGCCCCCGCTCCTTGACGGTTTGAACTCCCATCAACAAGCAGGTGGAAGGAGTCGCCGATGTAAATATCGCAGGGCTTGAGTTTCTCTTCTTTCTTCTGCTCTGCTGTGGGGTTTTTCATTCCCAACTGAGTCGCTTCTTGTTCTCCTAGACACCCTAAGTCGCGGCTCATTGGAGCCCAACGCGAGATGGCACCAAGTGTGAACTCGGCCATAAAGTCAACCAAAACCTGGCCCTTAATTGTTATTCTAGGCCTAAATTCCAAGTCATATTGGCCCAATACTACTGCCCATCTGGCTACCCTGCCTGTCAAATCTCCTTGCTGTGAAAGGGACTTCAAGAGATGCTCAGTCAATACCACAATCTTATGGGCTTGGAAGTAATGATTCAGCTTTTTGGAAGCCATCACTACGGCCAATGTTAATTTCTCCAGGGGCAAGTACCTGGTCTCTGCGCCTGCTAGGGCTTTACTCACATAGTATACTGCCCTTTGTTCTCGCTTCTCTTCTCTGATTACCACTGCACTCACTGCATGCTCCGAAACCGCCAAGTATAAGAACAGTTCCTCTCCAGTACTGGATTTGAGAGAACTGGAGTTGTGGTCAAGTATTTTTTCAAGTCGGCCAAGGCGACTTCGCACTTCTCTGTCACAAAAAATTTGTGGCCTTCTTCAATAAACTGAAAAATGGTTTACATTTAACTGAACTTCTGCTTATAAACCTGTTCAGGGTTGCAGCCCTTCCTGTCAGCATCTGTACTTGTTTTGCCGATGTTGGGCTCCTCAAGTCAAGTACGGCCTTGATTTGATCTGAGCTTGCCTCAATGCCCCTTCTGGTAACCAAGTATCCCAGGAACTTGCCAGACCCGACTCCAAATGTGCATTTCGAAGCATTGAGTCAGAGCCAATATGTCCTCAGGATGTCAAAAATAGCCTTTTAATCGGCCAAGTGATTCTCATGCTCTTTGGTCTTCACAACCATGTCATCAATGTATACTTCCACTGTTTTGCCAATTTGATGTCTGAACATCTTGGTCACCAACCTCTGGTAAGTTGCTCTTACATTTTTCAATCCGAAAAGCATCACTTTATAGCAATACAGCCCTTTTGGGGTGATAAATGCAGTCTTCTCCTCATCAGGGGGTACATTGCTATCTGATGGTACCCCTTGTAAACGTCCAGGAAGCTCATCCTTCCATGCCCTGAAGTGGCATTTACCAATTGATCAATCTTGGGGAGTGGGAAACTGTCTTTGGGACAAACTTTATTCAGGCTGGTGAAGTCCACGCAGACCCTCCACTTTCCATTCTTCTTTTTCACAACAACTGTATTTGACAACCAAGTTAGGTGGTTTATCTCCCGAATGGCTCTGGCCTCTAATAATTTGTCCACTTCCTCCACATGAACCAACATCGGTCTCATTGCCTGGCTGAATGACAGGTTTAGCCGACCTATCTATATTCAGTCTGTGGCATGTGACCTCGAGGTCAATGTCAGGCATCTCGTAGGACGTCCAAGCAAACACCTCTATGTTTGCTCATAAGAATGACTCTAATTCCTTCTCCTCCTCCTCCGCCAAACCTGAGCCGAGAAGGAAGAAGCGCTCTTCATCCTCTTGTTGGACCAGGATCTTCTTTAAGGCTTCCTCACTTTAGTTAGCCAGCTCTTTACCGACATCATCCAAGACCTCCATGTCCTCGTCCTCAATCTCTGCTATTTCTGCTTCTTGCACGTTGCTGTAGACACCCCATTTTTGACCGCCCTTAAGACTTGGGCGCTACTGATGGTTTACTTGGTGGTGAAAGATGTGCAGAGCAAAGGTTCTATTTCTTCGGCAAGAGGAGTGTCAAATCCCAACCTCACACCCCTATTTTGGACCAAAGCTATTTTCAATGGTTTTTAGACCTTAAAACCCTCTCTTTCAAAATATTTTTGAAAAGAAGTTTCTACGATGTTCCGAGGCTCGCATTTTGCCAAATGTTGCGTTTTTCGGTAAACCGAGCAAGGACAAAGTGGAAATGAATGAAAGAGAGTTGAAATCTTTGAAACATCTTTCAAAACACCTTGTTTAGGGGTTTGGAGTTGAAGAAAAGAGGAGAAAAGGGAAGAAACCTAGTTGGAGAAGAAGATGGGCATGAATCGCTAAGAGAGAGTCGAGCAGCCCTCGCTAAATCAGGCCTATCCTTTTGAATACTTGGATTTCAGCTATGACGCCACCACCGTTGGAAATCTTACTTCCGGGGCTTCATTTTTCACTCAAGAATCTCCTAAAGCCATGTCCGGATGGGGGAGATATGATTGGTTGAAGTTGGGCATCATTCCGGTTGGACCGAAACTGAGCAACCTTCACTAAAAGAGGGATATCTCTTAGAAAACATGGAATTTTGAGGTTAGGCTGCCAAATTTGGAAATAAGACTTCCGGGGCTACAGTTTAGGCTCAAGAATGACCGAAAAAGGAGTCCAATGAAGGAATTAGGCTTGCTTCAATTTAGGGACCAGGGTTGATTTTTTCCATCGGCCTCTATGGAGGTCCATCGGCCACAATTTGACCTCAGCAGCTATAAGTTGGCCAAAAGTGAACCTTATCGGCCAAAAATGATGGCCGGTCAGCCAAAAGTGTCCAGAAAGCCCAGAATTGACAGATATTTCTCCTCCAGCTGTTATACACTGCATCAGATATTTCCAATTGAGATATTTCGACCAAAAGCTCTTGGATTGCTATATAATGAAGCCTTATATCTCATTTTCAAGGGTTAGAGCATTAAGGCAATTTTGGGAGCTTCTCACTCTAAAAGGTCCCTCTCTCTCTACAACTTTCAGAGCAAAATCTCTGCCTCTCTCTCCTTCTCTTGCCTTTGTGTGCATAACAAGAGCTATACTTGGAGATATACCTCACATTTGCCTAGGCATCCTTGATCAAACTCAACCACCATTGGGCTGAGGTTCTTTGAGGATCATTTTGAGCTCCAAAAACTAGTTTTAGCTCAGAGTTTGGACTTGTTTTGCAGCTGTGCTTCAAGGGTAAGCATCCCTCTCTTTTAAGCTTATTTTGTACACTATCTTGGCCATTCTTGCATGCTTGTTTTTCCACCCTTTTAAACTATTTTTGGCTTGGTTTTGAACTGAAGAAAACTCTATTTTTCAGTCCTCAAAATGATGGTTTAAGCCTTGTTTAGCTAGGGGGTTGTCTCTCCCTTTTGCTCCTTGGCTTGTGAGGCCTTTTGAGCCATCTTTCACCACCTTTTAAACCAACTTTTTTTTGGCCTTTAAACCACTGAATTCCAGAGGAATTTCAGTGGTGAAAATGTGGTTTTGAGGCCCCAAATAGAAGGGGGTGGTCCCCTCTCCTCTTGTCTTGCTTGCTAGTGTTGATGGCCAACCAAATGAGCATGTGTTTTTACTTCTTTGTGACTTTGTTTAGGCTCATTTTTGTGACTTACCAGACCTGCCATAACTCTTTTTTTGGCTGTCTTGGTCACCTCTTGCATGCTTATTGCACTTGTAGAGTAAATCCTCTTTGCTAGCCTTGTTAGCTTTACAAAGTAGCATGCTTTTGTGGTTTGAATTAGCTTAGTTAAAGCATGTTTTTTGGTGTTATTTTGGCATGTTATAACTTTGATTTTGATTGGTGGACTCACCTCTTGCATGCTTTATACACTTGTAGTGTAATCCACGCTTACTAGTCTAACATGCTTGATGTTTTGGCCAATCATGCTAGCTTATTTTGGCTATACTCCATACATGTTTTAGCATTATTTTGGGCTTTTTTAGGATTGTTTTGGGCTGCCTTGGTCATATGACTTATGTTTTGTATAGCTATAATGCAAATGCCTTGACTAGTCATGAGTTTTGAGGCCCCTACCATGCTGTACTTATGATGTTTGCATGCCTTAGCATCATTTGGAATGTAATTTCAGAGCTTTTTTCTTTGCTTTGCTCTCATGTTTATCACTCTTTAATTGTGTTTAAGAGTTGTGCCATTATGCCTTGTTTGTGAGCCAATTCGGGAGCCTATCGTTCTTTCCATCTTTGTTGCGAGTCCAGCGTGTTTTTGCTACCATTTTGACCTGCCTTAGGTCTATTTTGAGTGCTTTAGGTCATTTGAGCATTGCTTGGTATGGTTGTAGTGTAAAGCCCTTGACTAGTTTTATATTTCAAGCCCTTTTGCATGCTTTATTTGAGCTATTTGCATGATATGGCATCATTTGGTAGGTGATTTCAGAGCATATTGCATTGCCACACTCTCATATTTTCCACTCCTTCAATGTGTTTGAGAGTTGTGTCTTCATGCCTTGTTGGTGAGCCAATTTGTGCGCATGTTTGTCTAGCCTTTTGAGCTTCAATTCCAGCATGTTTAGGCCATTATTTTGATGTGATTAAGCTCTGTCCAGAGCTGGTTTAGTCCTTTAAGCATTGTATTGCATGATTCTAGTGTTCTGTTCTTCGCTAGTTTCAATGTTTAAGCCTTCTAGCATGTTATACTTGAAGTGTTTGCATGTTAGAGTCTTGTTTATCATGTTACTTTAGCACTGAAAAATCTGCCATCCTCCTCATTTCTTCACTTTTGATTTGTTTTGAGGATTGGTTAGTCTTGAGTTTGAGTTTAATGCAAGGGATTGAGACTTGTACTTAAATGGCTTTAACTCTCTCTTTTGAGGGTTCCTCCTAGTCAAAGGCATGATTTCTCCTATGCCTTAAACCATTCTTTCGATAGACCTCTCTCTCATTAGAGGACTCTCATATTTGGACAAGTTGATTAATGAATGGATTGGTAATGTTAAAATGTGTAAACAAAATCAATCAAGTAAAATGTGCCAAGATAAGCATGTTGCATGTGTGCATTGCATTGTGTTCAACCGGACGTTATGTTGAACACAAAGTGAATTGGTCCATTTCATACTTGGAGTGATGAAAATGGGTCAATCCCCTTTGTCTCCATTGCCTTTGATTATCCATGATAAGGTGATGGTCTAAGTGTCTCATTTGTCATGCATTTATTGAATTGCACACTTGACTCTTTTGGCCATCATGCATTGAAATGCGCGATTGATGGTCCGAGGGTCGAGAACTACACACCTTTGAGCCTTAAACATGATAAGGGGTGTAGTTGCAAACATTGTCTTGCAAATGTATTGCCATGCTCTGTTTGTCCTCTGCTGCAGCAAAAGAGCATTTTACAGGAAAAGATGGCCGATCGGCTATCTGGTGTGCCGATCGGCTAGAAGTTTCTGGCCGATAGAAATATTTTTGGTCGATGGCCCTCATTTCTTGGCCGATGGTCCCTCACAGTGTCCTCAAGGAGATTCAGAAGCATCATAGAAGTTTTCACACTTTTCAGAGGTACAGAACAGTGCAAACAGAGGCAACATGAGGCATGGCAACGGATTTCCGAGCGAAGCCGACCGAGCATGCATTTGTCCCTCTCCCCGAGGCCTCTTTACTGTTTTTCGTAGCTTAATTAATTTGTTAATTATTTAAGTGTTGTAATAATTAGTGGTAGCTAGTTATTCATTTGATTGTGTAATAATTAATTAGCTTGTTAGTTAGTTAATTAGATGGTTTGTATTATTCTTTCGGACCCTCCGTCGAGAGGGCGCAATTATGTAATAAGTGTGCGTGCGTGTGTGAATGTCTTCCAACCCCACGTCTTTCTCCCTTTTACTTACCTGCTTTCAATGGTTAGTTCTAGGGCACATTTCATTTAGCATCCTTATGCTCGCATGTTTGCATCCATTCATCTGTATTGCATGCACGGGACTCGGCGCATCATACTAACTGCATCGTATTTCAATTCCAAGTTGAATACATGTATCGAGTTGTCGCATCTCACATGCCATTCTAGAATAGCCGAGAGTATTTTAGTTGCATCCTCACATGTGTTGCATTAGCCATTCTAACATGAACTAGGATCATGCATGATTTCTAACTAGTTCTTTGTTTTGGCTCGGAGTACACTGTAAGTGTTTATGCTTTAGCATCCTTGCATGAGTGTAAGTGTTGCCATGATAGCATGCTTGCCATGAGGCTATTTGCTTATGTGTTATAACAACCTGAATGCCTGTGGGTGAAGGTTGGATTACTTGAATTGGAACAATTCATTGAAATCCGTATTTTAGCCTACTTGCGAGTAGCAAACTTCAAACCGTTTTTCAAATGAATATGCAATGTTTTGTTCCGAATTAGGCGATCTAGTCTATACTTGTGTGTTGTGCGCATCACATAGTAAATTCTAGCTAATTAACCGGAATAAGAACACATGTGTTTCCAAAAACAAGATATCATGTTTAGTACAGGCCGATCTTTGATCGGGCGAGCGGGGGTGCTCATAGATGACCTTCCCCAATCGTACCCAAGTTCCCGAGCGAGGCAACTTTGGTGATGACGGACACGTGGCCTTAGGCACGAGTCAGGGTTTCCTAAATTCCCCAAAATAAAATATTTAGGTGGCGACTCTGTATCTGGCAAAGCAGTCCATGTTTGGCACTTCTTTACAAAAATCAATTTTCCAAAACGATTTGCCGGATTTGGACTCTTTGGTGATTTATCAATCTCACATCGCACATTGTGAGATCAGATTAAGAACCGTGACATTGAGTCTGAACTGTAGCATGAGGCCCTCAGGGCGCGTCTACAGTTGCAGGTAGATTTCATGGCTGCCATGGAGTAATTCTTTGCCTGCACCTGATCTCCTCTGACCTCCTCAATTCCAGCTCTGTTGGGAACCGCAATAGCTGGTATAGTATTGAGAATAGCCCTTACTGCGTGCAACCATGGCCTACCCAAGATAACGTTGTAAGGGGAGGAGATGTCAATTACTGTGAACTCTGTGCTTACCTTCTTGGTGCCTGCCTATACCTCCAAATTTATTGCTCCCAAAGGCCATGTCGGCGTTCTATTGAACTCGACCATTGAGTTGTTGGATTGCTCCAAATCATCTCGGTGAAGGCCGAGCTCCTTGTAACATCTGACATACATGATGTCACAAGAACTACCTTAGTCAATCAGAATGCGCCTTACCTGACATTCTCCAATCTTGAGGGATACCACCAGAGCATCGTTGTGTGGATACTGTACCATGTCTAGGTCGGCTTTAGTAAAGGACACCATTGGTCCCCGGTACTCGTTTATCCTAGGTCTCTTTTGTTGGACCTGATACACATGTTGTAGGTGTTTTACCCTTTAAGTCTCCCCACGTACCTCGTTCTCATTAACCCTCGAGTGAATGACATTAATCACTCGAGGTTCGTCTGCCTGCGGTTGTGGTGCTGGTGGAGGTGGTGTTGCCGGTGCCTGGGGCAGCTTTGACTGTTCTTCCCTCGTTCGAGCCTCATTTACTAGATCCCTTAAGTGACCCTGTCTGACCAGATCTTCCAAATGCGCCTTTAGGGCTCTACAACCCTGCGTCAGGTGTTCATTTTCATTGTGGTAGGCACAGTACTTCCCTAGACTTCTCCTCATAAATTCGCCAGGGATCCTCTCCGGCGCTCTGTAATACGACTGGTTCCTGATCCTTCCTAAGACTTTATAAACCGGGATCCGGAACACGGTGGTGACTGCCTGCGCAGCCCTCAGTCCTATTTCTTGTCTATTAAAATTTATATTACCTCGGCCTCGCTTCGGCGAACCATTTCTCTTTTTCTGCTTTGACGCCTTCTTTCCTGGCATGTCTTCTTCAGCTCTCACATATTTCTCGATCTTGGCCATGAGCTTCTTCATACTTTTTGGCAAAGTCTTTTCCAGTGACTTTCAAAGCATGTAGTCATTGTTCAGGCCATTCTTAAAAGATACAACTGCCAACTCTTGGTTGCACCCTGGTATTCGGTTAAACACCTCATAATACCTTTTGGCATAAGCCCTGAGGCTTTCATCCTCGCCAATTCTTAGAGCCATCAAGGAGTCTGCCCTCAACGGCTGCAGTTTGTTTGTAACAAACCTAGCCACAAACATCTCGGCCAGGCCTTCCCAACTTTTCATAGTTCCTTTCGACAACTTGTGAAACCAATCTGATGCGATTTCCCCAAAGAATGAGGGGAACACCTTGCAGAGCAACGGTTCGTTCCCGGTATACAGTGCCATTGAGTTCAAATATAAGTCGACGTGAAAGTTTGGATTGGACTTACCATCATATATCTGGAATCTCGGCATATGGAACCTTTTTGGTGAAAGTTTGGATCAGACTTACCGTCATATATCTGGAATCTCAGCATATGGAACCTTTTTAGGGCCTCAAACCTATCTAGTTCTATAGAGAAAGACATCCTCAGCTTGACGGGGGATGTGACCTCGGCATTCTGTATTTTCCTCTGGAGGTAGTCCCTTAGATCCTCCTTAGTCCGACCAGGAGCTCGGCTGTCAATGGATTTCAGCCTTTTTGGTGCACTGCTCCCGGTGTCATTATGAGTCCTCTTGGACTTCTCTTCATTCATTGTGTCAAAACAAAGTTCCTTCCCCTGAACATGCTGATGTTCCTTGACATAAGTTCCCTTGGTTCGAGGCATTCTCTGAGACTCTCCTCTCATTGATTCTGCTCATCCGGCGTCCCGTGAAGGCCGATGTGAGCTTTCTTTCACTTTGTCATGCTGAGGGACTACTGGGACTGCTTTTTTCCCCCCTTTCTGGGCATCGTTCTTGGCCACTGGAATCGGCCTATCCTCTAATGGAAACGGTGGCCGCATGACGTTGTTCTGCATTATGAAGTTGACAACCGATTGTAGGTCTACCAACTTGTAGGGATGTAAGAAAAATCGAAAAAACCGATTAAACCGATAGAACCGGATCGAACCGGTCATATTTGGTCGGTGTTTTAATATGAATCGGTCTGTTCGGTTTTGAAAATTAATTTTTTTTAGTTTTCGGTTCGGTGCCGGTTTTGGTATACTATATACCGATTTGCACCGAAACCGACCGAATATATTTACATATAATATATATTAAATATATAATGAATATTTTGACTCTATTTGATAGACTTGTGGTTTAGACTTATGGGATGATTGTTTTAAGTTTTGGTTTTGTTTTGATGTCAAGACTTTGATTCTGAAATTATATTTTGTTTCTAATTCTAATTCACTAAAAGCTTTAAGCCTTAGTATTTATTAATTTTTTATTTGTATTTTTGTGAATGGTTAGATTAGATATGATTAAAATTGTGTACAAATGGCTAATTTAATATTTTTATATAAATTATTTATTATACTATAAATTTAAGAAATGACTTAATTTTGAAAGCATTTAAACCGATTAAACCGCATGGAACCGAACCGATTGAATCGGTGCGGTTTGGTACGATTTGATAAAAAATTTGGTCTGTATTGATTTTCAATATAATAAAACCGACATTATCGGTTCGGTGCAAAATTTCACCTAAACACCAACCGTCCCGAACCGATTACATCCCTACCAACTTGTTTGCCATTCATTTCATCTCGTCGTCCCTCCTCAGGCATCTATCTTTCCATACGTAGAGGTCACTTTCGTTGTAATACCCGCCTTGACATGCTTTCTTCGGTGCATCTCCCTTTTGGCCAATGTCCTTTTCCCTAGGATTCTGATCCCAAGGTCTTTCATTATAGTTCTCCTCCTCCACATTATGATCGGTGTTCTTGCCACTACCACCAGGGATGTCGTCCCCGACTTTCTCTTTATGCCCGTCGTTGGCCATCTATTCTCCTTATGTTCCCACAAACGACGCCAAATTGTGGGTGTTGATTTTTGACCACACAACCAAACAGGGAAACTCAGCAGGAGAACACCGACAGAATAGATTAAGCCCGAACAACCTGGCACAGAAAGATAAGAATCCAACGGTGGTTCGTCCACCCGGGGGCACTCCGACGTTCAAGTCAGTAATTATCTCTCAAAGATAACAAATAGTTCTTAGCTCACTAGACAGAGCATACAAACATACCTTAGACCCACGATGGTGCCTTACTTTTATAGCCAGCACTAACCTGATCCCTGTAGAAGCCTAGCTTCAATAGACTTTGGCTCAATGCTCATCTTGGACTCCTAGCTAGATAGAGATAAATTTCTTAAGAGCTTTATCTTTATCCAGACTGAGATCCTCCTCCATTCTAGGACTCTTGTCCCTTATTCGCTCATCTTGGATTCTAATATCTCTAAAGATAACCTCGACCTAGCCGAGATCATCTCGGTACATGACCAAGCCACATGGCCCCTCGACTGACACTTCGGCGTCACCTTGGCCACATGTTGTCATTCACAAAATATCTCCCCACAACATTATTCACGTTAGTCATTAGAAACCAACAAAGTAATGTGTCACCTAAAAAAAAAAAAAAAAACGCTAACATGTATTTAATGGGAATGGTTTCCCTCAATGCTCTTATCTAGGGTGTTTATGGTTCGATTGTGACTGGAGAACCTCTAATCCTTCATCCGCTCTTCGAATTAGCGAATTGAAAAAAATCAATTTCCATCTGTCCACTGAATTGGCGGATGCGGATTGGCAGATGGATGCGACTCGATTTGGCAGTTTAAACTTTTATAAAATTTGAACATAATATGACAATTGTTAATATATATATATATATATATATATATTATAACAATCCAACTCAATATAACTAAAATTTATCAAGTAAATTGTCAAATATTAATAATAAATACATATAAGAAACCATGTATTATCAAAACTATTTCATTACTTTTTCTTATTCAAAATTATTTAATTTGATTTTTTTTTAAATGACAAAATTAAGTCTTATATTTTCCACACAAAAATACCAAATATCAACAGTTGTCATTTGATAAAAGGATTTCGAAATTAAAAACAAATTGAAAACACAACAGAATATAAAAAAAATAAAAAAAAATCAATTAAAAATATAAACAGAATATCTAAACAAATTAAAAATACATAATCTTACAAATTATTGTGGATGCTCGTAGTTTGGTTGTTTGGTTATTGCCAAAGGAACCTCAAATCCGTCATCCGTCCAAAACTAGACGCATTGGAAAAAATCAATCCGCAATCGTCTGTTCGTTATCACTCATCCGTCCAAAATACGGCTGATCGGTTCGATTTTGGAGGATTAGAATATCCGTTGAGCACCCCTACTCTTACCCTCTATACTTCATTTTTGGGTTCCATTTTAGGCCCACAATAATAATCTAAACCGTTCATATTGTAAATCTTACAATGACAACCGTCATTGCAAAAAATTAGTTTCATCGGATATCGATGAATACATAAACAAATCATTTTAAAGGTTTAGGTTTAAAGTCACAATTACTGTCAATTTAAAAATATATATATATATATATAATTTATTCATGTATCTAATGATATCTCGTAAAATTATTTTTTTGCATAATTCATCTAAATTATTAGGTTTATGAAATGAACAATTTAAATTATTGTTACGGGCCTAGAATAGAATCCAAAAATGAAGTATGAAGGAGCGTAAAAGATAAAAGTATGGAGAAATGACCTTTCCGCAATTTAATTAGGAAAATAATCAATTAGTGAGAAGCAGGATAAATATTTACAAAAGAAGTACAAATTTTATCGTATTTTTTTACCCAAAAAAAGTAATAGTAATGATAGAGACTCCCACAAAATATAACCCCTACAACCCTCAAAATGATTTGGACAATTCATGTCACTGTCAGAGATAGGAAAAAAAAATTCAAACACATCAATGGTCAATACATTAGTGGGGGTCGTGAGGGTCCTCCTTTGTGGGGGTCCCAAACATTTTTAAAAAGTAAGGGGTAACAGTTTCATGAGAAAGTGGAGGCAAACACGAGTTTGCTTCTTTCGTCCTGTGTTACCTACATCTACTATATTATATTTATTAATTAGAAATATATGTATATATATTACATACTATAGAATTTAATTTTTGAGAAAATTATTCTAAGGTCCCTCTCCTATTTTTAGTAATGAAAGAGATCCACAATATTATTTTGTGATATGTGAGGTCTCTCAACCCTGACACCCATATATCACAAAGAAATTTGGTTATCTCAAATCAAACCCGCCTCTCCCTCTCTTCCTTTCTCTCTGCTCTTCTCTCTCCAACAAACTCCACATTTATCGCCGTCATCGACAGCTCTTCCCTACCGCTGCTGCCATCTTCTCCTGTATCTCCTCTTGCGAGGATGAGAGGTGTTTGAATGCTTCGCTAGCGCCGGAGCCAGCAACGAGAGTGATGGAGGCCATGCGTGGTGTCTCGTTCAGTGGATTGGCCCCTAGTTAGGCAGATCAAGTCCCTGAAGATCAATGGATCAATTACCTCAGAAGTTTGAGACCTCTTACAACCACAAATCACGATTGACAGAAACAAAGATGTTGGTTTTACATTTTGTTTTTGTTTTTGTTTTCTATTGTTATCAATCTTGTGTTACTTGGAGAAGTTGAACAATTATAAATTTGCCAAAAAAAAAAAAAAAAAATCCACAAACATACACACACACACACACACATATATATATGTATAGTGTATGTAATTCTCTAATCCACACCTTGCACTTGAATCTCTCTCTCTCTATATATATATATATATATAAATTTTCATTAGACTATGAAATAATTGAACACCAACCTGATACTTATCAATAGATCGTCTGTCCTTTTCAATTAGCTTTGATTCCTGTTCAAGTTTTCTGGCTATATAATCTTTGATGACAGAAAGAGTGAGGCATGGATTTCTAGACAGGGTCTGAAGAACAATAATAAGAGACAAGATGTTATCCCTCTCAATGTAAGTCAAAAACTTCCTTGACTTCTTTTGAGCACTCTTCTCTAAGTTCACCAAAATACTTCAATACATCTGCTCAAAGGGTCGAATCACCTCCCTTGCCTGAATATATTTTTTTGTTTTTTGTGATCTTGAAAGTGAATTTTTCTAGACTTTTATTTGAGTCCAGAGAAAATTAAAAGCTTGTTATTACAATCCAGAAAAAATTATAATTATTACAAATTTCTCTAGACTTTTATGTTGTGCTTTTTATTTGTTTTTATATTGAACAAGTTATTTTTCGCCTATTTTTCTTGGCAACCAAACAAACTTTATGCTTTATAGTTCACTTGAAATCCAGAGAAAATTCAGAGAAAATTTAGAGAAATTCTCTGAAAATCCAAAGAAAATCTATAAAGCCAGAGATAGAGAAAACTTTATGCTTTATTGGTTGTTGTTGTTGCTTATTTGGATGATCGATTTGTGTATTGCATATCGTGATTGGGAAGACAGAGAAATTTTGTGGTTTGAACCCAAAGACCTCAATTTCATAATTTTCTCTGAAATCCATAGAATTTCTCTAGAAAGCTAGAGGATAGAGATGAAGATGAGGAGGGTGGTGGTGGTGGTGGGTTTTGAAGCAGTGGATTACAGAGAAATTCACTTAATCTTTTTCAATCTAAGTTCTATCCAATTTTGATAATTAGAGGCAAGTAATCAATTTTTGTATGGGGTTCACTTCTTAATCAACCTTAATTTCCTAATTTTCTCGAAAATCCAGAAAATTTCTTTGCATTTCCAGAGAATTTCTCTGGAAAGCCAGAGGGGACACGAGCATTTGCACCTTGAATATGCCTATGAAGAGGCTGATGTTTACATTTTGCGAAAGAAATTGTAGCTGTAGCACACACATATCTGGTAAGTCTTGGAATTCGGAGTTTAAAGAATTGAAAACAACAGCATACATAAAATAATAATAATAATAATAATGATTGGAACTGCTGAGAAAAGAAATGCTTGTGTGTGCAATAATATTTTTTTTTTTTTTTGGTGTCAATTTTTATGAGACAAACTGTTCTATTCATGGGGAATTTCTTGTTAAAACTAAATTTAAGTGGAAAAAACTTTATTTGAATTTTGTGATTGTTGACTGCTTTAGTATTATTTTGTGGGTTTGTTAGTAAAGATTGCGTTATTGGCTTACATACTACACAAATTCAGAGAAATTCTTTGTGAACAGAGTCAGAGAAATTTCAATTCTTTGTGAATAAAGTCAGAGAAATTTGTGAAAAAAGTCAGAGAAATTCCAGTTTTCTCTGGATTTCTTTGGTTTGAACTCAGAAAAATTCTAATTTTCTCTGGTTTAAACCCAGAGAAATTGTTTGGAAAGTCCAGAATTTCTCTAGAGAGAATTTATCTGGGAAGTCCAGAGAAATTTCTAGAATTTCTCTGGAGAGAATTTCTTTGGGATTGAAATTTCTCTGGATCGATGTTGAGGGACCTTAGACATTATGAAAATATTAGATATCCTTTATACTATAAAATATTAATACCAGGGACCCTAAAAAAATCCCCTTAATTTTTTATAGTGTAATAAAATTAAAACAGTAAAATATTATTCTTAGCCTTTATTTTTCATAAATTTATTTATCATATATTACAATCTAGTTCTTATTAAATATAAATTATTATTTACATTTATTTATAAATTCATCTTTATGTAATTATGTTTTACTTAGTCTAAATTATTATTTTTTATATTCTAAAAAGTCCTATGAGTGATATAGTTATCAAAATATCTCTAATAATAATATGGTGAAGCGTGAATTAATATTCACATTGACAATGTGAATGTTCCATGATGTGATATTCACACTGGCAAATTTATTTAATGTGAATGTTCAAATCATGAAACATTCAAAATAGTCTAAAATAGTGCACACCAAGTTTCTAAAGGTTCAAAAAATATTTATAAAGATAAAATTATCTATAAATTACCTTAAATATAATAATTATGATTTTGTAGATCAAATATTCAAAATAATAAGATTTATTGAAATACAATAATATCTTATAAACTAATTGGAAGATAATTTTTAATAAATTCTCTTATATTATATTGAGGTTGTTTGAGAAGTAGGTTAAACCCTAAAAATAAATAAAGACAAAATATGTTAAAATAGTAAATAAAATAAAATATTACATTTAAATCATAATCATTTTATTTTTTTCATAACCATCAAACCAACTACAAAGAAGCCATTATTTCAAACTTTTATTAATATTCTTATTTTTTAAATTACAAAATTAGCATGTCCCATCCCTCTCGTCCCCCATTTAATACGGATTAATAGCCGAACAACGGGTTGTTTTAAGTAGTTTATAAGTTAATTTTTTAACTTATTATGAAAAAACAAATAAAAAGTAAATAAATAATATGCCTTAAATAAGTTAATAAATCAATAAAATAACTTATAAACTTGTTACAAAAATGGCTCTACAAACTCGTCCAGTTGCATTTAATAGTATATTTGTAAATATTTTTATTCAATTACGTTTAATTGTAATTATTCCAATTTAAAAAAGGTTTAAAATAATGTAAATAAGTATAATTTTTAATTTTTTATAAAAAAATATATATATATATATAAAAACATAATATCACGAATAAAAAATAAAAAATATATTTTTTTACGGCATGCCAAATAGTCCCTTAATTTTCGAGATCAATTAATCTAAGTCGTGGACAAAATTCCTCTCCCTGGCAATATATAAAATTGAAAAAATGGTACAACTTTTTATTTAATTTTCATCTTTTGGAAAGATGGTTCAAAAATAATTTTTTATTTTTTTAAAAAACATATAAAAAAAATATAAGAGATAATATCACTCAAAATAAATTAAAAATAGAAAATAATTTTTAACAATCATTTCAAAATAGTCTCCGCTTAGCTTTTTGTGGTTATCGGCCAATAGCTCAAGCTTTTAGGCCCTGTTTGTTTTGGAGTATAAAGGAAGGGATATGATTAAGATAGAGGTGAGACTCATTTAATATTGTATTTGTTTGTAGATTTAGGGAAGGGATTGAGATGGAGAAGGGGATTAAGTTGGGCCTTCGAAGGGGGATTGGGATGGAGAAGGTGGAGATGGTATTAGAAAAATAGTCTGCCGGACTAGAATTTTTTTTATTTTTTACATGTTGGGATTTTTTTTTGAACATTAATGTTTAATTTTTTATATTTTTCGTTAAGTAAAAATCATTGTTTTATTTGTTTTATTTTTATTTTTTTGAATTTTTTATATTTTTTACATGTTGGACATTTTTTTTTTAACATTAATGTTTATGTTTTTTTATATTTTTTATTTGTTTATTATTTTATATTTATTTTATATAAAAATAATTTAACAATTCTTATACTAACAACTATCATCAAAACAAATACAATTTTACTTAGTCCTCGTTTGATTTTCTCATTGGGACTAAATAATCACAAAATGACAAAATTGACTATAAAAGTCAATAAGACAAAATATTATTTTTTACATATAAAAATTACAATTTTTCTCTCACAAAAGTCAAAAAAATCCCAACATAAAAAAGTTGGTTATATTAGCCAATGCCAAACGACCCCTTAATCTCTTCACTAAAAATTCTCTCACTATTAATCTTCTCCTTTCTACCTCTAAAAACAAACGGGGGTTGGAAGGACCTAGGGGTGTAAATCTGGCCCGGCCTGGCCCATGTCGGGCCTTGCAGGCTCCCGCCAAAATTCAGGCCGGGCCACAGGCCAAAAAATTAAACCCAGGCCCAAGGGTATTCGGGCCTTGGACGGGCCGGTGGTCCCGGCCAATGGGCTTAGGCCTGACCTCGAGCTTCGGCGGGCCTAACTTTTTTTTTTTTGTTTTTTTAAATTTTTTCTACCAAAAATTTATTATTTTCTATTAAAAAATACACTAGGCCTCGGGCGGGCCGAGCTTCAGTCCGGCCCCTAAGCGAGCCGATGGACTGGGCCACGGGCCAGGCCGAGTCGAGCTTCAAAACGATGGCCCAGAGGCTTGGGTTGGGCTTGGGCCCAAGCGGACCTAAACGAGTCGGGGCCATCTCAAACCGCGAGTGGGCCGCTGGTCATTTTTATACTCCTAGAGGAACCTTAAACCCTCTCTCTCTGTTTATCGTGCTCGTTGTTGCAATATCTCAAGCCTATGCGTGCGCGTGAATAGCGAAACTTGTTCAACTACTTTTTATGACTAGTGGCTTCATAAGCGAAATGGGGTAGGTGTTGTCACAACACCATGCTGTGACAGTAGAATTGCGTCGTTTAATTTATTTAAAATAATAAAAAAAACAAAACAAAACAAATTTGGATCACACGCAGAACGACGCCTCTCTTTGCTGTAGAATAACATTTAGGTTTAGGTTTACTTTAGGAAAATCTTAAAAAAATAAATAAATAAAAAGAAAAAAAAGGGCCTATAACCATGTTTTTCTATTTAGCATAAAATTATAATTTTAGACTTAGGGTTCACTTTAGGGAAAAAGAAAAAACTTAACATCTATGAAAAAGGTTTTTTTACCATTGTCACAGTGATTTATCATCAGCCTCCATCGCCAATCCTCGCTCATAACATAACACCATCTCGTGCTCAATCACTCTCTTATTTCAGGTATTATAGATTGTTTATGTGTATATATATATGTGTATGTATAATTTATATATGTGTATGTTATTATAGAATCCACTGCCTATATGCAAATATGAATGTCATAACTAAAAATAATAATTATTAGTGATGATCAAAGATCACATAGAGAATAATCTAAGACCTTTTCAATCATAATTAAAATAATAATCAAAATAATTCACAATTAATATCACAATGAGTGATAATTAGAGATGGAATCAAGATTTCATTATCGGAGGGGCCAAAAGATAAATAATTTTTTTTTCACCTTATACACAAGCACACATGTATATAGAATGGAATATACAAATTATATATATACATAGAACAAAAATTAAATACCGTATAAGCAATCTCTAATTGGATGAATAAGTTTTTTTTTTGTGCAAAATAGAAAGATAATACGAGTTGGGAGAATAATGAGATATATATTTTTTAAGGTAAACTACCAATAGGTCCTACTTTGGAGACTTATTACCTAATAGGTCCTACTTTGGAGACTTATTACCCATTAAGTCCTATTGATAAATTTATTAAGTGATAAAGATAAATTTATCAGTCTTTTATTTTTATGAATAAATTTATAGTGATAAATTTATCAGTCTCTTTGTTTTTATGAATAAATTTTTAGCGATAAATTTATCACTCTCTTATTTTTATAGTATTAAATTTATTAGTTAGGACCTGTAGGTAAATAAGTCTAGTTAATAGGACTAATTGGTAAGTACCCCTATTTTTTATGTTGGGGGCCATTTTATGTATAAGTTGATACATATATTTTTAAAGTACTATGACAAACAATACTTTTCATAGAAATAAGGGGCCATGACCCTCCATAGTCTTCTCTTAATTCCGTCACTAATCATAACCAAGTTGTAATTAATACTATAATAAGTTATAACCCAAAAGTGATGTGCCTTATAAAATTTTTCTATATATCTTACATGTTTATATTGTGATAGTGATGCTTGTAATCAAAAGAAGAAAAAAAAAACAAAGAATAGATGTGAAATTATTGGTTTTAAGGAAAATTTTAATTTTATTTATTTATTTATTTTGTGTGAAAATTGAGCTTATTTTTTCTAGGTTTGAAGTTCATGCAATTTGTTAATTACTTCTTCCCAAAAAAAAAAATGCTAATTACTTACATAGAGCATACACCAAGTCTTGGAACTGAGTTTGAGTCAGAGGAAATTGCATATCAATTCTACAATGAATATGGAAGAATTATGGGATTTAGTATTAGAAGAGATTACCATACGAAATGCAAGAAAGATGGTATAATAGTTAATAGAAAGTTTCTTTGCTGTAAACAGGGAGAAAAAGATAAACAAAGTGAAATGGTAAAACAACCTTGACAAGACACAAGAACTAATTGTAAAGCCTTCATGTATGTCTCTTTAGATTGGGAATTATCAAAATGGGTTGTTACAAAGTTTGATGATACTCATAACCATATTATGCATCTTCCTCAATGTGCTCATATGATGCCATCTCAAAGAAAGGTTTCTGAAGCTCAAGGTATAAATATGGAATTAGTTGATGTTGTTGGTTTATCACTCAAAGCATCACATGATCTCATTAGTACTCAAGCAGGCGGGAGGGAATTTGTAGGATTCACGAGAGAAGACCAAAAGAGCTACTTGCGTGTAAAAAGACAGAGAGACTTGCAATATGGTGAAACATGTACTTTGTTAAGATATTTTTGTTGGAAATGGTTTAGAAATTCTGGGTTAATAACAGAATTTTTTCCTAAGTTTGGTCTATTTTTTAGGTGGGCCCCGTGCGTCGATATTCACGGGTCAAAGTGGTAACGCGTTCTATGCCGCGTTGTGATTCATGTGGTATATTTGGTTGCTCAAAACCATTACCGAGTGAATGGGAAATTGAAGCCAAAGTATGCTCCATGGAAATGGAGTTTTGGTGAAAAACCCTTAAAGGTTTGAATAAGGCTTGTCCCACATTGATTTGGTGGGAAGTTTTGAATGGGTTTATAAGGCATGGGATTGAAACTTGAGGTGTGCCCCAAGGGGTACCCAAGTGTTTTAGAGAGGGAGGTTATGGGCAAAATGGGCTAGACCCATTGGACCCAAAAATCACCACGAGCGCCACCGTCCGTCCGGGCTGCGCGGGTGCGTGGTGTGAGGTTGGGCTTGTCTGGGCCAAAAACATTTGAATTTTATTTTATTTTTTGGTAAATAAAATCCTGAATTCAAATTAATTCCGGAAATAAACTAGTCTAGTTTTACTGTACACCCAAACAGGGCCCTTCCCGTTTTTATCTGTTTGAATTATAAACCCAACAGATTCAAATCTGTTTAAATTCAAAACTAAACAAGTTTCATACCTGTTCAAATAGGTTTGCACCTGTTTAATTCAAAACCTGCAGCCACCAATCCATCTATAAATAGGACAGCCCTCATTTGGATTTTGAAACTCTAATTTTCGTCCTTCATAATTCTGCAAACATTCTCTTCATATTGCTGCATTATTTTCTTCTATGAGAGAGTATAAACACTTAGTGTGTTCGTTAGGCAAACAATTTGTAGTGCTGCTATTGTTTGTAGTTGATCATTTCATCCTGAGAGATAGACGTCCACATTCTGAAAGCACCGTGGAGAGGACGAATCTGTCTTAAGGACACAGTGTCAAACACCGGACTTGATCAGAATATTATTCAAGAAATTAATCAATAAGTTGATTACTTATTTCCTGTTTTATTTTTATTTATTTAAATCAGATTTTAATTTTGTTTTGGTAACAAAATAAAATCTGTTTTTTATTTATTTAATTTTATTTTCTAGTTTGATTTTTGTAATCAAACAAATTCTCTCATTCCCTTTATTTCTTTATATTCTAGTTGTTGTTTAGTACACAACAGAATTTAATCTATTTAAATACAGTGAAGATTGTCCAACAATCTTAAGACAGAAAATTTTGGTTTCTTCATTGTATTTAATTTTTTGTGTTTTCAAAGTGATATTCTGGTTGAAAAATACAAATAATATTATAAACTATTTGACAAATAGTAGTAATATACTGTCTATTTTCTTTGACAACTAGTAGTAATATACTAGTGTTATTAACAATTGCAGAATATTATTTAGTGTTACAGAAAATTATTGTGGTATTTTATTTTTCTGGTTTTAGTAACTAGAAAATTAATTTGTGGTATTTTATTTTCTAGTTTTAGTAACAAAGAAAATAAAATTATTTTGTGTTATAATTTATTTTCTGGTTTTAGTAACTAGAAAATTAATTTTGTTAATCAATCATGTAACTTTGTGTCTCGATCACAATCTGTATATTTTGTACGTGACTTACGGTTTCGTTTGGAAGACCACTTAATTATGAACCCTTTGTGAAAATGTGTTAATTCTTTTGACTTTATCATAGTTCATCATGAGTATACATAGAAGAATTTGTTTCTGGAGTAAAATATTAGTTTTACAAACTAATTTCATTTTTATTACGAAGAAACCTTTGTGGCAAGTTTATTTTCTTTATTGGTTTACTGATTCATTCTTTAATTTCTGTATATGGATCCGTAGTCGTGAATAGTTTCTGCATATGAGTCGGAAAAATATATATATATATATATATTCACAAGAACATTTTAATGTTTATATATATAATTAGTTTATTTGTGTACAAATCAAACTGATTAAATCAAGGTATGTTTTGTCGATTTTGGAGTTTAAAGTTTAAAACGTGTTGTTTTACTTACGTTGGATTTTTTGGTTGAGAATCTTTTTATCTCATGATGCAAATTTTGGGATCATGCATGATAAATTTATTTTATTTATTTATTCTTTTATTTGATGCGTTTGATATGCATGTATTGATATCAACTCAAGTTATTTCTTTAAAAAAAAAAAAAAAACTCATGTGATTTGGAATGATAATTGTTATGTTGACTTTGTACATAAGCAGATTAATTTGAGTATTTCTAATCAATTTTGAATGGGTGTTTAAATACCAGAGAAATTTAAACATGAAGATATATGTAGTTATATCGTTCCATTGAAGTAAATTTAAGAAATCTTTTATGTTGATTATTAGTTTGTTTTGAATTTGTGACATGAGATGTCGTTAATTATTATTTTACTTACGTAGTAGAATTTGTTAAACCATAAACCATTATATTAATATGGAAGTGTATCTCTTGCATTAGATGGGTTAATGTAATTTTCTTTTGTCACAAATATTTGATTGTATCTCTTACAATCAAATGGGTTTTTTGAATTGTTTGATTCTTAGGCAAAATTTTTATGAGGATATGATTTTGTCAAAACATTAATTCTGATTTGTGTAGTCATAATTATTTTGGACTTTTCATTTGAAAGTTATGAATCAAGCACATCATAGATAACAAGTGATGGATGTTATATTTTGATTTATATTAGAAGTGATAGGGGTGGTGAATATGATGCACCACTAAATGAATTTTGTGTACAACATGATATTATTCACCAAACTACAGCACCTTATTCTCCACAGCAAAATAGAATTGCTGAAAGGAAGAATAGAACCCTAAAAGAAATGATGAATGCCATGTTACTAAGTTTTGGCTTACCACAGAACTTGTGGGGGGAAGCAATATTGTCTGCTAATTATGTTCTTAACAGAATTCCCCACAAGAAAACCAACAGCACTCCTTATAAATTGTGGAAAGGTCGACCACCGTCCTACAAATACTTAAAAGTGTGGGGGTGTTTGGCAAAAGTTGAAGTTCCTGTTCCTAAAAAGACTAAGATTAGACCAAAAACAGTAGATTGTGTGTTTATTGGTTATGCTCAGAATAGTAGTGCATATCGGTTTCTGACTTATAAATTAGAAATACCTGATATAAATGTGAACACTATTATAGAGTCAAGGAATGCTGTGTTTTTTGAACATGTCTTTCCTTACAAGAAAGGACAGGAATTAAGTTCATAGAAAAGAACTTTTGATTGTACACAAAGTCAAGAGACTAATGACAATCAAACACAAGAGACTAGTAATGGTCACAACCAACAAGATTTAACTGATGATGAACCAAGACGAAGTAAGAGAGCGAGAACATCAAAATCCTTTGGTCCAGATTTTCTGACATACCTGTTAGAAAATGAACCTCAAAGCTTTAAGGCAGTAATGACAGGTCCTGAAGCACCTTTGTGGAAAGAGGCTGTTAATAATGAAATTGAATCCATTATGCAAAATCATACTTGGGAATTGGTGGATCTTCCACCAGGTTCTAAACCTCTTGGATATAAATGGATATTCAAGAGAAAAATAAAAGCAGATGGTTCAATTGACAAGTATAAAGCAAGACTTGTAGTTAAAGGTTACAGACAAAAGGAAGGTCTGGATTATTTTGACACATATTCCCCTGTGACAAGAATAACATCCATTCGCATGCTTATTGCTATAGCAGTGTTGTTTAATTTAGAAATACATCAAGTGGATGTTAAGATAGCTTTCTTAAACGGTGATCTAAATGAAGAGATCTATATGGAGCAACCCGATGGGTTTGTAGTATCAAGGCAAGAAAATAAGGTTTGTCGGCTTGTAAAGTCTCTTTATGGATTAAAATTAGCACCTAAGCAATGGCATGAAAAATTTGATCATGCAATGCTTACTAATGGGTTTAAGATAAACGAATGTGGCAAATGCGTCTATGTTAAAAACACTGACCAAGGATATGTCATAGTTTGTCTTTATGTGGATGACATACTTATTATTGGAAGCAGTCAAAACATGATCAAATCAACTAAGCAAATGCTTAACAAAAGATTTGATATGAAAGATATGGGGGTCGCAGATGTTATATTATGAATGAAAATTACTAAAACATCTAACGGATATGCATTATCTCAATCTCATTATATTGAGAAAATTATTGATAAATTTATCAAGGATGATATGAATTTAGCAAGAACACCTATAGACATTAGTCTTTATTTATCGAAAAATAAAGGTGATGCAGTGTCTCAGTTAAAATACTCCCAAATCATTGGAAGCCTAATGTACCTAATGAATTGTACTCGTCCTGATATAGCTTATGCTATCAGTAAATTGAGTAGGTACACTAGTAACCCCGGAGAAGACCATTGGAAGGCGATCATTCGGGTTCTTAGATATCTAAGATTCACCCATGATCATGGTTTGAACTTTACTCAATATCCAGAAGTACTTGAAGGTTATTGTGATGCAAATTGGATATCGGATACTAAAGATTCAAAATCCACAAGTGGATATGTCTTTACTCAAGGAGGCGTTGTTGTTTCTTGAAAATCCACGAAACAAACATGCATTGCGCGATCCATAATGGAATCCGAGTTCATTGCTTTAGACAAAGCAGGAGAAGAAGCAAAATGACTTCGTCACTTCTTAGAAGACATTCCAATGTAGCCAAAACCTGTGCCAGCTATTTGCATTCATTATGATAGTCAATCTGCAATAGGCAGAGCACAGAATCATATGTATAACGGTAAGTCACGACATATTCGTCGTCGACATAATACCGTAAGACAATTGTTGTCAAATGGAATGATCTCAATAGATTATATAAAATCTAAAGAGAATGCGGATCCATTAACAAAAGGTTTGACAAAAGAGCTAGTGTATAGTTCATCAAAGGGGATGGGATTAAAGCCTATTACATAAGAGTTGTCATAATAGTAACCCTACTTATATGACTGGAGATCCCAAGAGCTAAGTTCAAAGGGACAACTAAGTTATGTATGGCTCGCCAGAAATCACCAAGGGATTAAAATTTCATACCCATTCCTATGGTGAGAGTGATATCTGCAACATATGTTGTATGCAGGGGTATAAGGATAAGCTTTGCTTTTAATGATTACTTATATCTTGATTGAGGCATAAAATCAAGACGAGTATAAGGAGATACTCACAATAAGAATCACCTATTTGAGTGTCAAACTGGGGCCGGTTCTATGAGAATGAAGAGGCTAAATTCTCTAGAAACACTCATGAAAACCAGGAGCGTTCAAGGCCAAAATGAACACAACAGTAAGAATCACGATGTGTTAGAAGATATTTTGTGTGAAATCTATTGTCTTGGCTTACACAAACGGCTGAACAATTCAAGGCATCGCGTCCATTGGTTAGCCAGTAAGTCCGATAAGTTATCACTAGGGAAGGTTCAAGGCCGAAAGCTACCTATCCTGATGCAAGATATTTTCGACTTATACTCTTTCGATAAAGTCTGCATATTGTTGCATTTCCGTTGTCATCAAATTCCATTCATGTAGGGGATTGTTGGAAATGCTTTAGAAATTCTGGGTTAATAAGATAATTTTTTCCTAAGTTTGGTCTATTTTTTAGGTGGGCCCCGTGCGTCGATATTCGCGGGTCAAAGTGGTAACGCGTTCTATGCCGCGTTGTGATTCACGTGGTATATTTGGTTGCTCAAAACCATTACCGAGTGAATAGGAAATTGAAGCCAAAGTATGCTCCATGAAAATGGAGTTTTGGTGAAAAATCCTTAAAGGTTTGAATAAGGCTTGTCCTACATTAATTTGGTAGGAAGTTTTGAATGGGTTTATAAGGCATGGGATTGAAACTTGGGGTGTGCCCCAAGGGGTACCCAAGTGTTTTAGAGAGGGAGGTTATGGGCAAAATGGGCTAGACCCATTGGACCAAAAAATCACCACACACGCACGTGCGCCGCCGCCGCCGTCCGTCCGGTCTGGCGGGCTGGGCTGGGCTTGGGCGCGGGTGCGTGGTGTGAGGTTGGGTTGGGCTTATCTGGCCCAACACCTATCTTTTTGAGCCAAAAACCTTTGAATTTAATTTTATTTTTTGGTAAAATTAATTTCGAAAATAAACTGGTCCGGTTTTACTGTACACCCAAACAGGGCCTTTCTCGTTTTTATCTGTTTGAATTATGAACCCAACAGATTCAAATCTGTTTAAATTCAAAACTAAACGGGTTTCATACCTGTTCAAACAGGTTTGCACCTGTTTAATTCAAAACCTGCAGCCACCAATCCATCTATAAATAGGACAGCCCTCATTTGGATTTTGAAACTCTAATTTTCATCCTTCATAATTCTGCAAACATTCTCTTCATATTGCTGCATTATTTTCTTCTATGAGAGAGTATAAACACTTGGTGTGTTCGTTAAGCAAACAATTTGTAGTGCTGCTATTGTTTGTAGTTGATCATTTCATCCTGGGAGATAGACGTCCACATTCTGAAAGCACCGTGGAGAGGACGAATCTGTCTTAAGGACATAGTGTCAAACACTGGACTTGATCTGAATATTATTCAAGAAATTAATCAAGTAAGTTGATTATTTATTTCCTATTTTATTTTTATTTATTTAAATCAGATTTTAATTTTGTTTTGGTAACAAAATAAATCTGTTTTTTATTTATTTAATTTTATTTCTAGTTTGATTTTTGTAATCAAACAAATTCTCTCCTTTCCTTTATTTCTTTGTATTCTAGTTGTTGTTTAGTACACAACAGAATTTAATCTATTTAAATACAGTGAAGATTGTCCAACAATTTTCAGAAGCAAGCTGCTAATAGTCCATATTTTTACTATGCAGTTCAAATGGATGTTGATGAAATAATAACCAATATTTTTTGGGCTGACCATCAGATGATTATAGATTATGAAAATTTTGGGGATGCTGTTTCGTTCGACACAACATTTCGAACAAACAAAGAGTATCGACCATTTGCTCTTTTTACTGGCTTTAACCATTTTAGAATGATAGTGATTTTTGGTGCCACTTTACTATATGATGAAACCACAGCATCATTTGAGTGGTTATTTGAAACTTTCTTGCATGCAATGTCAAGAAAAAAACCTAGTACTATTTTTACAGACCAAGATCAGGCAATAGCTAAGGGAATTTCTTATATCATGTCTGATGTTACTCATAAATTGTGTACTTTTCACCTAATGCAAAATGCCTTGAAGCATTTGGGCTATTTGTACAAGGGCAGCTCAACATTTGGAAGTGACTTTAAAGCTAGCATTTTTGGATATGAAGATGAAAGCGAGTTAGTTGAAGCTTGGAAATCTTTGATTATTAAATACAACTTGGAGGAGAATACATGGATGAAGAAAACTTGGGAACTTAGAGAGAAGTGGGCACACGTGTACATGAAATGATCATTTAATGCAGGTATGCAAAGCACCCAACTCAGTGAGAGCTTGAATGCAAAATTAAAAAAACACTTAAAATCTGACCATAATATTGTTCAATTCTTTGCACATTTTGATCAAGTTGTTTTAGACAAGCGGTATAATGAAAGTTATGCTATTTATCAATCTAGACAAAAGTTACCAAGAATAAAAATCAAGAGTTGTCCCAAGTTAGTTCAAACTGCGAAACTATATACCCTTCCTATCTTTGACTTATTCCATGGTGAGTTTGACAAGTCTCTTTCTTGTCAAGTAAGGAAATGCTGTGAGTTAGAAGGAGAAATTAAATATGTGATTGGTTTGTATGGAGAAGATAGAGAATATATTGTGGTGGGTGCAATGGAATTTGATAATTTAGGAGGCAAAACTCTACAAAAAGTTCGTTGTACTTGTCAAAAATTTGAGAGTTTTGGAATTTTGTGTGGTCATGCGATTAAAGTGCTCCATCAGATGAATGTTATGGAAATTCTCGATAGATATATACTAGTGCGATGAAGGCTAAATGCAAAGGATTGTTCATCTAAAGACAAAAAAGTTATAGTGAATGGGGTTGATCCCAAGTTGGTGATATCAGCACGTTATAAACATCTTTGTCCTAGAATGGTAAAATTAGCAGCTTAATCATCTGAATATGATACTGTATATGAGTTTGTGGACAATAGTATTTCTGATTTGTGTGTAAAAGTGGACAATATGATCATTTCACAAAATAGCTCAAATGCTTCAAGTAGTGGAGGCCCCATTGACATGGGATTAAATGATATTGACCCAAATTTTGAAAGAGTTAAGGGTTTGAAAAAGAAAGACAATGTACAAAAGAGTGGTGGTAGATTAAAGCCTTGGCATGAGAAGATTGGAAAGAGGACAAAAGTTGTTTCACGACTGTCACAACCCAAACCCGCCCCTTTAGGTTTAGCGTCGTAACCGGCCAGTAACCTTGGATTACCAAAGGCCTCTTAACGGAATAACATATAATTAGGGGCTACGGAAGTAATAAACAAAAATATACATAGTCCATTGAGCTGTGAAGATATACATGAGACATATATCCTTAAACTTTAATAAAGATACGTGTGACGTCAAAAGATACAGTTGATACACGTCACTCCAAGTACTGTACATATAAGCAGAAATTTGTCCATAATTAAAACAAAAGGACCAAAGTCTTAAATACAAAAACATAGCCACGGGATTGACACGATCTGGAACCTCCTTGGGAGGCACAAAAGGTAGCTAACAAACACAAAACTTTTCAAACATCATCTTAAGCCTGGTCGCGCGCATGGTCACCTACATATATAATATAAATAGAGAGCGGAAGCCCAGTGAATAATAATAAAGTAAAGGGGTTTTAATGAATGATGTCCATCATAGAATTAGAAACCAGAGTTTATATCAGAAACAGAGTTTTATGCATATTCAGATTTCAAATCAGAAACAGATTCATATACTTATTTATATTCATTTTCAAAGTTCATACATTTCACATCATAGTACGTGGCATATCCATTAGCGTTAACAAATCCGATGACCCATAAAAAGGACAGTTGTGAAGGCATTCTGATGACCTATAAAGGCACAGCCATAAGGCATTCCGATGACTCGTGTGCATAGAGGCGTTTCCGATGGCCCATAAAGGGATGGCCGTAAAAACATTCCGATGACCCATAAAGGGACGCAAAATATCACATGATGCTATGGATGCCACGAGTACGTTCAGAAACTTGGACGATCATTCATTCACACAAAACATAGCATTTCAGAAAACTAATCATGTCGTATCATCAGAAAATAGTCAAAGTCTAACATAACTTTACAAAGTTATTACTCACAAATAACAAATGGCTCCAAACAGACGAATAGAGTAGCCAATTTAGATATCTTGCGGCGCGTGACCTACATAGGCACAAAACGAATATATACTGAATTACACACCCGGAAACATTTACCTTGTTCTTTCTTATCTTGGTGTGTCTCTACTTTTATCCTCATTAATGTGCCTTAATCATGGTCTAGGAATGCTTAGGATGGAATGAGGATGCAAAAATGTACTTGAAAACACTTAACAAAACTTGTTGAAAACAGGGCCCTCGCTCGAGCGTAACTTCCTACGCTTGAGCGAACATGCAAAATGTGAGTGGTCGCTCGAGTGTAAGATCTGTCGCTCGAACAGTTTATAAACTCTTGCAAAAGTGCTGGTTGCTTGATATTTCTCATCGATGCTCGTTCGACGCTTGCTCGAGCGTGAGAGACATACCCTCGCTCGAGCGCAACTTTTGTCGCTCGAGCAGTCTACAAAACAAAAGAACTTCTAGGAGCATGCATTTCATGCTCGAGCGGACTTCTGGTCACTCGAGCAGAAGTGCAGAAATAAAGGTGGTCACTCGAGCGTGGGATTTGTCGCTCGAGCGTGAAAGTAGAATTTTTGGAATTTCCAGAACTGCTTCCAAGTTTCAAACTCGACCCCAAAGCTGTAAATCATGTTTTCTTGGGCCAAAATCTTAAGGAAACTTGTATAAACTTGGAAAACATCATGAATTAGGGATCATAGCACAAAATCAAGGCCCAAAAGTATGTCAATTATGCAAAATTCAACTTGAAATATAAGAACATGATATGAACATAACATGCATGTATTCATTTGAGTTCATAGCTTTCAAAACATGATCAAATGAGGTGTCTAACTTAAAAATATGTTGAATTCTCAAACCAAGGTCAAAATAAGGACATGCAAGAGAAAATTCTTTGAAAACAACTTCAAATTATGATGAGATGAGCATGCATGCATGATATGGTTCATTTTTCTTTAATTCTAACTCAATTCTTGTATCAACCTACTTAAGTCTTTAAGGTTCATGTCCTACACATCATTTGTAAACAATCTAAAGGTTGAATCCTTACCTAAATTTCTAAGGATGAGAGCTAGAGGCTTAATTCTTGAATCTCTAAGTTCAATTCTTCTTCTTCCTAGCAAATCCCTTGATTGAGCTTAATTTTCTCCCCACTCTCCTTCTCTCACGTTTCGTGTGTATATGGGCTCAAGAATGTGTTGAAAATGAAGAAAAATGATGAGTGGTGTAAAAGGTGCCTTATATAGGGCTTGGATTAAGTAATTCATTAATTAGTTTTAATTGAACATTAATTATTCTAATTTAATCGTTCCGAATCGAATTTCAATTAAAATTACCACAAAATTCTATAAATCCCACATAACACATAAATCAAGTTAATTTCTGAATCGGATGCCGATAAGATCTTCAATTCACAAACTGAAACAGAAACATGAACAGATCTTCCTACAAGAGACAGATAAAAGTGCAGATAATGCATCACGCATGCAATTAATTCAGGATTTGATCTCAATAACTTATTAGACATATTAAATCATGGATTAACGTTAATCATGGTTGGGGTTGTTACAACGACTTTGCATCACTCAGGTATTAATCTTATTTAGCTAAGTAATTTTTATATTTTATATTTTTATTTATTTATCTTACTTTGTGCAATGTACTTATAAATACTTCATAACATCCATAGAATATTGACCAATGCAACAACAATATAGATGTCCAAAATTCATCTTCAAACCAACCATATGTGAGTTTTTCTTTTATTTTTATTTACAATATATGGTGCAAATGTAATGATAATGACACATTGTATTTACTTATAATTATTTAGGATGTTCAAATGATGAATTTTGGGTATAATATTTTCACGCATGACGTTAATTGTCCACCATCACACCCACAGTCGGTGCTTTTGTCTTCCCAAGTATCATATAGTCCACTAATTTCTCACGTATTTAATATACTTACATTTGAAAATAAAAAATAGTCAATAAATTTTATTCTAAATACATTTGCTTATATACTTTTTTCTTCCAGGAAATTTCAGTTGATGCAACAATGCAAACTCCTATAGAGGCTTCGTCATGTTTGGACAAAGATGAATTTGTTAATTTCTCTAGCATTTCACAACCACCCCCACAAAATTGAAAGAGATGACATTTGATTAACATATAACTATTGCCTTATCATTATTGTAATTTTTTACTTTCCAGAAATATTGGGCTCGATCATATTATTGTTTATTCATTTTAATGATTTTGAAATTTAAATTTTGGATGATTTGGAATGTGAAAGAATTAGATTTACAATGATATTAAATATTGAATTTGTTGGTTGGTTCACAATTTAAATTCATCTTTATTTTTTTATTTTTGATTTAGTTGTTACAATTATATATATATATATATATATATATGATAGCTACATGTACTTTTTGTATTATATTGTTGTTACAGGTTATATAATTGAAATACCATTTGTTTTTAAGTGCTTATATTTCAACATTGGTTTTCTTTCAAAATTTAAAGTAAATTACATCGGTAGTTTTTAAATTTTGTCACTTGTGTCATATTGGTCCTTACACTTTCAATGGACTCAATTTTGATCCTAAATTTTTAAATTTTTGTGTCAATTTCGTTTAATTGATAATGATATTAGGATTTTTTACAAAAAATAATTACTAAGTTGGTTGATGTTAATTCAATAAATTAATAAAATTTGTCCTTACGTGATACATATCGTTCATATGTATATTTTTCATAAATAAAAAAAATAACAATTATAATGAATTGAAATAGGGACAAAATAAAAAAATACGGAAATGTTTGAGAGCTCGACACATTTGGCTCGAAAACTGGCTCGAAGAGAAGAGAGGAGAAGAGGAGGAGAGAGGGAGAAAGAGAGAGAGAGGTCGGCGTCGTAGCTCCCCGCCCCGGCGTCGTCGCAGCTCCCCGGCGTCGCAGCTCCCCGCCCCGGCGTTGTCGCAGCTCCCTGCCCGGCCTCCGCCTCTGCTTCCTCCTCCGTCGCAGTCCCGCCGCAGCTCACCGCCGTCGCCTCCGGCCCCGCCACCGCCTCCTCCTCCCCCTGTGATTTGCCCCCTCTAGTCCTCCTTCACCCTCCCTCCTCCTCTTCCTCCCCCTCCTCTTCCTTCTTTCCTTCCTTCCTTCATTCTCTGCTTCTGAAACACAGGAAAAAAAAAAAAAAATCGACACCAAAACGACGTCGTTTTGGTGTCGAGCCAACTTCGAGCCAGAGATTTTCGAGCTACGGTAGCGGGGTCGAAAAAAATATATATCGTTACAGTAGCCTGCGTGTGATCCAAGCCTTTTTTTTCTTTTTTTTTAAAGATTTTGCTCAAGTCAACCTAAATCTAAATGTTCTTCTACAGCAAAGGAGGCGCCGTTCTGCGTGTGATTCAATTTTATTTTTTATTTTTTTAAACAAATTAAACGACCCCATTTTGCTGTCGCAGCACCTACCCCGTACCCTTTCTGTTTTGCTTCTCTTCAACGGAATTTAAGGGGTTGTTTGGGGTGTCCTAAATAAGTGTACTTTTTATTTTTTTTGACTAAAAAATTGAGGAAGAAAATATGGATATTTGGGTTAACTTTTTAACTTTTTATGAAAAATGTGTAATAAAAAATTGTAAAAATTGATTTGTAGGGAAAAATTAGTATTGGAAGTTGTGCAACCGTAATTGTTGATTTTTGGTAAATAGTGTTAACTTTTTAACTTTTTGAGTAACTTTTTGACTTTTTGACTTTTTTTATACATGTCAAACTTGGCCTAAATTATAATTGTTTGCTGCGGATTTTTTTATGATATATTTTGGGTTTTTTTCTTCTGCCGTAGCAGTAACTATCAGATTTTTTTATTTTTTATTTTTTATTTTTTCCTTTTTTGGTGCTTGGTTGCCGAGAAAGCTGAGGAAAAGTTAAGATGAATGAACCTGTTTTTATTTTTTTATTTAATTTTATATATTTATTTTATTGCTATGTGGATATGGTAATCCAGAACTCCAAATTCCAGTACCATAATAATCTCAAACCTGAGTTGACTCTCTCTCTCTCTCTCTCTCTCTCTCTCTCTCTCTTGTTCGCTTCTCATATTTCGATTGTGGCTGGTTTACAGTATATTTGTGTACACGAGATCGTACATTTGTTTGGATTAGACTTTTTTTTTTTTTTTTTAGCTCTCTTTAATCGTGTGAAATTTCCTTTGTTGATTGAATTAGGCCTTAATTTCAACTTTTATGCTCTCATCCTCTTATTTTATAAGTTATGGTAGTTAGATTGACGACAGAATTGAGCCTCCGTATAATTGAGGGGCTAAAGGGGTGTGTGTGAATATCATATGCTTTTGAGTTGAGACTCTTTGTTCCGTAAACTTGAATTTATCGACAGAATTCTTTCTTTCTAAGACATGCCTAGTTTTCTAGTTTGAATGCGAAAGTATATTTCAAAATTCGGCTTGAAGTAATGCCTGGCTTTCTAGTTTGAATGAGAAAGTATATTTCAAAATTCGGCTTGAAGCAACTCTTAGGTGGTTTGAGAATTGGCTATTTAGTTGGCCTTTTGGTTTTTTATAAAAACAAAAAAAAAAGTTGTAAAAAAATCGAGAGGGTGAGGTGACAATTTATAATGATCTTTTAACTTTTAAGCTAAAATAACATATCTTCAAAATGAAGAAAAATTATTCAATGTTTTTAGAGTTTCACGTATTCATCCTCATTCACTAATCATCATATATTATATCTTTTCATATTTCTCAATTACTAGACACAAAATCATGAACCTTACCTTCTCTACTACTCACAATATTTTGGAACACCACGTGACCATGCTTAAGAAGCATCCAATAAACACTCCAAAATGAAATTCCTTTTTCTTCCGTACAAAACAATGACTTTTGTATTCACCCAAAAAAAACAAGACTTTTGGATTTCTGTTTTAACAATATTTTCCCAATATATAGTTGGATTTCCTGTTCAATTTTTGTAATGCAGTATGCATTCCCACATGCACGCATTTGTCAAATGGAAACTACTCCAATTAGTTGAGGAAATTGAGCAGGTTAAGAGGAAATTTCAGAAGTTTTGAAGTCTAATGTCTCCACCATTGTCAAGTGTTGAAGGGAAAAATCGGGGTAAGGACTCTGTAGTGGCTGCTTCAGCTTCTATGGACTGTATCTCCCAGAATGGCTCGGGATTAAAAGAACACAATTATCTAAGGTTGTCTGATTGTTCTTTGGACGACAGCTCCAGAGTCTCAAGTGTGACACAGGTTAATAAGGCTAATCTGAATCTGAAGGCTACAGAGTTATGACTTGGTTTACCCGGATCCCAACGAGATCCAGAACTTACTCACCTGGACTAAGGGAAATTTGAGGAGAAGCCCTTCTTTCCTTTGCTTCCTTCAAAAGATGGAATTTGTGCACCATCTCAAAAGACTATTGTTTCGGGGAATAAAAGAGGTTTCTCTGACACCGTGGATAGAAGCTCAGAAATGAAAAGTCCAGGTATCGAACACACCAAAAATAATTATTAAATTATACCAAATTCAATTAGAATAATGGTAAGTTCAGGTATCGATCCACAGGGACTATTGTGAAATAAACTAATTTAATTATTAAATTCCTAAATTAATTTTGATAAAAAGATTGGTTGTTTATAACCTAATTTAATAACGAATAAATTAAACTAAGAAATTGAATTATCAAGAATAATTGAAATCTAGGTTTACTGAATTGGGGAAAAATCCTAGGGTAGAGAATTCACCACTAACCACATAATTAGGGTTTCCAATTGAAATCAATTATGCTATGGTTTGAACGGATTAATGTTTCGCAACTACAACTCGAAGCATTTGACAAGAAGATCATCACATTCAATGTACGAGCACGAACCATCTCAAGTAATACGAACCGTTCACTCTAAACTAAGGTAGTGATACGACTCGTTCCTCGTAGTATGGTTCGTCCCATACCTTGAATGTGAAGGAAAAGAAAACAATTGTATGGATAACATTTAACAATCACAGAAAGTCAAATATTCGAAAGAATAATGAAAATTATATATAAAGAATTTCTAAAACACCATACAATGGTTCAAACCTTTACATAATATAAAATCAAAAAGAAAAACCTATTACATGGCTAGGGTTTCTTTAAAACCCTAGAAAAGGAGACTAGCCACTCATGGAGGAGTGGGAGGAGGTAGATGGAGAAGGAACCACCATGGGAGACATCTTTGAAGTTTCTTGTTCCTTTCCCTTTCCCAAACCCTAACCTCTCTCTTTAGGTCAAAACAATTTCAGAATCCTAGAAAAGCCTTTTTCTTTTCTTTTTATACTTCTACTCATTTCCAAACAGGTTTAAAACATCAGTTTGACTTTTTTAAAAAAAGTCAACTCTGTCCAAATTTTGTCTTTTTGCCCATTTTATGCTCCGACGATGTACAACCTGATTGACATTCAACACACATAAATTATACGATTTGACCAGCAAGTGAAGTTAAGAGATTCTAATTAACGGCCTCAATGATGTACATTTCGGCCTTAATCACATCCCCCAACTTACTACTTGCTAGTCATCAAGCAAGTAAAATAAAATTAAATTAAATAAAATCTATCTATTTCCTCTTTCGTAGGAAAACGGTTGCATTTAGCATATGCAACAAGCCTTTAAACCACAAGGTTACCCCAGGACGAGTAAAGTCTCGTGAGGGTTTCCAGAAATGATACCCACAAACATTAACATATTCATATATACTCAACAACAAATGACCACACTACTCCACCTAACAATCAACTTATGTGCCACTACAGTGTGATATTGAGACATTATGAGTCATTAAAGACACAGTGGACAAGCATGAAGGAACCTATTGAGTCGAAACCACAATTCAGTTAATACAAAAATAAAGTTCCCTATACTTGTGCATGCTAGTAGACAAGTCATGAGTACCCTCGGTGTAAAGTGCAATCTCCATATTAGTTAACTATCCACTATAATAGCCCAGTGTAACTCATAATAACACCCAACATATACAGAAAAACTAACTTGCTGTAGCCAAGATTCTCTATTTTTTTTTTTTTTTTTTTTAAAATGACTGTGCAATGTCCTGATCCTTTAAGCTTTCTAATCAACCCAAGTAGTAAGTTTTGGGCCAATGACTCCCAAACCAGACGATTTTAGGGCATTAGGTGTAGAGACACCCCTACAGGCTTAATAACTCGAGTTGAAAAGGCTAAGAATCCGAACTAGTCATTCTTCTTATTTTTCCTTAACTGTGCAATGTCTAAGTCCCTTAAGCTTTCTAATTAACCCATGTAGCAAGTTTTGGGCCAATGACTCCCAAACCAGACGGTTTTAGGACATTAGGTGTAAAGACACCCCTACGGGCTTAATCACTCGAGTTAAAAAGGCTACGAACCCAAACAAGTCAAGTCCTTTTTTTTTTTTTTTTTTAAAGAATCTTGGCTCCTCATTTATTCTTTTCTGCAACTCTAGCTATTATCAATGATGTACACCAGGGATTATAATAAAAAGATCACCGCTATGATAGTGTGTTTATGTGAATTAAGGCATACTCATGACAAGTGTACTAAAATCACAAACACAGACAACTCTCCTTGTGCAAACATCGCATGCAAGTATTTACCCAATAAACCATTTTCATACAAGTCTACTATGATCTTCAAATAACATATGCAAATATCATCACCCTACTAGCAAAAAGTCACATCAAGTGAAGTAATGCAATCACGTGAAACATGTATAAGCATGAATTATGAGCCAAATAGAAATGCACAAAAGAAGATATAACCCTCATCCCCCAACTTGAATATGACATTGTCCTCAATAGAAAAGTAAAGAGAAATAAGAGAATATTACCAGAATTGTAAGTGCACATCCAAGTAGGCAGAGAGTGACATATACACACTTCAGACTTTTTTTTTTTTTTTTTGTGAAGAAAAGAAATAATTAAATAAATGAATAAAAATGACATTAAATTAAATTAACTAAACTATAAAATAAACTAAACTAAACTAAAATATAAAATAACTAAACTACAAAAGAGACTAAAGTATAGAATAAAATAACCTAAACTAAACTTTTTTCTTTTTTTTTTTAATTAATAGAAGAGAAGAAAATAAAATAAAATAAAAACTAAACTACTTAAAAATTAAATGAACAATTACATCATAAAATAAAAAAAATAAAATAAAAATAACATCACTAACTAAACAAATTAAATTTAAAAATAAAAATAAAACAATTCACAAACTAATAAGAATCAGTAACGAAACAATTTAAACTAAACAAATATAGCAAATTAAAAAAAAACTAAATTAAGATTATTGTTAGCATCATGATATCTGAGTTTTTTTTTTTTTTTTTTTACGAAAATAGAAAATAGAAAATAAAAATAAAATAAATAAATAAAAATAAAATTGATTTTTTTTTAATATATAAATAGAAAATTATAAATAAAATAATTGTATTATTTATTTATTTTTAAAATTTATTTATGTATTTAGTAAAAATTTATTTACTTAAATAAATTAAAAATGAAAGTAAAATAATAATAATAATAATAATAAAATAAAAATCAAGCGTACCAACCATGCACCAACACGCACCTGCCGCGATTTCACCCAGGCGCGGATTTTTTTTTTTTTTTTTTTTTTTAAATCGGCGTCCCGCACGTGCGGGGCCCAAGCCGCACGTGCGGTGGTCAAGCTCCCAGCCCGCACCTGCTTTTAAAGCAGGGGGCAATGTCAAAAATTTTTTTTTTTTTTTAATTTTAAATTTGTATTTGTTTACAATTGAACATGTATAACAACAATTTTTTTTTTTTTTTTTTTTAAATTGAACAAGTATAACTTTTTTTTTTTTTTTTTTTTTTAAACACAGAAAATAAACATGAAAGCATTTTTTTTTTTTTTTTAACTAACTCTCAGCACCTAACAAAAGGCACCAGAGTTATGGCATAAAGTTGCCACTTCAGAATCCCCCAGGTAATAAAACCCAGCGTAGTTTATAGCCTTCGGGCTAGTACAACCCAAATATACTTAACCATTTCTACCTTCAATTGACATCCGAAATAAATATAGCACATAAGAAAATAACGGAATGCCCACTAAAGGTATAATCTTCACGCGAAAACCACGGGTACTACTTTTCTCCCTAACTGTGTTTGTAACTTTCCCTATTCTCCAACAGGGTGACAGACTAGGTTGATTCGGTATCCAGAATCGAGGCGCATAAAGCTACCTCAACCTATGGGGCTGCCATACAGAGTTCAAGCCGAGGTAGTTTTGAAGCAATCTCCACACCCCTGGGTATTTAAACCAGACTCTAGTCTCGGAAATCCCAAACCTTTGTGTTCTAGGCTTTGCCATTCGAACTCTAGTTTCCACCGTCTCAGTTGGTCTCCTAGGAACTCACTACAAACACGGTTAGGTGGCTATACCAGACCGTCAGATGCCGTTCGGGCACGGCTAACACCAAAGGAATTACACCTTTAGAGGATTTAAAGTCTCCTAGACGCAAATAAACATGACGAGAACAAAGAAAAACAGAAACATAGAAGGGAAAGAAAAAGAAATAAGGAATCAATCTATCAAGCATAATAAAATGGGTCCATCAAACCCCTGGGTAAAGGAAAATGATCCTTCCTAGTCGAGGAATTTAGTCTCCTATAATCAATGCACACTCGCCACCCAGTAGTGGTTCGTGTGGGGACTAACTCTCCTCCCTCATTCTCAACAACGGTGATGCCCGATTTCTTGGGCACCACTTGTGTGGGACTCACCCACTTGCTATCTGAGATGGGGTATATAATACCCGCATCCAACAATTTTAATACCTCCTCTAAAGGGTCCTCTACAAGAATGGAGGGCAAAGCCTCCTCCACAATCTCATCCACAACATCCACTAATAAGCACTCCTCTCTCTCATGATTGTTGGGATGCTTGGAAAATATTAAGTTTCACTTGCATGTTGCCAAATGAAACTTCCATAACCCCGGTCCGACAATTGATGCATGCATTGGCCGTAGCCAAGAAAGGTCGACCTAAGATCACCGGGATTTGTTTCTTAGAACTGGCTACCGGTTCCATATCTAACACCAAAAAGTCAACAGGGAAGTAGAACCTATCAACCTTAACTAGCACATCCTCAATCATGCCACGTGGCACTCTGAGGGACCGGTCAGCCAATTGAAGAGTGACAGTAGTGGGCTTCAACTCGCCAAGCCCAAATTCCTCGTACACAGAGTACGGCAATAAATTGACACTAGCCCCTAAATCTAATAAGGCCCTATCAATGAAATGGTCCCCTATAATGCATGCAATGGTTGGGGCACCCGGGTCCTTAAGCTTAGGAGGTGTGTCATTCAACAAGATGGAGCTTACTTGCTCCGTGAGTAGGACCTTTTGGGACACATGTGTCCTAGATTTACGCTTTTGCGTACAAAGGTCCTTCAGAAATTTGGCATATGATGGTACTTGCTTAATCGCCTCCAACAGGGGGAGGTTGATTTTTACCTGTTTAAAGACATCCATCATTGCCTCCGTAGATGCCGCCTTCTTATTAAAAGGGGACGGTGTATCAAGGCATTGGGGAAAGGGTGCCTTAGGCACATATGGAGTGCTAGGGACTAAGTCATCCCTCTTAAGTATTTCCCCTCACCCTTGCTCGCATTAGGTGTACCCCGTGGTCACCCTTCTAACTCTAGTTGCATCAGACGCAACTGACTGAGGCTCTAACTCCCTACCACTTCTCAAAGCAACCACCGCCTGCACTTGCTCATGTTGCTTACCATTCCCACCCGAACTCTCTGCCCCGTATTGTCCCTTAGGGTTGGCCACAGTTTGACTTGGTAATTTTCCCTCCTCTCTCCGATTCATGTTGTTAGCTATTTGACCCAATTGGGTCTCTATCTTGGCAATAGAGTGAGTGTGGGAGTGAACTATCGGTGCTAACCCCTTAAGTTCTGAGAGAACTTCCAACACCTGAGTCTCAAAGGCAGAGTTGCCCTGAGGAACAGCGGGGGTTGTGGTTGCCGGTACGGTTGGGGGTCGATAAGGTTGCGGTGGTTGGTAGGATGATTGGTTGGCAAAATTATTGAAATTCTGCCTTGGTGGTGGAGGATTGTAAGAAGTGCCTTGTGAAGGGGGTCTCCATGAGAAATTAGGGTGATTTCTCCATCCCGGATTATATGTGTTGGAGTATGGGTCATTACCCGGGTTGGAGAATCCTTGAGCCACATTCACATGCTCTTGGACTAACTCCGGAAATTGTGATGCCGAAGGGCACTCACTCAAGTCATGAGCAGGGCTCGCACATATAACACATGCCTCACGGAATTGAGGCTGATCTTGCTGGGTAGGGGCATGTCCCGTAGCTAATAAGTGGTCTATCTTGCGGGATAGTGCCTCTACTTGTTGGGCTAACTCTAAGTTTTGCCCGACCTCATAAATGCCCCCTTTTCGGGGCTCCAACTACTGGTTGCCGGACTTGCCGGGCTGCGGAGGCATGGTGAAGGGAATTATCACTTAAGTTCTCAAACAATTGCCATGCCTCGGCATCATTTTTAGACATAAATGTCCCACCACAGGACGAATCCACCATTTGGCGGTGCGGCTCAGTTAAGCCATAATAAATGTTTGAACAAGTTGCCAATCAGGCACTTGGTGGTGGGGACACTGTTGGAGAAGGTCTCTAAGTCTTTCCCACGTCTCATGGAATTGCTCGCCATCCATTTGAGCAAAGTTTGTGATGGCTCGCCTAAGTTGGTTGGTTTTACCTATGGGAAAGTACTTCTCCAAGAACCGTTGCTGTAATTGGTCCCAAGTTGTGATTGAATTAGCAGGTAAAGAATTTAGCCAGTGTTTGGCTTTATCCTTTAACGAGAATGGAAACAATCGCAACATTAAGGCCTCATTTGTGAAATTCTGGATCCTCACTGTCGAGCAAATTTCCAGAAATTCATTCAAATGCTTATAAGGGTCATCATGAGTTAGTCCATGGAATGATGGGAGCATTTGTATGGTGCTGGACTTAATCTCATAATGAGCAGCAGTGGTGTTGGGCAATTGGATGCATGATGGTGATGTATATGCAGTGGGTGTAAAATAATCCTTAAGTGTCCGGTTGGGCACATTCGGGACATTAGGATCTGCCATCTCTAATGGCTCAATGTATGATATGAATACTCAAGCCTAGGAACACGGGCAGAAGCCCTAAGTCTCCTAAGGGTCCTTTCTAGTTCAAGGTCCAAACACCACAATTCAGGGCGACAAGAACGACGCCCGTGCATACACTACCCAAACACACACAATAAGTTCGACTCTGTGCACTAAGTATGAAAGAAATACACAGCGTTTAACGAAAACGCTTTACTCGTCTTGCGGATGCTTGACGTGTAGACGTTGTCTCCAACCCCCAGTTGAGCTTTGACTTTCGTTTTAGCACTTTGGTGCTTTGCTTGTGAGTGTTTGCTTCTGTTTACTCACTTTAGTGCTGCGGTTTTTTTTTTTTTTTAAGCTCGGCTGCGCTCCGCTTGCACTTCAATGATAGCTCCAATTTCAAACGCTCTGCACACTTAGCAACACCAAAAGCATAAAATCCTAAACTAAAAATTAAAATAAGAATGTAACTTTAAATTAACTAATTTCGCCAGAAGTCCCCGGCAACGGCGCCAAAATTTGATGGGTCGTTGAACACACCAAAATATAATCACTAAACTATACCAAATTCAATCAGAATAATGGCAAGTCCAGGTATCGATCCACAGGGACTATTGTGAAATTAAACTAATTTAATTGATAAATTCCTAAATTAATTTTGATAAAAAGATTGAATGATTATAACCTAATTTAATAATAAATAAATTAAACTAAGGAATTAAATTATTAATAATAAATGAAATTGGTTTACTGAATTGGGGAAAAACTAGGGAAGAGAATTCACCACTAACCACATAATTAGGGTTTCAATTGAAATCAATTATGCTATGGTTTGAACGGATTAATGTTTCGCAACTACAAGTTCGAAGCATTTGACAAGAAATCATCACATTCAATGTACGAGCACGAACCATCTCAAGTAATACGAATCGTTCACTCTAAACTAGGTAGTGATACGACTCGTCCTCGTAGTATGGTTCGTCCATACCTTGAATGTGAAGGAAGAAAACAATGTATGGATAACATTCAACAATCACAGAAAGTCAAATATTGAAAGAATAAAAAATTATATATAAAGAATTTCTAAAACACCATACAATGGTTCAAACCTTTACATAATTAAAATCAAAAGAAAAAAAAATATTACATGGCTAGGGTTTCATCAAAACCCTAGAAAAGAGACTAGCCACTCATGGAGGAGTGGAAGGAGGTAGATGGAGAAGAAACCACCATTGGAGACATCTTGGAGCTTTTGCTTTCCCTTCCCTTCCAAACCCTAGCCTCTCTTTTGGTCAAAACAAATTCAGAACCCTAGAAAAGCCTTGTCCTTTTCTTTTTATACTTCTACTCACTTCCAAACAGGTTTAAAAACATCAGTTTGACTTTTCCAGAAAAAGTCAACTCTGTCCAAATTTTGTCTTTTTGCCCATTTTATGCTCCGACGATGTACAACCTGATTGACATTCAACACACATAAAAATATACGGTTTGACCAGCAAGTGAAGTTAAGAGATTCTAATTAACGGCCTCAATGATGTACATTTCGGCCTTAATCACACAGGTTAATAAGGCTAATCTGAATCTGAAGGCTACAGAGTTATGACTTGGTTTACCCGGATCCCAACGAGATCCAGAACTTACTCACCTGGACTAAGGGAAATTTGAGGAGAAGCCCTTCTTTCCTTTGCTTCCTTCAAAAGATGGAATTTGTGCACCATCTCAAAAGACTATTGTTTCGGGGAATAAAAGAGGTTTCTCTGACACCGTGGATAGAAGCTCAGAAATGAAAAGTTGTGTGTATACTGATGGGAAGTGGATGCTTCATGGAGCTGGGTCTGATTCTATAACTCCACAATCTTTGGAACAAAGGGAAATTTCCGGGCAATGCAGGAGTAAATGTGGTGGTGACATCTAGGCCATCTGGGGCTCAACGAAGTGTTACAAAGGAAGTGTCCTCAAAAGGGTTACAGGAACGGCCTCATGCTACAAATGGAACTAGCCATAACGAAATAAAGGCTTCTAACAACAGTAGCAGTACTGCCCTTGCTGCAAAGTGCGTGCAAAATCCACTAGAAAACGGAATTGTTCATGAGAAAAATAAAAAATAAATGGATTAATTACACGAATGGTCTTCAAATTATATGTTATGTTACACTTTAGTCTTCAATCTTTTACTTGTTCCACTTTGGTCCTAAAAGTATCTGATCTGTTAAGTGTTGTTCAAAATCAGTAACAGAAGAAGGGCTATTTTTGGAATTTTACATGATGCCTTAACAAAATTAAAATGACCAAATACACACATGGTCTCAAAGTATGCATTATGTTGCTGATCAAAAAAAGAAAAAAGTACGCATTATCCTGCATTTTGGTTCCTAAAATATGCATTTTGTTTCATTTTAGTTTCCAAAATATGCACTTTTCTTGCATTTTCGTAATCAATCTTTTAATTTTGTTTCATTTTTTGGGGTAAAATTATGAAAATATCCGTCCTCCCATTCTTGATTTTGAATGGTGCGGCTGGTAGGGACTATAGTGTAACAAATCATATATTTTGGTGACCAAAGTGGAATACTCAAAAGATTGGGGATTAACGGGTTACAAAACACATACTTTGTGGACCATTTGTGTAATTGACCCAAAAGAAAACACACGGGGAGGGGGAGAAAGAAGAAGAATGACTAGTTTTACTGATCTTCCTTCCATTACAGGGCACAGGTAGTTGGTTGGCCTCCTATAAGATCATTTAGGAAGAATACACTGGCTACCACTTCAAAGAACAATGATGAAGTTGATGGGAAACCAGGTCCCAGTACGGTACTTTTTTTTGTCAAAGTCAGCATGGATGGTGCTCCTTATCTGAGAAAGGTAGATCTGAAGTTGTACTATACATATTGTGGGAGCCGAATAATTAGCAGAATCAGGAGCGTACGCTTTAGAAGATAAACATTACTCGGCTCTAACCTGCATGATTATGAGGCCGAATACAATAAATAGGCCGAGTAACTATTGACCTATGAGGCCGAATGAATAAGCAGATAGTGAGTGAAAAGTGGACCAGGCCCCGAGGCCTTGGAAGCGAGTATAAATAAAGAAACAACAGTTAAAGAAAGGTATGTGAGAATTAATATGCTTAACTTAAAATACAAGTAACCCAGAGAGAGTAGAGGCTGACTTGTCCGTCGGAGTGCTAATTCCGGCACCCCCGACCGGAGTGTTCATTTCTTTTCAAGTGTCTATTTGAAGATCAAGAGCGTCCCCCAGGATCAGAAGAGTATTTCCAAACCACTTCTCCACAATTGGCGCCGTTTGTGGGAATACTCAAATATATCCATGGTTGGCGTGACAGAAGACCCTCCGATAGTCACTGATGAAACCATGCAAAGAGACGACCTTACTCCAACAAACATGCTTGGCCCGGAGACTATCGCCGCAAGACGTGCCTTGAACTTCGCCTCACCGGAGCATGAAACAATACAGGCGATCATGGAACAAGCAAAGCAAAACGAACAGAGGTTGGAGAACATGATCGTTAAGAACGAACGCCTCCGTCAAGATTTGGCCTTGGAAGTGGCAAAGTCCAAACAAGCTGTACGCCTAAAACCGGAATGACCTCCGAGGGCAGGTGGTCGACGACCTCGAGCCCGACAAGACGACACTAATAGCGACTCCAACTCATTATCCCCGGAGCCCAAGAAGAAGGGGCAACCTGAAACTACTAGTTCTTCTGAAGAGAGTCCCCGTATAAGGCATAAGCGAAGAAGAAACAGTTCCGATAAAGAAGACCAGCACGATCCCTTTGTACGACGGATTGCAAAGGCAGTGCTACCCAAGAAATTCAAAGCACCATCATTCACCTTGTACGACGGTAAATCAGACCCCACAGATCACATCCGCCATTACAAGCAAGCCATGACGCTGCATGCAGACGACGAGGCTCTCATGTGCAGAATATTTCCGAGCAGTTTGGGACCACTAATTGTCAGGTGGTATTATAAACTGGAACCGGCTTCGATTAAAAGCTTCCACCAACTCCAAAAATCCTTTAGGGCAAGGTTTATCACTAATGAGGTCCAACCAAAGCAGGTCAATTCCCTCTGGGCGATGCAGATTCAACCTGGGGAAACCTTTCGTGCTTATTCGGCGCAATATTGGGAGTGCTTCAATCTGGTAGACGATGCTTACAATGACTCCATGGCCATCACCGCCTTCAGGATGGGGTTGCATCCCGACAGTGCTCTCCGCAGCTCTTTGACCAGACGGCCCCCCAAAACAGTTTGGTCTTTGATGAAAAAAGTCGAAGAATACTGTAAAGTGGAGGATGATGCCTTGCGAGTTAAAGTCGGAAATGTGACCAACAAGATGGCTCTTGCTGAAATTGCTCAACCGTTAAATTCTGTAGCACCTTAGAGCCCTGAACCACGGCACCGGGCAAGACGAGATAAGAGACGGGATTCTCGCCGATCAAGTGACCAATGCTCCCACTGAGCGAATGAACAGCTGCAAGTCAACAGTAGGCGCACAAGGCGCACCGACAAGAAATATACTGAATTGTTAGAGCCAATCAACACGGTCATGTCCAAAGTCCAACATCTTCCGTTCTTCAAGTGGCCATCGAAAATGGTGGGACCCCTCGATACTCAAAGATGGGATAGGCGGTGCGAGTATCACAAGGATCATGGCCATGAAACTGAGAGTTGTTACGCATTGAAGGATCACCTGGAGGAATTGGTACAGGATGGTGGGCTACAACAGTATGTCTGAAAAGGTAACTCAACCAAAGCAATAACCCTAAGATAGGATTCCCCGCTACTCAGTGTGATCCACATGATATACAGCCTGCCAATTTCATCCTCGGTGCATATGATTCAGTCAAATCCCGATCCCCAAAATCAACTCACTCCGGCAAAACGGCCCCATGAAGCTGCAAGCATTTCTTTTGATGATTCAGATTTGGCCGGTGTGACGCTTCTCCACATCGATCCCTTGGTAATTGAGTTACGCGTAAACCGATTCACAGTAGAGCGCGTACTCATCGAACCAGGGAGCACATCGAAGGTTATGTACTACAAAACATTCACCAAACTCGGCTTCTCTGAATTGGATCTCTCCCCGGCCCCTTATCCACTATTCGACTTCAACGTCAATCCAGAATACCCGTTGGAGAAAATCACACTACCCGTCCGAGCGGGCTCCTAAACAGAGGATGTAGAGTTCTTAGTCGTAAAGCTGCCATCGCCGTATAATCTTATCATGGGCCGGACTTGGTTGCATACCATCGCCCAACATCATCGACAGCACGCGGCATTGAGCAAATTCGTGATTCACAGAAGTCGGCACGAGCATGCTATGTCCTTGCCGGAAAGACGCCAAAGGTGTTGCAAGTGAATTCCATTGAAGTACTGGATCAGGAGAGCCTCGATGATGTTGGGCGGCTCCCGAGTGAAAAGGCCACGGAAGACCTAGCTCGAGTTGAAATCAACGGCAACCCAGACAGGTTCTTCATGGTCGACGCCTCCCTCAATCAAGCAGACAGACAGCAGCTAATTTCCTTCCTACTTGGCAACCTCGATGTATTTGCGTGGACTCTATATGAGATGCCGGGTGTAGATTCGTCTATTTTGCAGCACCGTTTAAATGTTAACCCTAAGTGCAAGCCGATCATTCAGAAAAGCCGGCGATCAGCCGTAGAGCACACTACTGCAGTTGTTGAAGAGGTTGACCGGTTGCTTGACGCCGGGGCAATCTGGGAAGTGATCTACCCTACATGGCTCTCTAACACTGTGGTTGTGAAGAAGAAGAATGGGACCTGGCGAGTCTGCGTTGATTTCACAGACCTTAACAAAGCCTGCCCCAAAGAATGTTTTCCTCTCCCAAGGATAGACCAACTGGTAAATGCTACAGCACGTCATCAGCGCATAAGCTTCCTCGATGCCTACAGAGGCTACCATCAAATTGCCATGCATCCAGAGGACCAAAACAAAACTGCATTTCTCACCCCAAGAGGAACCTATTACTATAAGGTTATGCCTTTTGGACTAAAGAATGCAGGGGCAACTTACCAGAGACTAGTCACCGCCATGTTCAAGGAGCAACTCGGCCACACTATGGAAGTATACATCGACGACATGGTGGTCAAATCCAAAGAAGAGCAGAATCATATAGCTGATCTGGAGGAGACATTCGGCATTCTACGCAAATACAAAATGAAGCTGAATGCTTCCAAGTGTGCGTTTGGGATCGGCTCTAGCAAGTTCTTGGGTTACATTGTTAATCACCGAGGAATCGAGGCCAACCCAAGGCAAATCACAGCAATCTTGGAACTCGGCTCCCCTCGTTCAGTAAAAGAGGTTCAAAAGTTGATTGGGATGGCCGCCGCACTCAACAGGTTCATCAGTCGGTCTACGGATCGCTGTCAACAATTCTTCCATACACTGCGGCAGGGCAAGGCTTTCGAATGGTCCGCCGAATGCAAAGCCACTTTCAATGGTCTCAAAACCTACCTTCGATCAGTTCCACTCTTGACAACACATTCGGCAGGCGACCTGCTCATCTTGTATTTGGCAGTTTCCGACCAGGCCGTCAGCGCCGTACTGATTAAGGAAGAGCTGGGCGAGCAACGGCCAGTGTATTATGTGAGCAAGGCAATGGTCGACGCCGAAACACGCTACCTGCCGCTAGAGAAACTCATCCTAGCCCTAGTCATGGCGGCGAGAAAACTAATGCATTACTTCCAAGGGCACAACATCGGGGTGCTAACAGATTACCCCTTCCGATCAGCATTACGTAGTGCGGAAGCATCAGGACGCGTTTCAAAGTAGGCTCTTGAACTCGGCCAGTACAACATTCAGTTTCTACCTAGAACCTCAATCAAGGGGCAGGTGCTTGCCGACTTTGTGGCCCGATTTACCGGGGGTCTTGCCGACTTCAAGTCTGACGATGTTCAACCTAAGCCGAACTGGAGAATTTATGTTAGGGACATTTGGCAGTTGTACTGTGATAGATCATCCAATCAGCAGGGCAGTGGAGCCGGGGTAGTAATCATGGCTCCTGACGGCGCAATAATTGAGCAGGCGGTCAAACTCAGCTTCGAAGCATCAAATAACGAGGCCGAATACGAAGCCCTTCTGGTTGGTTTGAAGAATGCACACCTTCTTGGTGCTCGGCGTTTGCTGGTATTTTGCGATTCAAAGTTGGTGATCAACCAGCTAAAGGGGGAGTACGCAGCCAAAAATGATCGTATGGCGGCTTACATGAAATCGGCTAGCGCCTTGCTGGCCAAATTTGACCATCATGAATTGAATCAGATAACACGTGACCAGAACACAGATGCAGACGCCCTAGCTTGCCTAGCCTCCGCCATTAACTCAGAGATTAAACGGACCATCAAAGTAGGTTTTATCCCGAAGCCGAGCATTGGCCCTTCGGAGGAAATCCAAGTCAATGTCATAGAGCCAGGACCGAGTTGGATGGACCCCATTGCTGCATTCCTGTCTTCTGAACAGCTCCCAGCGGACAAAAAAGAAGCGCACAAGCTGCGAAATAAAGCCCTGTGATACTACTTGAATCCGCAAGGAAAGCTGTATAAAAAATCCCTTTCTGGTCCATACCTAGAATGTGTACACCCGGACAAAGTTGAAGTGCTTCTGACTGAAATACATGAAGGTAGTTGTGGCGCCCATTCTGGAGGGCGCTCTTTGGCCCATCGAGCTATAACACAGGGGTATTACTGGCCGACAATGAGAGCTGATGCCGAATGCTATGTGAAGAAACATGAACAGTGCCAGAAGTTCTCCCCGTTAACCCATCTACCTACTGAAGAGTTAAGCTCCATTACCAGTCCCTGGCCGTTCGCCCAGTGGGGACTTGATATCGTAGGACCATTGCCGAGGGCCCCAGGGAACAAGCGATACTAGATTGTCGCGACAGATTACTTCACAAAATGGGTCGAAGCGGAGGCATTAATGCACATTCGAGATGCTGATGTTAAGCGCTTTGTATGGAGAAATATCATAACGCGATTCAGCATTCCAAGAGCTCTTATTTCAGACAACGGCACCTAGTTTGATTGTGGCGTCTACCGGGAGCTATGCAGCAAGTATGGTATCCAGCCCTACTTTTCTACGCTCGCTTACCCACAAAGCAATGGTCAAGCCGAAGCCTCTAACAAATCCATCTTGGACGGCATCAAGAAGAGGCTGGAGAAAGCTAAAGGCAAATGGGTCGAAGAATTGCCGAGTGTATTGTAGGCTCATCAAACTACGCCGAGACGGTCCACTGGAGAAACGTCGTTTGCTTTATACTTTGGAACCCAGGCGATTATACCCTTGGAGTTCGGCCACCCAACCCTGAAATCGCAAGTTTTTGATATGGGCCAAAACGACATGATACTGGCTTTGGATTTGATTCTGATCGAAGAATGAAGAGACCGTGCCCTTACGTCCATGGCACGGTATTAGCAGCAGCTTGCTAAGTCATATAATCAACGTGTTCAGCTGCGCCGCTACACACCAGGAGAGTTGGTCTTGAAGAAGGTACTTCCAGCTGCTAAGAAATCGGCTGATGGAAAATTGAGTCCTAACTGGGACGGCCCCTATCAGATTGATTCGATTGCAGGAGTAGAGGCATATCGGCTGAAAGACATGTTAGGAAGGAGGCTGCCACGGCCTTCGAAATCCACGCATTTACACAAATTTTATCATTGACCCGACTTGTGGGGCATAATACTTGTTCTGAACGGTTCGCCATGCACATCTCATTTTCTGTAATGCAAAGATCTCTATTTACTCACTACAAAATCCAGTTCAAAGATGTTTCGATAAAAGCCTCCGAATTAGGAGCGCCCTTCGTGGATGTCGCGATTGGCCAAACAAAGACTCCGGATTCGGAGCCCCATCGGCGCACGACGTCTTTGGGCCGATTAAAGCCTCCGAATTCAGAGCGCCCTTCGTGGATATCACGATTGGCCAAATAAAGACTCCAGATTCGGAGCCCCATTGGCGCACGTCGTCATTGGGCCGATTAAAGCCTCCGGATTCGGAGCGCCCTTCGTAGATGTCACGATTGACCAAATAAAGACTCCGGATTTGGAGCCCCATCGGCGCATGACGTCTTTAGGCCGATTAAAGCCTCCAGATTCGGAGCGCCCTTCGTGGATATCACGATTGGCTAAATAAAGACTCCAGATTCAGAGCCCCATCGGCGCACGCCGTCATTGGGCCGATTAAAGCCTCCGGATTCAGAGCGCCCTTCGTGGATGTCACGATTGGCTAAATAAAGACTCCGGATTCGGAGCCCCATCGGCGCACAACGTCTTTGGGCCGATTAAAGCCTCTGGATTCGGAGCGCCCTTTGTGGATCTCACGATTAGCCAATTAAAAACTCCGAATTCGGAGCCCCATCGGCACACGACGTCTTTGGGCCGATTAAAGCCTCCGGATTCGGAACGTCCTTCGTGGATATCATGATTGGCCAAATAGACTCCGGATTCGGAGCGCCCTTCGTGGATATCACGATTGGCCAAATAAAGACTCCGGATTCAGAGCGCCCTTCGTGGATGTCACGATTGGCCAAATAAAGACTCCGGATTCGGAGCCCCATCGGTGCACGACATCTTTGGGCCGATTAAAGCCTCCGGATTCGGAGCGCCCTTCGTGGATCTCACGATTGGCCAAATAAAGACTCCGGATTCAGAGCCCCATCGGCGCACGACGTCTTTGGGCCGATTAAAGCCTCCGGATTCGAAGCACCCTTCGTGGATCTCACGATTGGCCAATTAAAGACTTAGGATTCGGAGCTCCATCGGCGCACGACGTCTTTGGGCCGATTAAAGCCTCCGGATTCAGAGCGTCCTTCGTGGATATTACGATTGGCCAAATAGACTCCGGATTCAAAGCCCCATCGGCGCACGACATCTTTGGGCCAATTAAAGCCTCTGGATTCAGAGCGCCCTTCGTAGATATCACGATTGGCCAAATAAAGACTCCGGATTCAGAGCCCCATCGGCGCACTACGTCTTTGGGCCGATTAAATCCTCCAGATTCGAAGCGCCCTTCGGGGATATCACGATTGGCCAAATAAAGACTCCGGATTCAGAGCCCCATCAGCGCACGCCGTCATTGGGCCGATTAAAGCCTCCGGATTCAGAGTGCCCTTCGTGGATATCACGATTGGCCAAATAAAGACTCCGGATTCGGAGCCCCATCAGCGCACGATGCCTTTGGGCCGACCGTATCAACTAAGGCCGAGAAATGGAAATATTCAAAATGAGATTGTTTAAGTCAATCTCTAATTAATTATACAAAATGAGATTGTTCAAGTCAGTCTCTGATTATTCAAAATGAAATGGCATTCGTACCTACCATGTTCAAGTCAGTCGTACAAACATAATCTAAAATGTGCGAGCACTCGGAATAAATTATATACTAAAATAAATAACAAGTACACTACAAATCGAAAACTAAGCATTTTATTAAAATCAGCCATTAAATACGTAATTTCACTATCAATCTACATAAGCATTACAAGGTCTTCTTCTATTCGGCGGCTCCTTCATCATCACTCTTCTCAATTTCGAAAGTGGAAAAGGGGAAGTCATTCTGTTAGTACAACAGCAACGCGGAGTCTAACCCTGCTGCCTGGAGAGCCTCAACCTGCTGAAGTGCCTTGATCCAACCGTACTTAAATCCACGATTTTCACATCGGCAAACTTCTTTGGCGAGTTTCTCTTTGGTCTTCTGAATTCCGACCAGTCGGCCATCATGGAAGCCTTTTTCATAAGCCGCGGCCCTCGCGATCTCAATCGCGAACATGCTAGCCGTGTTACGATCGGCGATCGCATCACTAATCAGCCTTTGAGTAACCCTCTCTTCCACAACTGGGTTGGGATGGCTGGCTAATTGGGGCTCGGCCGACTTGATTTTTCTTAGCTCATGCTCGGCTTTCTCGACGCGAGCTTCTAACTTCCGAATGCGTACATCTCTCTGTTCTATATCGCGGCGAGCGGCGCAGAGACGCATGCCGATCTCATAAGAGGTGTATAGTCCCTTCACCGCCCCGTGAACACCTTCACGAAACACTTCGAAATCCTGCCGACCTACCATCGACTGCTGAACTTCGGGTGGAAAAATCTGTCGAGCGAACTCGACTACCACATTTGGATCTCGAATGATCGAATCCGCCTCTGTCATTGGTCTATTACCCACGAAGACCGCAAAACTCAATGGGCGAGGAGTCGCGTCGGATTCCCTCCCAGGACGGGGTTGAGGAGACTTGCGATGTAGCTGCTTGTCCCTCCTAGGCGACCTACTTCGACGATGAGGAGATTGGTGTCTCTCCCGATCCCTCGAAGTCCTACTGCCCGTGCGTGAAGGTTCACCACTTCGACTCATGGCTCCTCCCAGCTCAGCTAACGTCTTCGTTTAGCCTCTGTTGTTGAAGAAAAGTCTATTTGACATTCGCACTTGTTTAATCTTCCTCAAAGAGCTGGACTGAGTTGCTGACTGAGCACATAAATAGGACCCTCGTTCACGAAGTACACGCGCCATTTATTTTCTACGAGGGCAGCACCTCCGAGGTAATCTCATTAATATTGAAACGTCAATAGCCTGGGGCCGACTGAGTCATATGCCCCAATCGCCCCATCAGCCACTGTTATTCGGCGTTTAATGTTCGTGAACCAGCTGGGGCAAGGGCAGATTTAGCAATCTAGTCGGCTTGAGTGTCCCAGTCGTTCCACGAATCGATTCATCACTACACAATTCATAATTAACATGTTATTCGGTGTTCTACGATCATGAACCGGCTGGGACAAGGGCAAATTCATCAATCTAGTCGGCTTCAGTGCCCCAGCCGTTCCACGAATCGATTCATCACTACAATTCATAATTAACGTGTTATTCAGTGTTCTACGATCATGAACCCGCTGCGGCAAGGGCAGATTCATTAATCTAGTCGGCTTCAGTGCCCCAGCTGTTCCACGAATCAATTCATCACTACAAGATTCATAATTAACATGTTATTCGGTGTGAGACGATCATGAACCAGCTGGGACAAGGGCAGATTCATCAATCTAGTCGGCTTTAGTGCCCCAGCCGTTCCATGAATCGATTCATCAGTACAGGATTCATAATTAACGTGTTATTCGGCGTTAGACGATCATGAACCGGCTGGAGCAAGGGCAGATTCAGCAATCTAGTCGGCTTTAGTGCCCCAGCCGTTCCACGAATCAATTCATCAGTACAATATTCATAAGTTCTTTTTATTCGGCACCTCATGAATTCATTTTGTTTATGATTAAATCAGATCCATAAATTTAATCGGCTCTTAAGTTTGCCGTCTCACGTAATCATGACATTTTGTTCTAACTGCTGATTCTCCTAGTTATGTACTCATACAACAAATAATACAAGCAATAACTTGAGTACAATATTAAATTTTCATTCATAAATTGGGCGCTAGCAGCGAACATTTTACATATGAAAATCCAAAAAAGATGAAAATCAACTAACAAAAAACATACATTGAAATTGAAAATACTTAATAAAACTAGAGTGTCCCCCAAATCAATCCTCGGGATCAGACTCAAGTGGCTCAACGTCCACTTGCTCGTATGGAATTGGCATAGCCAATGTAACTCCAACGGCAGCAAGGGCTTTGAGCTACCCATGTTTGAATCCCCGATTCTCGAATTTGGAGATTTCTTCTACGTAGTTCTCAAGGGCAGCGCTCTTTCCAGCCTTGAACACCGCAGAAGCCTCAGAGTCGGCTTTTTCCTTGGCCTTCCTCAACTCTTCCAACTCGGCCTCCACCTTGGCAAGCGCCTCCTTGGCTAACTTGAGCGATTCCTCGCTCGCGTTAGCCCTCTCCTCGGCATCGGATCTGAGCCGGTCAGCAGTCTAAGCCCGCTCCTTCTCAGCTTCGGCTCGAGCACATTCCATCGCGGCTCTCATCGCCTCAAACTTGGCCCTGTTCCTCTCACCTTCAGCTTCTGACTTCAGGTGGCCAATTCTTTTAATGGCTTCGTGCTGGCGGCGGCCTAGTTCGGCTATCCTTCCAACCGTCTGCAAAACAAGGAGTCAGGATCATCACATACCAAGAAATATCATATGTAAACCAAACCAAATAAGGAGTAAAAAAGATCAAGTCACATACCAGAAGGGCCGACTGGGCAGCTAATGCTATAGCTACCAAATCCGGCTCTGCTCGAAAAGTGGCCTTGTCAGCCGACAACAAGACTGAGGCGGCCAAGCTCAACGCTACAGCTGGATCCTTCAAGGCAGATGCGTCAGAGGAGATCGGCGTGTTTTTGATCTTTGGTTGAACAACGAAAGGAACAACCACATCCGACTCCTCTAGATGAGGCCATTTGTCAGCAGGGCTCTCCTCTGAGCCGGGCTCTCCCTCGGCGGTACATTTTTCGCCCTGCTCTTCTTGAATCGGCTATTCCTCTGGAATTTGTTGTTCGGCCTCCTTATCTAACTCGGCCAAAACAACTTGAGCCGTCTCTTTTACAATAACAGGTTGTGAAGATTTAATCAGGGCAGGCCCAGAGCGGCTGGCCTCGGCTTTCCGTCACGCGGCCATGCGTTCGGCATTTCTCTTTCGCGCCATCTGCGTTAGATTTTCCCCAGCCATACCTTCAGAAAAATCGCCGGGAAGATCACCCAAATCTGTAAAAATATCTCCGAAGGAAAACTCCGCCCGACCCGAAGTGGACAGTGAGTCAAGCTAGTTAAGACCAGCTGCCTCAAACGCTGAGTTTAGAGCCTCGTCAACCTCTTCAGCCTCCGCAGCGAACTCTCTCGTTGGTTCGGCAACTACCTCGACCACCGTCTCTACGTCTTGCTCCGAATCAGAAGCTTCGAAACCAATTTGTCTGGGGGTCTTGAACCTGGGGAAGATAAGAGCCATAAGGTGGTGTTCTCCGGATGGGATCGGAATGTTGTCCGCGGCCGAGAACGTAGTATAAGTAGGCTCGTACCGCAGAAGTATATGGGCGGCTCTCCCTTGCTTCTGTACGTTTTAACGGCCAAAATACTTGAGTGCAGTCTTAACCTCCGCAAGGACTGCGTCGTCAGCCGAGGTCTGAATCTTCTTCAACTTATTGCCTGCAAAAACAAAGGATTAGACTTGAAGAGAAAGCCGAATAAAAGAAAGATCAATAAACACAAGGAGTTACACGGCAACCTGGTTCGCCCCTCTTTCTGGGAACAGGGTCTAGGCGATCTTCGCCCTCGCCGAATTCCCAATTGCCTCGGACATTGACCATTTCATCGTCAACTCGTTTGCCAGAACTGGCAAGCATGGTTACCAAGTGATGGTCGGTGTCCTTGGCCCTGAGAAAGTAGCGCTTGAGCCGACCAAAGGATTTGGCTAAGGCATAGCAATGCCGAATCGCTGGAATGCCAAGGTTGATCCTAAGGCGCCGGTTCAATTCTACGATTCCCATTATGATTCGAAAGAAATTCACATTGGGTTGGGAAGGAATCAGACCCCAATGGCGAGGACGGCCCTAAGAAATGGGTGTAGGGGAAAGCGAACCCCGCCCTTCGCAATCGATAGGAGAGGAAAGACGATGGTATTTTGGTCCTCCCTCTCCATATCAAGGGTATTGTCTGTCACTAGAGATATATGGACATCATCAAGGATAGAAAAATGTCGCCGGAACCCAGAAATGCGACCCTCGAAAAGAAGGTCTTGCAAATGCTTAGCCATTCTAGTTAGGACTCAGAGGTATTCTAAATCAAAAATGAACACGGAAAACAAGATTACAAAGAGAAGATAAAAAACTTACGAGAGGCAAAGGAGACAAGGAGAGACGGGAAGAAGTTGCAGAAGACGCGAAATAGAGGACGGATTCCGGCTAGCAATCCAGGAGGCTCAAATATTCAAAAAGTATGCATTCGAAGAGACTAAAGTTTCAAATCATAATAAATGCAAAAGATGCATGAATGAGGCGGGAACGTATAATGATGACCGAAAGGCGTGTGTGTTCTGACATTCACATTGGGATAGGTGAAGCCGCCTAATTTATGTTTCTCTTGACTTTTCAAATTCGAAACCAAACACACTAATTAACTGTCGTCAATGGAGAGTTTGGGGGGCAATTGTGGAAGCCGAATAATTAGCAGAATCAGGAGCATACGCTTTAGAAGATAGACATTACTCGGCTCTAACCTGCATGATTATGAGGCTGAAGACAATAAATAGGCCGAGTAACTATTAACCTATCGGGCCGAATGAATAAGCAGATAGTGAGTGAAAAGTGGACCAGGCCCCGAGGCCTTGGAAGCGAGTATAAATAAAGGAACAACAGTCAAAGAAAGGTATGTGAGAATTAATATGCTTAACTTAAAATACAAGTAACCCAGAGAGAGTAGAGGTTGACTTGTCCGTCGGAGTGCTAATTCCGGCACCCCCGACCGGAGTGTTCATTTCTTTTCAGGTGTCTATTTGAGGATCAAGAGCGTCCCCCAGGATCAGAAGAGTATTTCCAAACCACTTCTCCACACATATGAATTCTTCTACTCTAGAGAAGATGTCCGGCTGCTTCACCATGGGTGATCCTTTTTTTTTTAGTTTCACATGGTTCATAATTAATGGTTGTTTGATTTCAATGATGCGTTCTACTCTAATCTGTTTTGTAAGATTTAAGACAAGTATATTATGTTACTATGTTGGTGTGGATTCAGTTACTACTGTTTTATTGTAATTTCAGGTCAATGTGGTTCCCTTGGAGATCCGGGGAAGGACATGCTAAGTGAAAGCAAGTTGAGCGATCTTCTGCATGGGTCAGAAAATGTGCTAACGTATGAGGATAAGGATGGTGACTGGATGTTTATGGGGGATGTCCCTTGGGAGTAAGCTTCCATCAATTCCATCTTTTTTGTGACTTCATGCTTCTATTTATTGCGGGTTTTTTTATTGTGTAATTCCAAAAATAGATATCTGTAAAACTAAACTATTATCTTTATATCTAAAGAACGCCATTGACATATTGTATTAATCATATACCTAAGGAAACTTGTCTTCCCGTCTTCTGTCCTTCTAGGAGATAATCTTGCTATTGTAGCATTGTTTTAATGGAAAAGGAAGTGAAAAAATTAAAAATGGCCAAGTGAGTCATTTTAAGTACAACTCAAGACTGCAATATTGACTTGTGCGAGGTGTTGAGTGACCATTGATGTGAATTCGAACTCCAAATATAGTATAAATGTTTAACTCTGAATGTAGTTATTATAATATATAATAAGTAATATTTTTTATTTATTTTTGACTTAACACTGCAGTACATGAATCCCATTTCCATCTCCGTGCTTCCTAGTATTGCCACAACAAAAATGCTTAAAAATAGTAAGGCTAGGTTTGGCATCTTCAAAAAAAGTCAAAAAGTCACTTTCTTGTTTAAGTCACATTATCTTATTTAAGTCAAATCACCTCTCTACCACATCACTTCAAACCCAACCCATATTTCATAAAAACATCACTTCAAACTCAACCCATATTTCATAAAAAGTCAAAAAGTGTACTTATTTAGAACATCCCAAACAATCCTAATATCCTGGTTGATCTATATATATGTATATCATATTCAGTACTTTTTTGCATCTCTGAAATAAGCAAACAGAATTTCTTGGCCTACCTTTGATTTTTGTGTTCATTAATGATGCATTTCCTTGTTTTTGGGTGATAATTTTCATCAAATGAACTGCACTGTTAGCTGAATTCCATTGAAATCTACATAATTATACATGCTAAATATTGATGAAAAGAAGTCTGATTTTCTTTGGTTTGGTTCGCAGGATGTTTATTGAATCATGCAAGAGGCTGAAAATCATGAAGAGCCCTGATGCTATTGGATTAGGTGCGTATTTTTGGTTTACAGATTTGTTTCGCCACAGATATTCATTGAGAAGTTGTTCTAGTGCTTGAACCAAAAAGAATTCTGTTTTTCAGTTAGACCAATTCCCATAGTGGCATGCTAATATATATATATATATACATATATATATATATATATATAAAGTAATCATATAATTAAAAAGTAAATCTGGGTACTTATAGCTGTCCTGGTTTGGTCCACAGCTCCCAGGGCCATGGAAAAATCCAAGAATGTGAACTAATAAGCGCTTGGGTGTGATGACTGATTTCCAGTTGCCTAGTCTAAATTGAGAGACTCCCAGATATTGAAGAAATCCGAGGAAGGTGTGCGGTTGACAATGATCCGGCTGAAATGCAGATCATGGTTTAAATGTTTTTCTTGGCGTTTTGCTTGCATGGAAAAGAGTACATATTTATCTGTGTATGATTCATTATAGGACCTTGTGATAATAAGAAGGTTACTGTTTGGTTGTGCTTTGTATTTGATGTATGTGGGGGAGGAAAAAAACACATAGTGGGGATTATGCTTGTTCGCCTATGTTTTGTTGACTGTCCTGTGATCTAATCATATGACTATTGATATCAGCCTAAGTTTTTGTATAATGACGTGTTCTTTGGATACTACAAAATGAACCACCCCGAATGCAAAATCAGAAAATAAATCTAATTTTTTATGAAAAATAAACAAATACTACTGTTATTAATTAAAAAATTAAACTAGTCAAACAGCTTGTTCTTCCCTTGCAACAAAATTTAAAACCAAAAAATCTTTGCAGAAAGAAACTGGCAACACTCATGAAATGAATCTCCAAGCTTGATGCATGATTTCATCATTCATAAAAGGTCGCAAGGACCACATCAAGCTATAGCTCTCCAGTTCTCCGGAAGATGACTTGAGATTAAGAGAAGAAATGATCTTTTCCTACAACAAAAGTGATGATTTTTTCAGATTCAAATAATTATACCAAAAAAAAAAGGGAAGACATTAATGAACCTTCCAAATTAGACTGAACATATTATCAAAAGTTGCAAAAAAACAAATTTAGCATATGATATGACACGAGGGAGGTTAGTTACCTGCATAATGTAGTCCAGCTTCACCATACTGTATATAATACCCATCATGGCAGCATAATCGGTAACTTCAGGTTTTTGAAGCTCAGATGATACAATTTCTTCCTGAAGGAAAAAGAATTATAATGTTATAATTCGAATTGGAAACCAATATCGAACAAGAGTTTCAAATCTCTCTGCAGGTCATGTTCGTGAAGAGAAACTCATGTCAGTTAAAAATTAATAATTTGGTGAATCTCAAGCTAGACAAGCTCCTCTTTTCTTTCTTCTTCTTCTTCTTCTTCTTCTTCTTTTTTTTTTTTTTTTTTCTTTTTCCCAAAACCAAAATTTACTGAAACCACTTGGGATTTTATATTTAACCAAGAATTGGGCATGAAATTCACAAGGAAAAAAAAATGGAAGAATATATATAATGGAAGAACCAATCCAAACAATTAAATCTTCAAAAATTGGGAACAATCATACAAGTGGAAACAAAAATCAGCTTTAAATTCGCAACGGGAAAAAAATGTGAGAGATCACGTAACTTGAACTGAAAGATCTGACATCATGAAACTGTTTATTAGATAACCTATTGAGTGACAATTTCTTTATAGTTTTGGTGTAACAATCCCAACCCATCTGAAATAAGTAAACAGAAGAAAGAATATGCACCGGGACTGAAAGATATAAAGAATGCAATACCTTATCATACATGGTTGCTTCTGGACCAAACTCATAGTGTGTAACTTTGCCCTGCAAGTGTGGCTTGCTTTCATTTGCAGCTTGCATTGCAACTGTTACTTCCTTGACAAGTCCTTCAAGTTCATCTACTAAGCACTTGGCTGCAATAAATGTAATCAAATTAAATAACCAACTTCAAGCCCTGAGGATGACATGATGCAGAAATTGCAGGAAAAAATATAATAAAAAAAAATTGAATACAAGCGGGAAAATTGTATCAAATTCATAAACATAAACAGAACATCAGCATCACAACCCCATGACAAACATACATACAAAAAAGATCACCAAAAATAAGCAAAATATTGGCAGTTCTTACCACTAACTTGCATGATCCAAAATGTGGGTAGACTTTCCACTCAAAAATGTTAAATATGATCCAAAAAAATAGAAAAGAAAAGAACGTTACTCTACTCTACTATTTGTACTTTTTTCATGCAAAAATGCTAGAGCCCCAAAAATTCTACCAAAAGTTTTACTAAATGTCTCACATGGGTGTGGGACCCACATGGGACCCACATTGTGTGAGTCCCACACCCATGTGAGACATTTGGTAAAACTTTTGGTAGAATATTTGGGGTCTCTAGCATTACTCTTTTTCATGGCTATGCAAAAGTGGGAAAACAACAACAATGATGTTAGACTTATTTATTTTGATGATTTATTTAATTATGTTTTAATTTATTTGGAAGAGAAAAATAGAATCAAAATTTATTTTGATGATTTATTTGAAAGAGAAAAATAGAATCAACATTTATTTTGATGATTTTATGTTTTAATAAAATCAAAATTTATTTTGTCCCATTATTTCTCACCTAAACATTTATCCTAAATGTTGTTAGAATGTATTTACTATTTGATTAAATCAGGAGTTCAAACAGCCCAAAACAAAGGTTCAAACAGGCTAGCACAGCAGCAGGCCAAAAGGTTCAAGTGAAAGATATTCAAATTAGTAATGATGGAAGTACAACAGCTATAAACGGCTATAAAGGTTCAAAAGGCCAAAAAGTTCAAAAGGTTCAAGTGGAAGATATTCAAATTTGTAATGATGGAGTGGAAGATATTCAAATTGGTAATGATGGAAGTACAACGGCTATAAACGGCTATAAATTCAAATGACTACAATAGCTATAAACGGCTATAAATTCAAATGAATACAACGGCTATAAATGGCTATAATTTTCATTATATATACCAAAGCCTCTAATGTAAACAAGTTACAAAAAATCAGAAAATATTCTTTGATCTATAATCACTCACATCTATTCTCTGAAAAATTCTCTGAGAAGTGTTCTTCAATTTTTGTTTACATCCTCTCTCAGAAATTATACACTGAGCTTTATAGCATTAAACTCATTTTTCCTGTGTGAGATTTACAAAAAAATCAAAGTTTCATTTTATATATCTATCTTTGAGAGATATTTATTGTAAACTTTTTTTGAAAGCAAAAATACCATTTCATCTTGTAAAAGTGTTACAAACACTATGTTCTTGAAATCTTAAGAGTGATTGTGAATCACTTAAGATTTGCAAGGGTTTGGGCTTGTAAAGTCTGTGTAAAATCCGTGGAGGATTGCTCCATTTATAAAGAGGTTGCTAGCACCCCTGTGAAGTTAGAAGATAGTGGAAAATATCAAGTGAAGTTTGAGGAGTGGATGTAGGTTTGGTTGAAGCCGAACCACTATAAATCTGTTTATCTCCTCTTCTCTAATCTCTTTACTTTCCTACTACTGCTATAGCTATCTAATATTCATGTGTTAATCATTTGATTTATCATATATGTTAGTCATACTTCATTGTTATTTTGCTTGATCATTTACTGCTAAGTTCATTATTGTGCTTGTTAATAATTTGTTGTACTAATAGTTAATTTTATTGGGGTATTATTAATTTTAATTTGTAAAAACCTAATTCACCCCCCCCCTCTTAGGTTGCTTTTTGGGTAACAATTGGTATCAGAGCCTGGGGCTCTTGTTTAGATTTAACAATCTTGAGTTTTTTATTCATAACAACCATGTATTCTACTTATTCTGCTGTAGGACAAGCTAGCAATAGGCCACCTCTCTTTGATGGTAGTAATTACATTCATTGGAAAGAAAAAATAACTTTCTATCTTCAAGCTACCAATTATGCTTTGTGGCTCATTATCACTAAAGGTCCTAAAATCCCTACCAAGGTGGTAGACCATATCAGTGTGCCTAAACTTGAGGATGAATTTGATGAGCGTGATTATAAACTCCTTCAAGCTAATGCTAAAGCCAAGCTTATTCTTGTGTGTGGACTAGATGCAAATGAGTACAATAGAATTTCTGGGTGTATTACTGCTAAAGAGATTTGAAATAAACTTGAAATCACCTATAAAGGAACTAGCCAAAAAAAGAGTCTCGGATTGACATGTTTATTCATGATTATGAACTCTTTACTATGAATCATTTGAATCTATTTCTGAGATGTTTTATAAATTTACCAATATTATTAATACTCTAAAATCTCTTGGTAAATCTTATACTAATGGTGAGCTTGTGAGAAAAATACTTAAATCTTTGCCAAATGAATGGGAAGCTAAGATTACAATTATCCAAGAAGCATTTGGCTCACTCATGGCTCATGAACTTTCAATGATGGATGTCAGCAAAAAAGAAGCCATTTGGGGAGAAAATGATGGAGTAGCTAACCTGTGTCTCATGGCTCTTGGAAAAGAAGAATTCACTCAAGATGAGGTAATTTCTAAATATGTAGAACTTGAAAGTGCTTTCAATGAATTACACGATATATTTAGAAATGTTTGTGTTGAGAATTCTAAATTAAAAAAATTAGTTACTTCTCTTTCAAATGATGTGGATGTTTTAAAAATGAAAAATGCTACTTTGAAAAATGACTTTACGTCTATTGCTAATAAGAAAAACATTTTGAAAAACAATGTTAATGATTTAAACAAAACTCTTGAAAATTTTGTAAAATGAAAAAAAAACCTTAACAAGCTTCTTAGAAATAAAAAATGTGTTTTTGACAAAGTAAGCATTGGTTTTGATCCTCCTAAACCTTTTATGAGATTAAATGTTCTTGAGACTAATCCCTATGGACCCAAGAAAATATGGGTACCAAAAAAGAAATCAAGATATTTTATAGGTGGAATCTCAAAGAACACCAAGGACTTTGAGAGGAAATGCACAACAAGAGTGTTCAATCTAAAGAGCAAAATCAGCTCCTACAAGAAGAAGAATGATGAAATGAAAATCACCAAGATAAACAATAGAGGTAATGTATGGGTGAAGATTCCAAAGAGGTAAATGAAGATATAACTCCTAACACACCTTTAAGCTTAAAGTTCTATATTTTAAAGTGTGATTTGTATACAATAGGTTGTATCTAATCATTGCTTCCATGTAACCTAATTGTACTAAGTTTGCTAAGTCATGTTCTGCTAGTTTCTTTCAAACATTTATTGAACTCAAAAATGATAATTATATTATTTTGATGAATGCCTATTAGAATATGAATGATTCATGTATTCATTAACAATGTATATCATGTTATCCATTGCTATGAAAAAGAGATAAAAAGTGATAAATATGTTTTGTGAGCATACTTTTCACATCTTATATATGACTTCATACTAATATGTTAATTCATTTTTGAGTCATATCTTTGTAGAATCAATTTTAATGTCATAGCATATTTTTGAGATGTGTACTATCTATATTTTGAATTGTACATTTATGATCTCAAGAATATGCTCAATATGAAAATTTCATGCTTATATGCTTTACATTGGAATATTTGAATGAGTTATGAAATTCATTGATTATGATCCATCAACAATGTCTAAATGAAAAGAAGTATCATACGTTTGTAGAGACATTGCATCTATTCTATTGAATATCTTTTGAATATGGATTATATTGGCGTACATCTGATAAAATGCTTTTGATTGATAAATTGTTTATAACATTCATGTTGTGTTCCACATTGAGTAAAATATTTTATCACACTTGAGTATGTAGATTAAATTGATGAAAATGCCTCTTGATAATATTATGTGATTAAATGAGATTGTTGCATCATTTTTAAAACAAAGAGCATAACACTATTTTCTTATGCATATTATGCTATGTGCTACAACTTGAAAATTTTGAAAAATAGCATTCCAAACTCTTGTTTGATCATTAAATTATTTCACTTTTTGAGTTTGTGATAACAAGTGATTTGTGTTGTATTTTTATTGAGTAATAGTGATTGTTCTATGAATGCTATATTTACACAAATCACATTAGAAAATGGTAGCACAAACTTAGGAGGAGAAATCATTTTGCTAACATACTTGTTAAACCCTTTTGATATGAACTCATGAAAGAAAATTGAATATTGAAAAGCTTCCATCTCTTGAACCTAACGTATGCCTCATATACTCTCTTAAGCTTTTGAGGTAAAAATTCTATCTTATATCCTTTGAGCTAATACTGTTATTACTTTAATATGAAAAAGATTGATTATGCTTCATATAATTTGCAATGTATACTCTTTAATGATGCTCATACCTAAGAATCATGCCTATGCTTAAATGTGTGCTATATATTGAAATTCATGATTTTTCTTGGCATATAGATTGCTATTCCTTGAACATGCTTCATTTTTTGGAATTATATTAGCGCCATGAGATTATATTGAGTTTAACCTATTATGAGCAATATTTGGTATTCTACATAATGCTTGAGCTATGATTGTTAAATCTTCTAGATTGCATATTAGTATCCTTGGTAGATTGCATGTTGGTATCATTTTGGCATCCTTATTGGTAATATTTGGCATCCTATTTGATATTATTGAGGAGAACATTTCAGTTATAAGCTTTCATTTATCATATCTCCTATTGATTTTGCCAAGTGAAACAAGGGGAAGAATTTAAAATTGATTATTTTTTAAAATCCCCTTAGTTTCTATTCTGTTTTTGATATCAAACTTATGGGCTTGCACCTTCACATGTTACTATTTTTTTTTTTTTTTGCCCATTATTGTCAAATGGTATGAGCTTCAATTGTATGATCATTATGTGCTATCATTTTTTTTGGTATCATAGAGCTACCTTGATATAGATGATTATTTGTGCTATAATGAGACTTACATTCTTTCATCCTATATTTTGTACCATACTCTCTCCTTGTGCTTGATTTTGTTGAAAATGTCATCAAGGAATAAAAAGAGACTTGATTGTTTTAGTATCTCTGATTATTTTGGTATCTCTATGTTTTTAGTATCTTAATTCTTACAACATGACCTTTGAGCTGATTAGTTGTTGATAATGTAAGAGGAAGATCGTTTTCCTCAAGGAAGAGTGACTTGAACTTTAGCTCCATATTTATGCTCTTGCTTGGCAACCTTATTTGATCTATGCACTGTTATGTTTATTATAGTCTTGAGATTGGTATGCTCTTGCTAAGAAATTGAGAATTAGATCATGCTCAAATGCTTCTCATATCCTCATTAACAATTTGGTCTCTCATTATTATTTTTTGTTTGGGTTTAATTTTCTTATTTTTTTTCCTCTGCTTTTTAATTTCATTTTTCAGTACTTAAACATAAACACAACAACAAATCAAAATACAAATATTTACATAAAAAAAAATCCAAAAAAAAAAAAAAACACCATTCATTTTTTTTACGACCACAAGCCGATCAAAATAAAATTAAAAAAAAAAAAAAAACCTTCATTTTTTTCCGGCCATACGCCGATCTTACTTACTCGCCTCTTCCATCGTTTTCTTCTTCTTTTTATCACCTTGGGCGACCCTTGACGCCCCTGCCCCCGTGCTTTCGTCGAGAGCGACGACTCCCCGCTGACTATCAAAGGCCAAGAACGACGTTGCTCTAAATCGGGCTATGGAGGTGGTCTTCCATTTAAGCTCTTTATTTTCGGCCTTCAGTGCGCCTATTTCTGCTCGCGCATCCTTGTACATGCGCTGGAGCAGAGCGAGTTGGGCGTTGACCTGATGGAGCTCACTTGTCCTGTTCTGTAGTCGGGAGCCAATTTTGTGACTGCAGTCACCGTCTCCATACAAACGTCAATGTGAAATGATTGGCTTCAATGTCTGATTAAGCTTCCATTATTTGCTCAATCGACATCATAGGAAGGTTGGGAAGAATGGGAGCCGGGGCACTCCGCCCAGCAGTGCTTCCGGGATCATTCAGGTCCGGAAAGAGAGTAAGGGGACGGGACGAGGCCATGTAGTAGGAGAGAGAGATGTAATCGAAAGGAGAGTAGTTTTTGGCAACCTGTCTCCTCTGCTCAGTCTCTCTGTTTTGTCTCTCGAGGAAGAAGAAGATTGAAGAGCGTAATGCAGAAGAGAGAAGCAATGAGGAAGAAGAAGCGAAGAGAGTGATTAAGAAGAAGACGGAGGAAAAGACGACAAGAGGGAGAGAGAGCCGAGGCAGCTGATTGACTGATTGACCAGTCTCGCTTTTGTCGGTCGGCTGACGCAAAAGCGAGGACGCGTGTCCGACGTGATTTTCAAAAAAAAAAAAAAAAGGGACGCAGGCGAATCTTATATATGTATATATATATGTTTTGATTCTCTTTTTTTTTATGCCATTTATCACTATTATTTTCCTCCTCCTCCAGATTCTAACCCATGATTTCCTTTTGATAATGTCACAGGAGGAGAAATTATTTGATGTTATATATTATGGTATTATTTTCAACTTATGGTATTATTTGAAAACTAATCTGATGATTATGTATTTATAGTTTGATATCTTAGTCTCATATCATGTCTCTAATTAAAGCTTATTTATTACACATGTGCTAACCTATGTATTTAGAAATGAATTCAGGGAGCATGACTTGAGGGGGAGCTTTTCTTACTCCCAAATCAAATCAAAACATCATTGTGTGACATCATCAAAAAAGGGGAGATTGTTAGACTTATTTATTTTGATAATTTATTTAATTATGTTTTAATTTATTTGGAAGAGAAAAATAGAATCAAAATTTATTTTGATGATTTATTTGAAAGAGAAATATAATCAAAATTTATTTTAATGATTTATTTGAAAGAGAAAAATAGAATCAACATTTATTTTAATGATTTTATGTTTTAATAAAATTAAATTTTATTTTGTCTCATTATTTCTCACCTAAACCTTTATTCTAAATGTTGTTAGAATGTATTTAACATTTGATTAAGTCAGGAATTCAAACAGCCAAAAACAAAGGTTCAAACAGCCTAGCACAGCAGCAGGCCAAAAGGTTCAAGTGAAAGATATTCAAATTAGTAACGATGGAAGTACAACGGCTATAAACGGCTATAAAGGTTCAAAAGGCCAAAAGGTTCAAAAGGTTTAAGTGGAAGATATTCAAATTTGTAATTATGAAGAGAAGATATTCAAATTGATAATGATGGAAGTACAACGGTTATAAACGGTTATAAATTCAAATGACTACAACGGCTATAAACGGCTATAAATTCAAATGAATACAACGGCTATAAACGGCTATAATTTTCATTATATATACCAAAACCTCTAATGTAAACAAGTTATAAAAAATCAGAAAATATTCTTTGATCTATAATCACTCACATCTATTCTCTGAAAAATTTTCTGAGAAATGTTCTTTAATTTTTGTTTACATCCTCTCTCAGAAATTATACACTGAGCCTTATAGCATTAAACTCATCTTTCATGTGTGAGATTTACAGAAAAATCAAAATTTCATTTTATATATCTATCTTTGAGAGATATTTATTGTAAACTTTCTTTGAAAGCAAAAATACAATTTCATCTTGTAAAAGTGTTGCAAATACTGTGTTCTTGAAATCTTGAGAGTGATTGTGAATCACCAAAGATTTGCAAGGGTTTGGGCTTGTGAAATCTGTGTAAAATCTGTTGAAGATTGCTCCAATTATAAAGAGGTTGCTAGCACCCCTGTGAAGCTAGAAGATAGTGAAAAATCTCAAGTGAAGCTTGAGGAGTGGATGTAGGCTTGGTCGAAGCCGAACCACTACTGCTATAGCTATCTAATATTCATGTGTTAATCATTTGATTTACCCTGTATGTTAGTTATACTTCATTGTTATTTTGCTTGATTATTTACTGCTAAGTTCATCATTGTGCTCATTAATAATTTGTTGTACTAGTATTTAATTTTATTGGGGTATTATTAATTTTAATTTGTAGAAACCTAATTCACCCCCTCTTAGGTTGCTTTTTGGGTAACAAATGACAAGCGGCATATGAAGTTTCCCTGCAAAGACAATGTTTTCGTAAACATCTACATTGGTTACGAAGAATTCTAATCTTGGATATGAAACAATAACAATTGCAATCTTAAAACAAAGATGAAACATCCAAAGCAGCCATAAAGTTCTATAAGTTCCACATTTGCATAATAGATCAATATGGAACTTTTGTTCAGGTGGGTTGACAACTGATATGCATGATTTTCTAGACTGCTCATGAAAGTTATGGCATATTTAAGAAAGAGCAAGCCATATCACTAGAAATTCACTTTAATAATAAGCATACCAAGAATATTTGACACATGAAATTTGGGAAAATTTATTATCAAAATATGGTGAAGACAAACTATACTTGGCAGGAACAATATTAGACATTATGAAAACCACCCAGTGAAGATGGCAATCAATTCCACAAACATGAAAACTTGACATAACCACAACTGTATCATTGATTTACACAACTTTAAGCACTAATCCACTATGATTTATGGAGAAAACATCGAGAAAGTAATAATAATTCAGGGGATGATTTTACCTTTATTTAAATGGTCGCGAAGTCCAACTTGGCATGTATGCACTTCTCTATGCAAATCCCAAAGTACAGGAAAAAAAAAAAAAACAGCAAGGCCAATAAATTTTGAGATAGCACATTAGCAATTTAGGAACTAAATTATACTTGAATCTAAAAACACAACAGACCAATGAAATAATGGCAAGAAGAGAAAAATCCAGATTTTCTAATAGCACCAACTGAACTTGATATGAATACACTGTGTGCAGTGTAAGCTTGCTGCCGGAACTAACCAAGCAAAGAACTCAAAGCCTATAGATCCAAAAGAGACATGTGGAAACTGCGATAATCACATCATTACATCACTAGTAATGGACGATGAAAAATTGAAGGCAGTGCTATATTACAAGTGGGAGAAACAAGCTTAGGGTTGGTTTGGGAAGTGGGTTGGTTATTTGGCTTTTTAGCTTTTTGGCTATTTTAGCCTGGGGCTAAAAAGCCTCGTTTGAGAAGAGCTTTTTGGCTTTTTTGACTTTTTGTGAGAGAAAAAATGTAATGATTATGGATTAGATGTGATGTTTTGTCTTATTGGGCTAAAAAACCTATTTTGTCTTTTTGTGGCTAAAATAGCCCCAAACCCACCCAAACCATCTTCCCAAATAGAAGCTTAGTATTGCAAGAATTCAGAGTGTTGGTGGCATCTCATTTTGCAGTAAGGGATATTAGTTTCAAGGAAGAGAGAGATTTCAAGGGGGAAACATTTGGAATGTTTCTAGAAAAGTAATTAGCGAGAATAGCTTCATTGGAGAAGTCAAATAATCACTGCCCCTAGAGTACCCACCTTAATTCAAATGAGAGAATTATGCATGCACTTACAGTTGCTTATATTTTGTATGCTATCATGAGCATTTATGCATCCAGATTCAACATATGTTAAAACCCTCCTGGTTTCATTAGCTTTAAAGATGCGCTCGATCAACTCAGATGTCTTGTTTATAGGCGGCCGGCGAAGAAACTCTATATGAAAACATGGGGACAGAGGTTACTAAAGGAGTGAAGAACATCATCATACTATCTGCAGAAAATAATTAACAGATTCCCAAAACCACTAACCTAGTCCTTGGTGAAAGCCAACAAGTAACCTACTTCCCACAGCAACCAACTCCTCGAATTTTGTGACCCTATAATGGAAGGAACCATATTAGATGACAAATAAAAACAAAAAATTTCCAACATGGAAGATAAGATCATTTTGGTTTAAGAAAAACTATGATATAAATGTATATGGGGTGTCAAGATTCAGTATGCACTGCCAAACTACTGAAACTTAGCTTTGACTCCAATTCTAATGAGGAAACAGGATATCTAAACTATGTAACGCCAAACTTGGGATGAACATGCATGACATGTTTCAATAGCCATTTGCCATCACATTAATACAGCAACAATGCATCTTTATATTGCTTCATTTCTTCAAATAAACATTTGCAATGTTCTTCGAGAATGATTAAAACTTCAAAAGATTTGTAACGTTATAGAGGTACTTTCAAAATCCAAGTGATACGATTCTGAGTTGGACATGCCTATCTTAGAAAGAAATGCTCTTTGTACAGCACTTCACAACAGATACGGCTCCTTTAAAAAACATACTAATTTTGCAAAATAAAGCCCGAGGTGTATTCTTCCACTTGAATGATAATTTACAATAATAATTAAAAAAAAAACATTAGCATAGTGATGAAGGATTGAGATTCACCTTGACATGAAATCTGAAAAGATCTGGAAAATTTTCTCATTCAATTCAGATATCAATACGTGTTCTTCACTTTCCATTCTGCACAACATCGAGAGTGAACACACCACATTAAGATTAAAACTTAGAAGTTTAAGGCCAAGCCCAGAAAGAAGAAAATATTACATATATGATGGCAGTATTATAATTTATAGCCCTGACCTTTCCAGAGATTTACATCACAGTTGTTCTAATGATTAAATTCATGAAACATAGAACACATCTACATACATAAATTCATAATGGAACTCGCCTTGAGGCTCTGAGCCATACTTGTGATAACTGAAAACAGAATAGCAATAGAGAAGCTAAGCATGAACTGATTCCTCACGTCTAATTGGCACCCAAAAATCGAAATTAGTTCAAAATTGAAGTTTTGCTTTCAGTTTCATCAAAATTGAACATGGGTAGAATCATGGTTTCTTGGTTTAGTTGGAACAAATATTTGGTGTTAAGAATTGCATTTCTCAATAAAATTTCAAAGGACTGAACAGTGTTGGTGGCCGCAACCATGGCCAAGGCATAAACTTTAACCTCTTATCACCCTTTTTCATTTTTTTTTTTTTTTTTTCTCTGGAAATAAATTTTTTTTTTTTTTTTTTTTTTTTTTTTTGGGGGGGGGGGATTAGTAATACAAAATATATTGATTCGGATATTTTCTCTAAAAAAAAAAAACCACATAACAAGGCTACCATAATAGCATCTCCAAACCTTCATCAACTTTTTCATCAAATTCAAATTTGATGGAAAAAATGACAGAGTGCACTCCTCCAACCATTTCATCAAATCTTTATCAAATCAAGGAAGAGGCAACTTTTTCACCAAATCAAGGATGAACCAAATCCTTCACCGAATTCCCAACAATCAAATTTTTACTCAATCTGATAAAAAAATTTAAAGAACAGGGATTGGAGATGGTTTTCTTTCATTGAAAATGGTCAAAACAGGTTTTTATGATTAGTTGCAATTTTTCAAAAATATTTGATGAAAAATAATAGTAAGAGCATCTCCAATCCTTCACCTTTTTTTCATCAAATTTAAATTTGATGAAAAAGTACTTGAATTTTTTTTTTTTAAAGATCATTGCTCAAAAACTATCTCTAATCCTTTCATCAAATGTTCATCAAATCAAGGGACAGACATCTTTTCATCAAATTGAGAACTCATCAAATTTAAATTTAATGAAATTTTAAAAATATGAAGCATTGGAGATGATTTTTTTCCCCCCATCAAATTGATGAAAATGGAAATTTGGGATAAGGAGGGAATTTTTAAAAAAAAATTGATAAAAATTTGATTAAAGGATTGGAGTAGTTCATATCAAATAAGACTTTTTACTCAAATTTGGAATCCAATTAGATGAAGAAAAATTGATGAAGGGTTGGAGATGTTCTAAGGATTGAAGTGTTCTATATCAGATAAAGCTTTTAACCAAATTTTCACTCAAATTTGATAGAAAAAACAAAAAGATTTGGTTTTGGCAACCAACCAAATATTCAACACCCAAAAACAAGCAATAAGTTCCTCGACAAGAAGTTTGTCAAACTAGTTCAAAAAAAATTTAAAAAAAATTTTAAAAAAAAAAAAAAACTACATTCACCAAAATTCTACCAGGCTTCCAGCAAACAAATGCATTTCAACAAGCCGATATAAGCACAAAACCAGGTCATAAAGGCATATCCCTCAAAGACAAGACAAGAAGACAACAATCAATACATTACATAAACCACAGAAAAACCATTAAAACATATCAACTATACCAACCATTATAAAAGATCAACTATGTACAGTATTCGGAGGTGGGGTTTTTGGGTGGGGAAAAGAGGCGTTTGCACAGAGAGAGAGAGAGAGAGAGAGAGAGAGGGGTTCGTAGCTACCTCCGTGTGTTCAAGCTTGGAAACGTTGAAGATGTACTATGCAAAATTTCTAGTCCTTTTTTGCCTAGTGTAGATCAATGTTTATCTATTTTACCCTCCGTTTGGATGGAAAAAAGGTAAGAATGGAAGCCCCTCGTTTATTTGGATGATTTATAATGGTGAAAAATTACCAGAGATTATGAAAAAATTTGAGTTTTATTTCTCACCCAAAGTAATGAATTTTGATGGAAAAATAATTGAGTTTAATAACTTTTTTAAAGTATTAAAATTATTCTTATGAACAAATATAATTTATTAATATGAAATGTTATTTTAGTAAAATAAAATATAACTCTTTGTTTTCTTTTTTATTATTTATCCTATCCAAACAAGATAGATAAAAAAAACTATATTCTCTTATATTTTTATTCATTCAAACGTGATAATAATAGTGAGAAATTAAAATTATTTCTTTTCTTACATTCTCACACGATTCAAACAAAATGTTAGCCAAAGAATTAAAAACTTATTATAAAAAGTTAATTTATCCTCTCTATTTATGACTTTTCGTAAAAATTCAAAAATTTGTTTTTCTTTGTGTTCAACTCTTTTTTTTTTTTTTTTGGGAAATTGGCAATCTTATTTGACATTTTAACTTTTTATAAAAAAAAAAAATACAAAAAATATAATGATGTAATAACTCATAGTGACTTTTTAACATTTCTATTATAAACCCATGTTGCCAAACAAAACGCAAGAATTAGTTGAGCTAGCACTCGAGTTGATCTCAAGTCGAACTTAAATAATTGAACTCGAACAAATTTAATTATACAAACGAGCCGAGTTTGAATTCTAGTTTTATTTTATTTTTAAATTAATTTACTTATTAAAATCAAAATAATAATAATAAAATTATGAATAAAATATACAATAATATTTATATTAGAGGTTGTTTGGAATAATCTAAGAGGTCGTCTGGGATGTGGGTTGGTTATTTAGTTTTTTTGTTATTTTACCTTTGGGGTTAAAAAGTCTCGTTTGTGATAGTCTTTTAGTTTTTTTAACTTTTGTGAGAGAAAAAATAAAAAGATTATTGGTTGAATGTGACATTTTGTCATATTTGACTAAAACAGCCTATTTTGTCTTATATGACTATTTTAACCCAAATCTTCTTCCCAAGCAAGCTCTAAATAAGTGTACTTTTTTTATTTTTTACAAAAATACGTGTAAAAAAATGATATGACCAAAAAAAAAAAAAAAGTGCTATTTTAAGGGATACGAAATAGTCTCTAAATTTTATAAATCAAATGTGAATATTTACATAAATAGTAAACACACACACACAAAAATAATTTGATATATTAAAAATAAATATATATATTTTTTAAAAATATTTACGAGTCTTATTGAACCAAGCTCGGAATTACTTGAGCTAAAATTGATTAATAAAAGAGGCTAAAAACAATTTTGTAATTGTAAAGTGATAAAACATTTTTTTTAAATGTAAGAAGTTAAAAGTTGACTTTTTTAAAATGTGATTTTTTTTGGCATTTGGATTAAAGGTCAATTTTTTGATATTTTTTTAATCGTATTACCTATATATTTTTTTGTACATTTTTTTAAAAAAAAGTCAACAAAAGCTGAAGAAATAGACCCTAATATTTCACTATAGTTTGAATTATATTTTCTTTCTATTTAGGCCTCTTTTAAGAATCAGCTTATAAATAATTTATTGATTTATTTATACATTTTTATAAGTCACTCCTCAAAACAATGCGAAGGTGGTTAGTAATTTACTCAAATAAAATATTATTTAGTGTGTTTGATTTTAATTTTTAAATTTTTTTTTTTTAAATTTTTTTTTTTTTGTATATTTTTTTTTTAGTGAATATTTAAAATTTTAAGTAATTTTTTAACCTTTTTTTATATGTACCTTACTTAAATATATCAAAATATTGTGAAAAAATATTTTAAAATTTTAATAAATATACAAAAATACAAAAAATGTATTGATTTTTTGTATTTTTTAAATATTTTTAGTATTTAAAAAATTTACAAATATTATAATTTTTAAATATATTTATGTTAAGTACGTTCAAAAATTTTAAAAATTATTTAAAATATTAAAAAAATTCAATAAAAATAAGAAAATACGAAAAATGAAAAAATTGGCTCCGTTTGGTAAGAGTTTCGAATTATAGTTTCACCCATTGATTTGAGTGTGTTGTTTGTTTTGAGTTTTCAAATCATAATTCTACACCAATTTCTCAAAACTCAATTCAAAACATAATCATTACTTTTCAAAACTCATAACCAAACACATAATTCAAAACTTTTTTCAAAACTCAATTCAAATCAATATTTTAAATATTTAAATATTTTAAAAATATTTTAATTTTGTTAAGATTTTAAATATTTACATATGTTACGATTTTTTATATTTTTTTATTTTTTGAATATTTTTAAATATTTTAATTTCAAAATATTACGATTTTAATTTTTTAAAATTTTAAAATATTTTATAAAAAAAATTTAAACTCTATTTCATAAAAATATTTTTAAATATTTTAATTTTTTTGTTATGTATTTAGCTACGATTTGAATGTGGAGTTGTGAAAGTAGTATAGAGTTTCGAGTTATGTATTTGGTTATGAGTTTTAAAAATAATTTATTAATTGAGTTTTGTTTTATGTGTTTGGTTACGATTTGAGTGTAGAGTTGTTTTTAAATTTAGGGGTATTTTTTTTAAAGTCCCTGATATTATGATTTTATAATATAAAGGACATCAACTATTTTCATGATGTCTAAGGTCCCTCAACATCAATCTAGAGAAATTTCAGTCCCAGAGAAAATTCGATCCAGAGAAAATTCAACCAGATAAATTCAATCCAGATAAAATTCAACCAGAAAAAAATTAATCCAGAGAAATTCTCTGGTCCAAACCAGAGAAAATTCAATTTAGAGAAATTCAATTTTGTCTAAAATTGACCTCTCATTCTAGCCAAAATGAGGTGTACAGTTCTAGAAACTAAAGAAAGAGAATGAAAAACATGAGTTGCAGAGATAAATCTCTCAACAGCAACGGTATACGAAACACAGCAGGATGATCTTACATCGGCTAAAAGTGATGAACTGGATTCAGGCAGCCCATGTTATGTTGATGGTAGTCACTCCTCTCTCTTAGAGCCAGGCGATTCATCATATGTTTTCGAACCTGACTAGTTAGATCTATCTCAGGATGAAGAGGATCACTTTTGCAAGAACTTGTTGCCTCCTCCAGTATACTTGTATCCAGAGATTGATGATGCCGGTTATCTTGACCCGTCTGCCAATTCTTGTTACTTTGGTTTCCCGATTGAATATCACACCTTTGAGTTATGGTCTAACTGAAAATTTACTCTCGGTATGTATTGTACCGTACGTGTCTTTCTTGACTCTTTTTCGAAGCCAGCGGTGTTCCGTAACCCAAAGAAATTTGGATTTTCTCTGGGTTGAATCCAGAGAAAATTTAAATTTCTCTGGGTTGAATCCAGAGAAATTTGAGAAATTCTTGCCTTCGCTTAGCCATGGAAAGAGTGGGTGTCGAGCATGATTTTCAGCGAGGAGCACGTGGAGGACCCATCCCAACGCATGTTTACCTTCTGTTTATCTCTCTCTCTTTCTCTCTTGAATTGGTTGGCAGTCGAGCCATGTTCACGTTTGGCAGCAACGCATGAGATGGAGCATTTTCGAATCTAAAAAAAAATAAAGAGACACAATGTCTCTCTTTGTGTGTTGAATTCGGGCAGTGCACACCAAAAACACAAAGACACACACATGGGGAGAAGGCACACGGGTTCTCTCTCTCTGTGGCAGAGATGACCAGAGACACCGCGCCGAGGTCCAGGCTCATTCTTTAATGTTTTGATCAGTGTTACACCAATAGGGACCGTGAACTCAGTGTATGAGACAGAAGTGGAGGCAATTTTTCAAGCTACCAATGACTACATTGAATTTGAATTTTTTGATTGTTCCTTCAGATCTCACTCTCGAGATATCCAACAGAATGCAGAACATGGTGTGTGTGGAGACCATGATGCATCTCACCTGTACCAACATGCCTTTGTTCTGTGGATTTCTCTGGATTCAACCCAGGAAAATTTGAATTTTCTCTGGATTCAACCCAGAGAAAATTCAAATTTCTCTGGGTTCTCCAGAGGCCCAAAGCTTGAGAGTTTGGTTTGATCAACGGGGCAAAAATATTGCTTCTCAATCCATCTATAGAGACATGCCTGGAGGACCAAATAATGAGATTCGTAAAACTGTGTCTCAGATCAAGGACGAAGGCTTGGGAAGATCAGATAAGCCAGACTGGGTTACAGTGAAGGCATCCATATCATTCATCAAGACAGATACGTTCTGCTGTCAAGCACAAAATGTTGGGCCTTTGAAGAAGAAGATGACGACGACGAAGAAGCTTTATCTGCAGATCTCGATCAAACTCCGCTGAAACAAACAAGCCAGCGTCCTCATTCCTCTCACTGTGATTTTCCTGCAACCCTTGCCGTGCAAACCCCGTGAAATTGCCCTAATTTGAGCGATCTCAGCTTCGTACACTTCAAATTCAGCTCCTCTAACGCTCGCCTACTGTCTCTCATCTAATTCAGCTCCATTGATGTGCGAGCAGAGAAGCGAGAGAGAGGAAAGACAAAGTCAATTTTCTCTGATATATGTTTAGGGACATTACACATCAAAAAATAATTTTTTGAATCTCTTCCATTACGAAAAGTGGGAAAGGGACTCTAGACCGATTTTTCCTTAAATTTAAAATATTAACATTTTAAATTATTTAAATTTTTACGATTTAAAATTTTTGAATATTTATTTTAATTTTTTACGATTTAAATTATTTAAATATTTATGATTTAAATTTTTTGAATATTTATTTTGGAAAAAAACTATTTCCTTGGTAGCATTTTCAATTAAAAAATTGATTAATGTTATTTTCTATTAATAATAAATTTTTTTAATTGAATTTTAAAAAGAGTTTGGTTATGAGTGTTGATCAGAATTTTCAATAGTATAAAAGTAATGTATTTTGTTATGAGTTATAACAATTTGAATTAAGTTTTGAAAACTCTTTCCAAAACTCATAACTAAATAAATTTTCTTACTTCAAATGTCAAATCAAACTTTCAAAACTCAATTACACACTCAATTCAAAACTCAATTCAACCCTCTATTTAAAAACCATAACTAAACAAATTTTATACACTCAAATCATAATTCCACAATTTACAAATTCAAAATACAATTCATACTTTCAAATTATATTTACACAACTCTACCAACCGCAACTTCAAATTTTACGAAAAGTAAGTACTGTAAATAAAACCAAAGAAAGTGTATAATCGGCCCTATTGTCTACGGATGAGCCGAGTCCTCTCTTCTCTCCATCTCTATCTATACAAGGGTCTTGCTACATCCCCTAATTTTCCTCCCCCTAATCCCTCTAATTTCCATATCAAGTAAAAAAAAAATAAATAAAAAAGAAACAGTTTCCCAAATTAGAAATTAGGGGATTAGGGGGAGGAAAATTAGGGCTCTAAATCATTTTCCATCTATACAATATATATAAAGCACGAATACAACGTGAACAGTAATTTCAGCCACATATGAATAGGGAGCTTCTATTTACACACACCATTCCCCTCTTTACACATCTTTTTCAATAAATAATTGGTTCGGAAGTAGATTTCTGAAAATAAACAATTGGTTCGGAAGTAGCATTCCGAAAATAAATAACTTGTTCGGAAGTAGAGTTTCAAATTTTTTTTATCTTTTCGACATTCAACTTCCGAATGAGTTTATTTAATGTCCATAATAGTAATTTCACTTGAAAATAAAATTATAATAAAAATAATTTTTATTAAATGTGTGTAAAGAGGGGATTGGGGATGTGCAAATAGAGGGTATGTTTGGTTTGAGTTTGGGAGATGAGTTTGGGAGATAAAAAGTACGAAAAGTTGTTTGGTTTGGTTTTTTTGGAAAGATGTTTTGGAAAATTATTTTGAGAGAGAGTTTTGGAAAAAGTGATTGATTTGATGTGTATGAGAGAGAGATTTGTTTGGAAAACTTGTTTGGTTTACAAGTTTTGGAAAAAAAATTTAGAAAAATTTGTTTGGTTTGAGTTTTTTAAAAACTCATTTGTAGAGAAATTTTCCCAAAATTTTTTGGGAAATTCAAACCAAACAAACCCAGAAGCTCCCATATGAATAGTGTTTTGTAATAGTTGAAAAGTCAATTTTGCCCTTGTGCTTTATAACTTTGCTTCTTTGGATGTCAGGGTATTGACGGAAAAATATCTTCAAATTACGTACAGCTGTTTATCAAATCAAAGGATCCATGTACCCACTCTCTCTCTATAATTTGTCCAGATAACCCTCCCTTCTCTTGTCCACCCAAAAACAAACCCTCCCTTCTCTTCTCAAAGCCGATCTCGCCGATCTCCCTCCACAAACCCCGATATTCCAGCACCTCCTCCCTACTCTCACCGATCTTCTCCCTCCTCTCTCCTCTCACCGATCTCCTCCCTCCTTTCTCCTCTGGCGACCACGGATGACGTCTCCTCTGTGGTGCCGATTTGTTTGATTTTGTGGGTATTCATAGTGTTCACCAGCGAATCAAACGAAAATTGAGCCCAAGGATGGAAGAATACGACACAAGCTTCTATTAAGGTAAAGACATAGATGAAGAATGTTAGGTATTTCGATTTTAGGTTCATTTTGATCCAGTTAGGGTTTGTAAAGTGTTTTAATTTTCTTTGGTTCCGTTAATTAGTTGGGGTTTTGTTCTTTTTATTATTGTTTGCATGATGTTTACTGTGTATATTTTGTGGCTTCTTGTTTTTCATTAGGGTTTCAATTTTATTATTGTTTTAATTTTCTTTGGTTCTGTGTTCTTTTTCTTTCTCATTAGTTAATTTAATTTAATTTTTTTCATTTTTATTCTGCAATTTGGCTTTCAATTTGAGCTAAAAAATTAATTTTGTTGATCATATTCTGGAATACCTGTCTAACAACCACTGCAATGGTGGAGGAGATTCAGGTGCTGTTAATCCTCCAGTGATACTAGGACTCCAACCCTCTGCCCTCATCGACCACATAGCCAAGGTCGATTGGTCTCTACTTTCTCAAATTTCCGGCGAGTCTGGTGGCTCCTTCCCGGTAACCCAAGATTTTTCAAGATTTCAGTTTTTAATTATGCTTTTACATCTGTAAAATCAAAGGAATTATTATTATTATTATTATTATTATTATTATTATTATTATTATTTTGTTTCTTTTGTGTTCATGATGTCTGACTATGTTTTTTACTGAGCTGAATTGACTGTTGTCAAAAATTAAATCTGTGAATGGCACCCACTAAACCCTTAGGCTCCATTTGGATGAGTGAATTTCAAATGAAGGGATTTGAGGTGTGAATTTTATAAAATTATAAGAAGATTAGCTCTAGAAGGTAGATTGATGAGTCTAAAGTATATGCTGCAAGGTGTATTTTGTAGAGATTCTTGTTCAAATAGAATCTTTTATGGAAGGGATTAAAATAACTTGGTGAAAATTTGTTACTTGAAATGCATTAATATAAAGTTCTCAAACCCATTCTTGACATCTAAATCTAAAATATTACATTGAATTGACGGCTAATACTCCGTCAAATTATTAATGCCAAATCCATTCTTTTCACACTGATAAATCCAAATGCAACCTTATGGTCATTGGGATTTTGTAGAATTGGCAGAAATGGTTACTTTGTGTAAGCAAACTACGAAATTATATTTTACCCATGGTGGCATTAGTGGGCATACAAAGAGAATGCTATTTTTAGTATGCCTTTTAAACATTGGAGCATTTAATAACAGCTTTATTTGGTTGTTGTGCATGGTATTTGGTTTGTAAATTTTTAGCATTTAATTTTTTAGATTTGATCTTCTCTTTTGTACTTATATTTACTAGATTGGTCTGTTGACTTCTTTTCATCAAGTGCTTTTACAATGTTGTATCAAATATATCACCTGTAATGTAACATTTGTTTTCGGTATGTCGGGAAGATCCCAACTATGACGAAATTCAATTGGTAGGTTGTGTAAAATATAATTTGTTTCTATTTATCCCAAGGAGGTTGAAATTGAAGAGCTTGAGCATATATTGAGTGAAGTGAAAATTCATATTCTCTCATCCCCTGATGATTCATCCCCTGTAAAGACGATAGCCGGGGGCAGTGTTGCTAATACTATTAGAGGCTTGGCTGCTGGCTTTGGGGTCTCTTGTGGTATAATTGGAGCCTGTGGGGATGATGAGCAAGAAAAATTGTTTGTGAATAACATGAGCTTGTATGGAGTGAACATCTCAAGATTGAGGATGAAGAAAGGATCCACTGCTCAGGTGAAAATGTAGACATTGATCGAGTTACGAAATTTAAGCTATTCGGTCTCAAAACTAATTAGATTTTATTGATTGGTAGATCATATGACATGTAAACAAACGGTGGTGGTTCACTCTGTCTCTGGCTCTGTTTCTTTTCATCCACTTATGTTAACTGAACAATTTATTTGATTTGATGACTTTATGGGTTTCTATTTAGAGATAGAGAGACAAGTATTACTTAAGAATTTACAAATAAAAAATGAAAAAATGTATATATATAGTGTAGATAATGTGTTATTATGTAATCATTGTAATAAATTATGTGAATATATATATATATATATATTTATTCATTTGAAATTCACTTGTGTATATTGCAGGAAATAATTTTGTGTGAGCTAATTTCTTTCTTGCTTTTGCATTTTGATTTGATGCAATTCAATTATTTTGGAAAATTTGTAAATTGACCTAATTACTTAAAAGCATTTTGGTTGGATTTTTTTTTTTTTTGTTTTTTTTATTATCAAAATTTAATTTTTCTTATCTCTGGGTTAGCTTTTTATTTTTGTGTTTGATCATGACTTATGGGTGTTTGTAATCTGGAAGATTAGGTGTTATGTAATATTAGTTAAGAACTTATTTTATTGATTTTAGTTAGGTGTTATGTTGGTTGATGCTTAGTCAGAGTATAATGTTCCATTCTCCTCCCCTTTTCTTTTGATTAACAACATTAGCCAAGAATGTATTTAAAGTAGCATCATCTACCCAAGATACTTTAGTTTGCTTACCAATCTAACACATGATCAAATTAACTATGTAAATCATTAGCGCCAATTGCTTTTTGGTTGCAAAGCTTACAATGTCCTTTTGACATTACATTCTTTTCATTTTATTTTTTATTTTTTTATTATAGTCTACCTTTGTATTGCTTTTTTATTCCTTTGATTAAATTGAAAAATATATCATCTGTGTCAAAAGTTCAATAAACCTCAACTATTTCTTAAGATCACTTTTAAACGTTGATTTGAATGGTTAAAGGTCCAATCTTTTTTCTTCATTGCTTTTTTTTTTTTGGGTGGGTCAATGCCTTAGGCCACTATGGAGGGTTAAATAGAAATGTGAGGAAAACTACACAGCCATTGGAGTCTTCGCCAATGGTTTGTTTCATATTTAGTGGTTTCATATTTCTTTGTGATGTGAGTTTGCAATAAATTTTATAATTTCCTCTCTTACCTTTAGTAGATTTTGTTACTTGCTTTATATTTTTTTTTTCCCATTTGTGTAGCATTTAATAAACAAATTGTAGGTGTATAATAGCAATCATCTAGACATGGATATGCATTTCTTCTTTCTCTGGTTATGTGTGCACAAATATGGGATTTAAGAGAGTTGTTGTAGGCTAAGATTACACTTTCTTGGTCTCTATTGCAGGGAAATAATGGATTTTGTTACAACAATATAGTTTGTCAAATACATAGGATTAACAAGATCAAGGTAAGTACCTTCCAATATTTAGCTATCATAATTTTTGAAACCACAAATTAAAGGTAATTGTTACTTGATAATTTGTGCACATAATGTTTTAGATAATTGTTATAATGATCTCAAGCGTTATATGTTTATTATTTCAACTTAGACAAAACAAAAACTGCATTGAATAAATTATACAACAAAAAGTGTCCCCTTTATGAAGTAGGCTACTTTTTAGTTAGAAAACAATTTGTTAATTTCAACAAACAAATGTTTGCATTTCGCATGATCAACTCTAAAACATTTGATATAATTTCACAATTGCACTTTTGTTTTCATTTTTTCTATACAATATATATAAAGCATGGATGGAGAGTGAACAGTAGTTTCAGCCAAATATGAACAGTATTTTCTGAACATTGAAAAGTCGATTTTGGCCTTATGCTTTATAACTTTTCTTCTTTGGATGCAAGGGTATTGATGGAAAACTACCTTCAAAATTTGTTTGCTCGCTTTTTATGAAAATGAAAAGATCCATAAACACACTCTCTCTCTCTCTTTCTCTCTCTCTCTCTCTCTCTGTCTTAGAGAACCCCCTCCCCTCTCTCTCCCCTCCTCTCCTCTCCTCTCCTCTATGCTCTTCCCAACGGTGATCTCCCTCCATAGACGACGATGTTCGACCGCCTCCTCTCTCCTCTCATTGACCACCGATCTCCTTTGCCCTCCTCCTTCCTTTGTCCTCTCACCGATCTCTTTATTTTGCCCCTTTACGTATAAAGCCTAAAAACAAGACCAACAAGACACAAGTAACGCTTGTGTTCCCTGGAGAAGACGGAGAGAAGACAGAGAGAGAGAGAAGAAGTCGAAGGAGACGAAGTAGGAAGACCAGAGTTGTCACACTCCCCTCTCCCATCGTTCAGGTTCGTTTTTCAGAGGTTAGGGTTTTCATACATACAAATCTAATTTTTTTTTTGTGAGTTGTAAAAAAAAATTGCAAGGACCAAACCCTAATTTTACCTATTTTTTTGGGGATGTTTTATACCTAAATCGACTTAAGAGGATGCAATAAAAATTTGTGTAGATTGTTTTTGGGATTTTGCCTAATAAAATTAGGGTTTCTTCATATTTATATCTTTTGGGTTTATATTGTATTTATTCTGGAATTCAATCTTATATGGGTAAAGGGTAAGGGCTTAGTTGCAGGAATCGTGCAAGGTGGTGACGAATCTTCGTAAGAAACGCGATTCCGCATTTCTTAGAAAGAAACGTGTAGGAATCGCGTTTCTGTAGAGAGAGAAACGCGTTCCTGTTGAAGATAGGATCGTTGGTGGAAATAAAACAACTCAGAAGCAATAAATTAAACTCAAAATATGGATCTGAAGCAGATTTTGGGTAATGGATCTTAAACCCTAACTTAGAGAGAGAGGAGAAAGAAGGTGAAGAACCTGAAGGTCTGGCAGATCGTCTCTGGCAGATCGTCTCTCGCAGTTCGTCTCTCTCTCGCTCTCGCAGTTCGTCTCTCTCTCTCGATCTCGCAGATCGGCTCCTTCTCCTCGATCGTCTTCGTCTCCTCCTTCGTCTTTTGCCTTCTCTCACTCGTGCTCTGACTCTCTCTCTCGCCTTCACCGTATATCTGATTCGTAATATATAAATAAGATAAAACATATATAATATATATCATATATATTAATAATATATATAATATATGATTATATATATTATATATATATATTTAAAAATAAAAAATATTAAGACATTATTATTTAATATATATCATATATATACATATAAATATATAATAAAAAAACATTAATTAAAAAAATAAAAATATTAATATATATAATCTTTATAATATATATAAATAAATAAAAACATTAACACATATAAATATAATATATATATATATATATGAGTATATATTATACATATTAATAAAAAACACAAACAAATATATGTAAAATAAAATAAAATAAAATTAACAATAACACATTATTTAAAAATATAATAAATAAAAAAAATAATTAATGTGTACTAAAATAAAAATATTTATAAAAAAATTTCTAATGTGTATTAAAAAATATATATATATATATTACCGCTCCCCGAGGCGCTTCCAACCTAAGAAACTTCTATCGGCTCACGCTTCCCCGCTCCCGCTCCCGCCCCCGCTCCCGCTTCGTGCAACTAAGGGTAAGGGCTTGAGATGCTCGTCGTTGTTTTTTCTTCTGCAAGGTTGTTGGGAGCAAAAAATTCTATTCATATTATGCTGTTATGTTAATTGTTGTTTATCTGGTTCGGCCTTTTTATATGTTTTTAAATTTATTCGTATTAGTTTGTAGGTATTTATAATAAATACTCATGATGTGAAGGTAATGTTTAGAGTTGTAATACTTATCTATGATTTTAGTTTTTGTGTTATTATCGTGCTTGATATATTTCTTTAGTTGGTTTTTGCTTTTCTTGGTGAGTATAATATTTTTAACTTACAAGGGTTGTCTTTTTCATCTTTTCATTTATGTTATCTATATTACTTATGAAATCTATCAATTTTTTAAGACTTTATAGTGGTAAATTTATGACATTTATGATTTATATTCAATGTTTATTAATACTAAGTTTTATTACTAAACACATTTGAGTCAAAACTAAGTATTTTACTCATTAAATGCTTTATGATATTAATAGAAATATAAAACCTTCCAATTGCAATATTAGTTATAGAAAGGTTAAAAAAATGCACAAGCTTTGCTTTCTCTTTTTTGGTTCTCTAAACCTGAAAGAGAAAGTCATATGTGTGAAAAATGATAATCATTCCTCCCTGTAGAGAGGAATGATAATCATTTCTCTTTTTTCTCAAAATTTTGCTGGGCAGAACCTTGTTGGGTTGGATTTAGCTCAGCATGTGTCATCTTTGTATATTTTCTTTGTTATTTATTCTTTATTATTTTTCTCACTGCTTTTTTTTTTCTTTTATTTTAGATATTGTTTCATCAATACACTGGTAGAGATAAAATTGTAGAGATAAAATTATACACAAGATTCATACCCAAATCTACTATTCTATAATCTTTTGGCTGTACTCATGTTTTGAGGTTGTAAATGTAATAGAAAACTTGATCAAGTTCGTAGAAATTCCCTTATAAGTAATGATATTTGCACACCTTTTTAATGTTTTTATTTCCTTTGTAGATCACAAGGTTAGTATTTTTTTTTTTTTTGTTATTTTTTTGGAACTCTAGAAATAACAATAAGTGTAGGAACCCATAAATCAAATATAGAATTCAACATAGAATACATGTTTTAACATAACTTCACAAGGTGTGGCCATACCTAAAAAAAATTGTTGATTAATATATTCTGTGTCCAATACTATATTTGGTTTGTATGTTCTTAAATTCATTGTTAAAACATGGGTGATGGGTATGGCCCTGGTGAAATAGTGTTAGTGTGGGTGTGGGTGTGGGTGTGGGTGTGGGTGTGGGTGTGGGTGAGTATAATATCGCATGGGGGCAAAATTTTCATCATGAAAGGTATAGTTGACCTTTTACTCTTTGCCTTTGGGCTTCGGTTGAAATCTTAATAATAATAGTGCATTTGATTTGATTTGTACTACAATAGAAGCAGCTTTTAATAACATGTGTTCACATCATTTTTCCCCCAAAACGCTTTAATTTATTAACGTCCATAGCATTTTTTTTCAAAAGCTATCAAATCTTCAAACATTTCTCCCTCAATCTTTCACGATTTGCTAGGATTGCTCTCCCCAAGTCTTCTATGGTTCCATTTTTGTTTTTCTTCAATTCAAAAGGTTTGTTTATTCTTTTTGTCTTTTTTTTTCATATAATATTTACGTGTATCAAGATTGACCTTTACTCTCTTGTTTGTTGTTTCTATGTTTACCCCCTCCCTATTTGGTGAAGAAACATTGCCATATTGTTGCGTATTTCATGGTTGAAGGGTCATTTCATTATCTTGTGTGGAGAATCCTCAGCTCACTAGGTTTGAGTTGTTATGTTTGAAAAAATTTCCTTCTCAAGACCTGCATTTCAATTCTCCTTCATTACAATGTTAAATTGATTTTTTTTTTCCCGTTTTTTGAAGGTATTCTATGGCTTAATATTGATTTCTTCTGTATTGTTATGCATGAGGTATTAAGATACACTGGTCCGTGTTTGCAAACTATGTTTGATTTCCTCCAATTTGTTTTAATATCATTGAAAGTAGCTGATCATTGTGAACCACATGCCACTGCCACTATTTTTCCTAGATTACAAAAAAAAGTGATTCATTAGGGCTCTAATTTGATGATGCTAAATTTTTGTAAAGAATTTTGCAAAGTATTTTGGTGAAATGTTATGGTAACACTTGATAATCTAAATGTCATTGGAATTGTGCATCTATTTCTTTGACAATTGTGTAGGTTCTAATTAGAAATTTCATTATTTATTGTTTTATTTCATTTCTACGTACACATCCTATTAACTTTGGCAATTAGATTTTGTTACACTTGGAGGCCTTCATTATCAATTCTTCAATTGCTAGATTTTAAGAGTTCTATTTAATCATGACAAGTTATCAGGAAGTTTATGTTTTAGAATTTTGAATTGTAGCAATTGACTTGAAGTGAGATAGTGTCTGCTTTCCACACTTGAATATGCTTTAGTAATTACATGATTATTATTATTACTATTATTATTAAAATAAAAATGTTGCTGCTTCTAATAGGTCTATATCAATGTTAGTTTTCAGAAACCATTTAACTCCTTTACTACTTCCAAAATGTGAAATCAAAAATCACATTGACATTGGTAGAGGATTAAAAGAGATTGAATATATTTCCATCAAACTTTTTGATTTGGTAATACTAGAAACAAGCTACATTGCGGTATTATGATGATAGACAAAGATTGGGTGCATCTTAATTGAAAACACTTTTTTTTTCTTTTCTTTTTTGTGTTTTTTTCTTGTAAATTGGTTGAGCTACACAATTACATGGCAACCACAATTACATGGCAACCATACGAAATTTTGTGAATGTGGCTACAATAATGCGGAGTATCCTTACAAGATTCTATGTATTTGCAAAGATTGTCAACATTCATTTCACCATTTTGTTCAATTTGTTTGAGCACAAGGTTATTAAGGGAATGGCTCTTAGTACATAAATATATTAAGAATGAACAAGTAAATTCACTGCTTGGGAATTTATGAGCCTCCTTTCCTATTAACACCTTTTGATTCAAAGTTTTTCATTGACCTTGTTACTTTGTTTTCTGCTTAACTAACAATATTCATTTCTTGTTTACTGATTAATCATTAGTTTTGAAATCATTAGTTCTGAAATTACTAATCCTATTGATTGTTGAATTATACTGGGTGTGAGATTCAGATCATCTCCATTACATAGTTGTAATGGAAGATTTCCAATCCCTATGTCTAACCCCTTTATATTGTCTAGGGATTTAATTTACTTTCTGCAGTTCATGCCTTTGGAAAGAAGTGAAGACTAAACTTATTAGATAAGAAAGCTTGAAAAATGGAAAGTTTGTACATGAAAAATTGGGGCATTTGAATGAATTGGTTATTTTCTATAGTACATGGTTACATTGTCTTTAGCATTGTTTATTAGTTGTGTTATGTGGATAATGCAGATTACAAATCCAGCACACTTCTATTTATAGATTGTCGATAAGCATTTCTTTTTGTAAGTGTTGTTTTAATCTTCTTCTCAAGTAGTTTTAGCCTATTTGTGTGAATTATTTTCCAAGTGTTCATTCTTCTATGACACTTGGCTATCTACATTTTCCAAGTAGGCTTATATCTATGCATCCATCTTTTCTGATTTCTGTAAATTAAATTTTTCTTATAATGGGCACCAATAAATGCCAATAATGGGCATTTGTTAGCGTGCCTTGCACGCGGCCAAATCACTAGTATCTATCTGTATCTCTATCTCATGGACAAGTGCGATCGTATTGGGTCGAACTCGCAACTTCCTCAAATCCAAATCCAAATCCAAAGTGGGTTCCTTCTTCTACTACGCTCTCCGCGCACGTTAGCATCTACCCCTTTTGTTTCTGGGTCCTTCCCTTCCTTGGCCCTTTTTATCTTCTTCCTCATCGCTCTCTCTCTCTCTCACGATCCCCAAATCCACCACCATGCACTATCGCCTCTGCAGATCTGGATTCTCTTCGCTCTCTCTCTTGATGTCAAACTTCGATTTCGGCGTTCGATCTTGAAGAATCGCTTGATTTTGATATGATTTGTACGATTCTCGACATCAAATCAGGTATTTCACCACGATTTTGTTCAAAATCGTGTTTTTTTTTTCTTCTGTGTTTTTTGTTTTATTTTTCGAGTTTTGGTTCAATAAGGAATACGATTGTTACCTTTCGATGAGAAAATTAGGGCTTTTTTTTTTTCTTTGCATTGAAAGATAACAACTTGTTGGTTTCTTTCTTTTTCTTTTTCTTTTTTTTTTTCTTTTTTGTTTTGGTTTTTATCAATTTTCTGAACCATTGATTCGATTGAATTCTGAATATTTGAGGTGATTGGTGTTTTTCGAGTTTGTTCATGCTACGATTCAATCGGGGATTCGATTGGTATTCTCTAATTTCAGAAAATTAGGGTTTTCCCTTTTTGCGTTTCATGTCAGGATCTCGGTGATTTTTTTTATTGCGGTTTATGGTTCAATTGAGAATTTGATTGCTACTCTCCAATGAGAAATTTAGGGCTTTTCCTGTGTTTGTTTCGTTGAAAGATGAAAACTTGGTTGTTTCCTTTTTGGTGTTTATCAATTCTACGAACTATTATATTCAATTAGTTTCTGAATATTTGAGGTGATTGTATGTGGATGATGTTTTTCGAGTTTGTTCATGCTTGTACGCTATGATTCAATTGGGGATTCGATTGGTATCCCCCGATTTCAGAAAATTAGGGTTTGCCTCTCTTTTTTTCGTTTCACAGAAAGATTTATGTGATTTTTCGTTTATGTCTATGGTTTAATTGGGAATGTGATTGTTACCCTCCAAGGAGAAAGTTGAGGTCTCTCTCATTCTTTTCATCAAAAGATAATAACTTGGTAGTTTCCTTTTTTGGAGTTTATCAAATTTCTGAAACATTGATTTGATTGAATTCTGAATATTTGAGGTGTGATTGTATGTGGATGGTGTTTTTTGATTTTGTTCATGCTTATACATTACGATTCAATCAGGGCTTCAATTGGTGTCCTCTAATTTCAGAAAATTAGGGTTTTCCCTTTGTGCGTTTCATGGAAAGATTTTGTTGTATATGGGCCATTGATTAATTGTTTGAACATTTGATTTGAATTTTATTTTTTAATTTTATAAAGTATCGATTCAATTAAATCTGGGTTTTTTTTTTTCATTTTAGAAAAAAATACCAGAGATTTGTTGGTATTAAAAGTATTAGAAGGTGAAGAAGAGGATTGAATTAAATGTGGATTTTTTTTTCTATACTAGGAAATGCTGATCTGATCAAACCTGGATTTTTTTTTTCATACTACTAAAATATCAGAGTTTTGTTGGAGAAGCACATGACTTATAATTTATCTTGTGTAAATGTTTGGTGGTGCTTGTATTGAATGTAATTACTGGTTCAATCTTTCAGTTCGAAGCTCAAAGAATTTGTTTATTGATTTTTCTCCTTTTTATGCTCATTTATGTATTTGTAATGTTGTGAAGTTATGATAAAATTGCTTGCATTTGGGTCTTTAAATATATTTGTAATCAGGCTTTCAGGTTTTGGGTTGTTGTAGGTGCTTATATCCAAACAATCTTATCTGGGATTCGAAACGGCTATGCAGGGATATGATAGAGATGTAAGCAATTTTGAAGTTCATGTTGATTTCACTCTTCTCCCTCATTATATGTATGAAATTTTGTGTATTTTTACATTGCTTTCTAATAAATTATTTTTGTGTAGGACTATGAAGATTTGGATGAGTATGAAGAGGATGGTGAAGAGCAAGAAGAGGATGGGATTGGTGAAGGGGAATATGAAGAAGAAGAAGCTCCACAAACCACGCAGGAGGAACTGGAATACCTTGAATTGAGGCAGAGATTAAAAGAGGCTATCAGAAAGCAGATTAAAAAGGATTCTGGTTCTGGCCATGCAAACTCCCAAGAGAAAAAGAAGAAATTGCCATATGATAAGTGAGAACAATCTGCAATTTCATTAGTTTGTGACAGAAATATTCATTTATTTACTAGGATATAATGATATATGTTTAAATTGCATATTAATTACTTAATATACTAAAGCTTTTGTATAAAGTCTTCAATTTGAATTTTAGATGTACATGGTATAGAATCTCATTCATTATATCCATTTTTCCATGTTTTGCAGTTATGGATCCTTCTTTGGGCCTTCACAACCAGTTATTGCTCAAAGAGTAATTCAAGAAAGCAAGTCATTATTGGAAAACCACCATTTGGCACCCAAAGTGTCAAAATCCAATAATGATGTGGGTACCATAGTAAGTCTGGTTTTGTTATGGTTGTGCATCCCTGCATGCTGCAAATATGATCTTAGCCTTATGTGCTTTTAATTCATCCCTCATTGGTATATCATCAATCCTAATGATAATCAGTAGTTCGTTAATTTTAGAAATTGTGAGGATTGGCCTAAAGTTATGGTGTGAGGAAAGCACCTCGATACACAATTTAGAGGTTAAATTCTAAGTTTTTTGTCTTAAAAGTTGTGTGATCCTTGATGGCACACCTGATACGTTGCATTGGTAGAGTTTTTATCAGTTGGCTTCTTTGCTGTCTTTTTATTATTTTATTTATATTGTTGGCTTCATATATTTTTATATTCTCCACATTTATTTAAATTAAATGGTGATTATTGAGGTGCTATTGTCCATTAAAAATTGTCTCCCAAATGATTTTGGCAATCAGAGGATAGAAATTTCTATGGACCTCATCAATTTAAGCCTTGTTTGGCAAGTGACTTTTTTAGTCAAAAAGCCAAAAAGTCGCTTAAAAAATCAAAAAGCCAACAACTCATACTAAAAAGTCAAAGATTTCATTTTCTCTTTACTTTTTGCACATCTTTTCGTAAAAAGCCAAAAAGTCATCCCAAATATATTAGTTTTTTTTACATCACATTTTAGTCAAAAAGCCAAAAAGTTACTAAAAAAGCATGTTCCCAAACGAGGCCTTGTGTCAACTGTCAAGAAGTACTCATTTTTTCATCTAGGGGGTTCTTCTTGGGATTGCAAAGGTTTATAATTTGTTGTTATGGGAGTTCTGTTTCTTAGCCTTTTGAGTATTGAGGTTCATACCTTGCCCTTGCAGTTGCAGTGTTGGATGATTAATTTTGCTTCCTTGTTTTAACAAAATGTGGTTGGCACATGATCCTGTAATCTATTATTCTGGGGATTGGGCTGATTCCTAGTCTGTCTGTTATTTGGGCCGGCCAATGGATCCTCCCCCATATTCCCTGAACCTGCATAGTTTGTGGGGTTTGGAAGACATATAGGATGCAGATGTGCTAAAGAGATAATTTTTCAGTGCTTTTAACTTCATTTTGAGATGTAGTTTAATCAATTGATGACAACACTTGTCCATGTAGAAAAGCAAGAGCCTTGCTTCAACCACTGCTGGATCAAAAACTCAAGCTCGTAACCACCATCCTAAAGTTGTAAATCAGGTTAGTAAAAGCAATCATTTGTCTATTCTTTCCTGTAACTTCAATATAGTTTCTAATTTTATTAATTTCATGGATTTTTTTCCTACTTGTTTGTGCAGTTAAAAACGAAAGTCCAGAAACTTAAGGATACAAGAGATTATTCTTTTCTATTATCTGATGATGCAGAGCTTCCAGCTCCCGCAAAAGATCCTCCAATTCGAAATGTCTCTGTCCCGCATTCTGGTGTGTTGCTGCTTTACTACACCATATCTGGTTGTTGATCTAAAAGCTCAAAACATACTAACTTATTGAGAAAACTTTTTAACTTTTAACTTTCTTTTTTTTGTTTTTTGTTATGATGTTGAAGAGGCAAGATCAGCTCAAGTGCCACCAAAGAGCAGACAGGGGTCAACTAATACTGGTAGACAAGTTCCCAATAGTCGCGAGGAGAGGAAACCTATGTCAACTGGTAGCCAAACACATCCTAAAACTGGGCCCCGCAAGTTAATTTCTGCCCGTAAGCCCATTCCAACATCGGTTGACTCTAGAAAACAGCTTGGAAACAATAATGGAAGCGGGCCGGGTCGGCCTCTAGTGCCAAAAGGCTTGCCTTCTAAGATGCCAGCGGCCACCACAGAGAGGAGGGTTGCTGCACCACAGCGGCAATCTTTGGACCAGAAGCCTAGTGTGCACAGGCCACCTTCTTCGAAGTTGCACTCTTCTGCTCCAAAGCAAGCTTCTGTTCCAAAGCAATCCTTGGACCAGAAAAAGGAAGTTCAGGGATCTAGCAGAGGAAAGATGATGCCAAAACAACCAGTTCCATCCTCTAAACCACAGGTCTAATCTCATTTACTTGTGCATGTACAACCGTTCCTGTATATTTTATTAATGAGATTTCTCAATTTGTCACTTTTTCCCCTCCTGTCCCTGCATGAATAATGGATACCTGCAGCCATTTTCTGGTTGACATGTCTTTACATCCAGGGAAAGTTGATAACATTTTTTAAAATAAAATTTGTCCTTGCTTGACTTACTGACAGATAAACAAGCAACCTGCGAAAATTCCATCTCACCCTCCGTTGAGAGAGGACCGCCCGAAGAAAAAGCCTGTGAGACCATACTACGATGATGATGTGGATGATGATGATGAAGGTGGAAGAGCAATTAGCATGATTAGGAGTATGTTTAGGTAAGTAGCCTTCTGTTTTTTCTTCATGTGTTTTTCAATCATAGAATCATTTCTTATGTTGGTGCACAATAGTTTAACAAAGTTTAAATTGACCTGAATGATAATGGGGGTTTACTTATGTAGTTTGTCTTGTTGGAGATATATACATACTAACATCATTTATTATTCCATTTTTTTTAAATTTGCTTTCTTATTAATCTGGGATGGATGTAGTTGTTATTTAGGGTCCATTTGGACAGAAGTGGATTTCAAATCAAGGGATTTGAGCTTAATAATACTTAAATTTAGGCATGATAGTTTGCTCATGAATTTTAACGTGGAGTTAAATAGCTTTATGATAATGGATTTAAAAAACTATATAAAACTAGTTATTTGAAATCATGTTAAGCTCTCTCTTTCTAGCTTATAAGGATTCAACTAAAATATATATATATATATATATTTATCTGAACTACCTGTCTTCTTCCTTTAGGCATGATAGTATACTCAGAAATTTAAGATGTTAAGCAGCTTTATTGTGATGGATGTAAAAAACTATATAAAACTAGTTATTTCAAATCATGTTAAGATATCTCTCTTTCTAGCTATTATGAGGATTCTACTAAAAATATATATACTTTGCCTTCTTCCATTGTTTTTCTATTCATTTAAACTCAAATCTCTTGATTTGAAATCCACATTTATCCAAACGGAGTTGCTACTAGACCTTCTCTTAGAGATGGCAAATCTTGCCCATACTGATAATTTGACCCAAGATAATTGAGATTGGGTTGGATGCTTTACGAAATGGCTTGGTTTTGGTTTACTCAAATCCGGTTTGATTACTAATGACTTGGGGTGATACTAGGGTACATTCTCATCTTAAACAGTCATCAGTAATTTTAATAAACCAAACTAACTAAGCTTTGTATCCCAATCAAGTGGAGTTGGCTAAATCAACAATAATTTTAATGTTGGTGTGTTCTTTCTTTCTTTCTTTCTTTCTTTCTTTCTTTCTTTTTTTGTCTTTTGAATTTTCTTTAAACTGGATATGGCTGCTTTTTGCACCTAATCTGGGGTTGGCTAAGTTTTTACTTCTTTGCTGTTCCAAAAAAGAAAGGTTCTACTTCTCTGATTTCAAGGAGATGATTTTATAATTGTGTGACTTGGGTAGGTATAATTTCAAGGAGATAAATTAACTATGAAATATTATGTTTCTTTGACCTAATTTAATCAAAGTGGTGATCTTCATGGCACAGGTATAATCCAAGAAAATTTGCCGACGACGATGATGATAGTGACATGGAGGCAAACTACGAGGATATTATGAGGGAGGAGCAAAGGAGGTTCGTATGGCTTTAGTGAATTTTAGCATGAAATTCTTGACGATTTTGGTCTAAAATTTATTATTTTAGATATTGTGCTCTCTGGGCTTAATACCATTTGCTTAAGTGGCTTTATGTACTTGTTTAATGTTTACAACCCAGAACACCATCATTACCCTTTTTGTGTGCGCGTATGGATCATTTGACCAGTTGTCTTTGTGGCTCATATGTTTGTGATTTTTTGTGATACCAGCGCAAGAATTGCTAGAAAAGAGGATGAAGAAGAACTCCGCAAAATAGAGGAAGAAGAGAGGAGGGAGCGTTTGAGAAAAGAGGCAAAGAAGCGTAAGCTAAGCCAAAGATGATTAGCTGGTGCACAAAAATTTGTTTGTCGCTGATTCCTCATTGTCTAATTAGCCAAAGTACCCCCACAAAAGGAAGAAAGGGAAATTTTTTTTCTCCGACCATCTTTCTTTCAACTTTTCAGAGTAGATGTTGCTGCTGAATTTTATTCAACTTTTTCATTTGTCAGGGTGTAGAGAAAATTGTTGAAAAAGTGCCGACTATAGTTTTAATTTTGTTATGGCCGAAGTGGTTTTTTATTTGATTTATAGATTCATTATTATCTTTTGTTCTTGGGGCAACTAAAAAGAAAGGCAAGTTACTCATAAATTCTAATAATTAGACTTAATTTTCATTAAGTATTGTTACTGAAAGTAAGTTTTTAATAAAATCACTGTTAAAAATAATTTTTTTTGACGATTTTTTAACACACTGTTGAAAATTGACAATTAATAATTTTTTAAGTTACGATTTTTATAAGTTATTAAAATTTATAATTAGTAATTAGTAATGTTTCGTGATAAATTTTTTAAACTATCATTAAAAGTTGTAAATTAGTGAGACTTTTTGTGGCAGTTTTTTTGAATTGTCTTTAAAATTTATAATTAGTAATAGTTGTTGTGGTAATTTTTAAATTATTGTTAAAAATTAGTAATTAGTGAAATTTTTAATAGTGTGTAATCTGAAGTGTCATTAATTATTTTAGAGGATTTATTAGATAAAAGTATACTTAGGATCCTCTTCAAAAGAAAAAGCTAGAAACTTTTGAAGCTAGAGAACTTCGTGCGACTTTCCGCCAACTAGTAAGTAATTTTTATATATTAAAATATGGTTTATAGTTTTATGCTAAACACGAAAAAAAAGAAGAAAAAATTCAAAACAGTTATCAAAAATTAAACCATAGGGAGTTCTGTGCGAGTATAAAAGAAATGTTCGTATCCAAATCAAACCTGATTTGCTTTCGTTATTTTAGTGTTTTTAGGGTGGACATGGGCGTGCTGTGCTGGGCTGGGCTCGGCTGGGCTCATGTTACGTACATAGTTTTTTAAGTCTAATCTGGCTTGGAGCTTATATTTTATTTTCAAGTTCATCCAAAAGCAAAATAAAAAATTTTGAAGTCCAGCCTACAATGTTAACAAGTTTAAGAATTTTGCCACACAGGTCAAAGTGGAACTCCATTTCATACACTTGTTTGTTGTTACACTATTGGTTGAAACTGAATTGCATTACGACATACGACAATTCATCTTAAATTGAAATAAGCTTCAAATATATTTATTAATTTAATTAAATTATATAGATTAAAATGAATCTTGATCTGGAATCAAAGAAAGATATTAAAAAACCTTTTATGTTGTAATTTGGAATAAACTAAACCTTTTTCCTTTGACAACTTTTAATTTTAATCAAAAAGTCAAGAAATTATTATAAGTTATCAAATCATCTTTTTTATTGTTCTGTACATATTTTCACAAAAAATTAAAAAATTATTAAAATAACATGTTTTCAAACGTGAAGTGAACAAGTCTTTTCATGTACTATCTCAATATTATTGTGTTTCTACCACAAATTAAGATTAAAATTACTTATTAAATGGTAATACTAAGCATCACCGTTATATTAATATTTACTCCAATTATAAATGCTTTTGCAGATGCTCAACGGTCCTCCACTTCAATAATAAACGATTAAGCTGTCATAAGTTCATCATGAATTTTATTTTAATTATTTAAACAGTTCATTTGTAAAAATCTGTGTATATTATTTATGAAAATTTAGGTCTATCTAATAATTTTAATTTCTTTATTTTATCATGTTTATTTCCAAAAGAAAAAAGAAAAGAAGAGAGAGCAATAATTATGTTTTTTTAAAAAATTATGATTGTAATTCATTAGATTTTATTATAATATCTTATTTGAAGCATATCTTTAAAAAAAAAAAAAAAAAAGGACTCTGTATTTTTTTGAATATAAACACGATAAAATAAAAAGGGATAATTTGCCAATGGTTCTATTTACCCAACTAATGTTTCATTACGTCCTACCCACTTGAAACTAGCCCAATAAGTCTCATCCCAAGTTTAATCAAACCCCTCTCAGTTTAAGAGGGGAGAGAAATGGAAGTTGAACCGTGTTTGCTTTTGTTTTCCACCAAATAGATATATGAAATATGGGGATTTTGCCGATCCACATTGTGATTTTGAAGATTTCTCTACAAAAGCATTCATAATCGAAACTTCTAGTCTACTTTAATTTTTTACTGCAACTAATTTCGGAGTTTCAAAAATGGCAAAAAAGAGTGAGTTACTTCCAATCAAACCCTTACAGTGCATTTGATTGAGAGATTTGGACAACAATTTGAAAACTGAAAAGAAAAATGTGTGTAAAATTAGGTAAATATAAGTATATTTTATTTATATTTCACCTTCTTTTTTTTCCTTTCTTTCTAAATTTCTTTTCAAATATCTCAACCAAACACAGTGTTAATCTGTTGTAATTGTTCTTCAATATCTTCTTCTTGGTGTTGATTGTATTGTAATTGTTATTTATAATCTTGTCATTACAATGCTTATCTGTTCAGTTGTTGCTGCAAAGTTTCTTTTTTTTTTTTTTTTTTTTAAATTAGTTGTAGCAAGTCACACTCAATTATCAGTTTTGTATAAATAAATCTAAGTACAACAATCCCGGTTGGTAGCTCAAAAAATTGTGGGTTGAATGGGTCGAAAGATCAAAACGACGTCGTTTTGATCTTTGTATTTTTTATTTTTTTTTTTCAGCAGAAGGAAGAAGAAGACGAGGGGAAGAAGAAGGAGGGGGAGAGGGAGGGGGCCAACAAACTCGGGGCTGAGGCAGGGGCGGAGGCGTGGCGGCGAGGCAGAGGCGGAGCTGCGGCGCGGCAGAAGTAGAGGCGGAGTTGCGGTAAGGACGGCAAGGCGACAAGGACGGCGGCAGAACCAGCACCCCGTCTCCCTCTCTTCTCTTTCTCCTCTCTTCTCTCCCTCTCTTCGAATTCGACCCAAATTTCGACCCACGAAATTCGAGCACCCACTCATTTTTCCTAAGTACAATTACCACAAAAAATAAAAATAAAAATAAAAATAAATCCAAAGTTTGAGTTTTCTAACAAAATAAATTTTGAGTTTTTAATTTTGTCAATTTAAACTCTAATATTTTGATTTTTTTCATTCTAAAGCATTCGCTTATTTTTTTTTAAGTAAAATCGATAGAAAAGAATATTTTAGTTATTAAACTCAATATAAATATATATAAAATATCTAAATTTATTTTTATTTATTTATTGAGTTTAAAAACTAAAATAATTATTTTTTTCATCGATTTTATTTAATGAACATAGACAAATAGTTTAGATTGAAAATAAATAAAAAATTTAGAATTTAAATTGATAAAATTAAAGATTTATAATTTATTTTGTTATAAGGGTCAATTCTTATATATATATATATATATATTTGTATTTTTCAATACTCTATAAAGTTACTTTACAAAAAACTTGTTTATTTATTTATAATTTTATATTTAATATTTAATATTAATCTTATTGGATAGATACGTTTTAAAAATCGGCCCTGCTAAAGGGCTCGAAAATTGAAGCGCCAATTTGCCTCAAATTTGTTTTGTATTTGTGCTGTGCTGTGCTGGTGTGGTTTTTTTTTTTTTTTTGGGAGAAAGGGTGGTTATGTGTATCCTAAATCCTAAAACTCTAAACACTAAATTCTAAATCTTAAATCTTAAATTTTAAACTATAAAACTCTAAACCATAAATTCTAAACATTAAAAAATCTTAAATAGGATAGTGACTTTTTGACTTTTTTGAAACTTGCCAAACCAATCCTAAATCTTAAATCTTAAATCTTAAACCTTAAACCCTAAATATTAAATCTTAAACCCTAAACCCTAAGTCTAAATCCTAAATCATAAACGCTAAACACAAAAACCTAAATCCTAAACCTTAAATCCTAAAGCCTAAACCTTAAATCTTAAAATTATAAACCCTAAACCCTAAAATCCTTTCCAAAAAAAAAAAAATCAAACCAACACAGTCAAAAAAATAAAATAAAATAAAATAAACAAGATTCGAGGCATTTGAGGACTTATTTTATAAAAAATTGAATGTGTAAAATAGAAATTATGTTATTTTTCAAAAGTAAAAAAATAAAAAAAAAATTGGTAGAATAGTCCACCAACTATTATATGGGACTTTAGGCTAGCAAGGCCTACGCAATGAGGAGTTGTAGGTAATTAGGGGTTGTTGGGATGTTCTAAATAAGTGTACTTTTTGACTTTTTATGAAATATGAGTTAGATTTAAAGTGATGTGGTAGAGAGGTGATGTGACTTAAATAAGATGATGTGACTTAAATAAAATAGTGACTTTTTGACTTTTTAACTTTTTTAAGTGATGACAAACAAGACCTTAACCCTAAAATTAAAATGGTAATAATTATTGATTCGATCTAAATTGTATACATAAGATTTATATATAATTTAAAAATAAAATTTAATGTCTCGAATTTAAGTCATTTTAAGGAGTTACTGAAAATTTGTCCTGTCATTGACATAAGAATCTCAAAGTTAATTGAGATGTCAGTAAATTGGTTCAAATATCCAAATATAAAAAAAATACAAAATCTTTATAAAAACCAAAATAACTTGAATGATTAAAACGAGATCTATCCAATCTAGTCCAATAATGTGGGAAAACTCTAGGGTGTAGGGGTGCACACCATAGGTAATTTATCACAAATTAATATAATTTTATCATAAAATTTTATAATATCAATTATAAAATACATGATCTCATCATAAATTAAAATAATAAAAAATATCGTAATCTATTCACAAATTTATATTATATAAAATATAAAATTTTAAATATTTTTTATATTAATTTGTGATGAAATTACCTATTTTATAGTTAATATTATAAAATTTTATAATAAAATATGATATGCACAGGGTGCACACCACACGATGTGCTCTCCCAATAATATTATGTTGAAAAATGGGTTTGAATGTAAAGTTGTTTGATACGATGCTGATTGAAGGTCGCTGCATTTTCTGACCAGACGGTTCAGAGAAAATAGTGCGTCTGTTTGTGGACTTCAATGATCTCAGGCCAGTGGCCACGTTGAGACTTAAAATTTTGTTTAAAGTTTTTTTGTTTTTTTAATGTTTTAATTTTTTTTAAAAAAAATTAGATTCAATTGGCTTCGTTTGGGAAGCCATTATTTGGGCTTTTTTGGCTATTTTAGCCATAAAAAATAAAATAGGCTATTTTAGCCATAACAAATAAAACATCACATCCAACCCATAATCATTACATTCTTCTCTCACAAAAAAACTTAAAAAAGTCAAAAAATCAAAAAGCTCTTCACAAACCAAGCTTTTAAGCCCAGGTTAAAATAGTCAAAAAAATCAAAAAGCCAAAAAGCCAACCCACTTCCCAAACGGGGGCTTAGATGCGTTTAAAAAATGACATGTTTATAATTTTTTCAAAAAAATTATTAAATACGAAAATTTTCTCTAAAAAACTAAACCAACATAATGCCAGAACTATGAGTCTCTCATTATATTTTATTTATCATATGATATTGATAAATAAATTGTGATGAAAAAACACACACCAATATTGTTAAGATATTCGTATTGAGTTTGAGGTGAAAAATATTTTGATTTCAATAAAAAGTGTTTGGTATTCTTTACATTTTGTTTTTGTTTTTGTCTTTTTCTTATGTTGTCAAAGGCTTTTAACTGCACGAAATAGTAAAAATTCTCAAAATATAAAGCCTCCGTGTGAGTAGTAGGGTTGGCTTTTTAGCTTTTTAATTTTTTTAATTATTTTAGTCTGCGACTAAAAAGTTTGGTTTATGAAGGACTTTTGATTCTTTTGACTTTTTTATAAGAAAAAGAATGTAATGATTATAAGTTGGATGTGATGTTTTATCTAATTAGACTTGAAAATCTATTTTATCTTTTGTGACTAAAATAGTCAAAAAAAATCCCACCCAAGACTTCCCAAACGAAGCCAAAGAAATTTTGAGATATGGTCGTGCTATCTAAAATAGATTGAAGATATTGTGCACGAAATTTGAGGACAGAATCAATTTTTGCCATATCAGGTATGTTTTATTTATTGTCTTGATTGCTTGGATTTCTTTTCCGGGTTCTCTACGTATACAAAATTTAATCATAAAATTAAATATAATTCTCTCATATAAGGTGAGATTATGTATAATTTTATAATCAGATTCTATATCCTTTTTGGCAAGATGGTTTGTGGCTAAAATAGCCACAAAAGACAACATAGGCTATTTTAGTCACAACAAACAAAATATCACATTCAACCCATAATCATTATAATCTTCTCTTACAAAAAAAGTCAAAAAAGCTAAAAAGTCAAAAAATTCTTCTCAAACCAAACTTTTTAGCCCAGACTAAAATAGTCAAAAAGTCAAAAAACTAAAAAGTCAACCCACTTCCCAAACCAACCCTAAATTTCTTTTTAACAGAGGAATAAAATATGAATCTGATAAAAAAGGATGGTCTGTAATATTAGAGCAGTGATTCGGACCCCACTGGGGGTGGCACCCCAGTGACATGGCAGCACAGGATTGGCCGAAAGCATAAAAAAAAAAAAAAAAAATTTAGACCAATCACGTGTGACCCCCAGTACCCCCACTGGGGGTCTGAAGCTTTTTCCTTATTGAAATATTCTATGAATAATATTACTAAAACTGATTGTTGAGATTCACAGAAGACACAGACTGCCCAGAGACATGGTCTCAACCTGGTTATAGTCTAAGCCTATGCCTATGCCTATGGCTGTTTCAGAAGTAGGTTAATTTTTTAATTTTTTTTAATTTAAGTTAAAAAGTCTCATTTAAAATAAATTTTTTAATTTTTTTAATTTTTATAAAAAATAAAATAAAATAATAATTATTTAAATATGATATTTTATTTTATTAATCTTTTAATTTATTTTATTTTTTTATGTCTATTTTAACCCTAACTTCATATGTCAAACATTGTCTATGCTTACCTAGAATATTCTCTGTAGAGAAAATAAAATATGCAAAAAATTTAGGAGTTCAACATAGAGTTTTTGAATAATACTAATGAGTTGGCCCCCACTCATACTGGGTGTTTGGGAAGTGAATTTTTTTGAGGTTTTTATGTGGTTTGAGTATTTTAATAAGGTAGTTTATTTATGTGTTTGAGAAGATGGGATGAATTTTTTGAATTTATTATATTGAAAAATGTATTTAAAATGATAGTGAAATGTAAAGTTACCAAATTGCCCCTATTGAATATTTAATTGCACATACTTGGTAATGGCGACATGGCCACCATTCCTCCCATATTAGAAACGGAAATCTGCGTTGACATGTGGCCACCTTTACGAAGCAATTATCACATGGTGCAAACAATTGAAAATTGTATTTTTTATATTAAAAATAAAAATTGTACTTTTCATTGAAAATTGCCATATTAAAATTAATGATATTTTTCATTTAATTGAAAATTGCAACTATTTCTCCAGAAAATAAAAACAATTTGTTTGTCAACATTCATTTTAATTTTCACATATAAAATTTATTTTAATTGTTCATTTATTCGAATTAAAATTTAATTTGTCAACTATTTTTTTGTAATTTATTTTTTTATTTTTTGATAAATTCAATTTATTTATTGTGTTGTGCTTCAATTTATTAAATTTAACTTTTTTAATTGATTTTCATTCTCCATTCATTTATTTTTTGATAAATTCGATTTTTTTTGGTTTCACATTTAAAATTTATTTTAATTCTTCATTTATTTTAAATTTAATTCTTCATTTATGTTGTCAACTATTTTTTTTTGGTAATTTTCATTTATTTCAATTTTCACATATAAAATTTAATTTAATTTTAATTTTTCCTTTATTTTAATTCTCACATATTAAATTTATGTTTGACAATTTATTTTAATTTTTCATTTTATTCGAATTAGATGTAGTACTTCAAAAAAATGTAGCCTGCGTTTGGTTGTATTTTGTAAATGTGATTTGAGAGTATAAGTTATATTTTGAGTTTGTGAGTTGTAGAATTATGATTTGAGTGTAGAAAATTTGTTTGGTTATGGTTTTTAAATAGAGTGTTGAATTGTGTTTTGAAGATGTATTTTGAATTAAGTTTTGAAAGTTTGATATGACATGTGAAAGGTGAAAATTTGTTTGGTGATGTGTTTTGAAAATAGTTTTCAAAACTTAATTAAACCAATATTTTATCATCAAACACACAACTCATATATCGATATCCATATTTTTTATCAACAATAATAACCAAACTATTTTTAAAATACTGAAATTAAAAATTGATTTTTTTTGTCAATTATTTTTTTTTTTGTAATTTTTTTGAATAATTGTTTTTTCAAAATAATTTTTTCATTTTAAAATAAACCTATGTCAATTATTTTTTGTCAATTAATTTTTCTATCAATTCATTTGTAAAATACGTTTTTAATTTTTTTCTAACATTTTGTTAAAGTCAACAACTTTTGAAAATACATATTAATAAAGAAGGAATAAATACACTAAGTTTAATATTTTAAAATACAAATTATAACGTAAATCTTACAAAAACATTATCAAATTTTTTTCCATTTATTGCATGTTATGAATTTCGTCCAGATGTGATAACAGAAATGCAATGCATTATTGTACCCGTTAAGCTCATATAATTGTGGGGATTGGCATACGAAATGACTATTATGCCCCATTTCACTTAAATGAAACTGGTTACTGTCACGACCCAAACCCGCCCCTATGGGTTTAGCACCGTAACTGGCCAGTAATCTGAGATTACCGAAGGCCTGCTTAACAGTAAAACAGTAATACAGAGTACAGGGGCTGGCGAAAGCCAAAACAGTAATTAAAAGATGTTCAATGAGCTGTGACAGTCTGTATGCAAAAAGGCTTTTCATAATATATATATATATATACATTCAGAACAGAGACAGTATGTACATACATCATTTACAAATATACAGGTTAGGGTCCACATCCTTACCATAACAGTACAGTACGATATCATTCAGTCTATACAGTATTACAGAAACAGATACAAAAAGGGAGAAAACTAAAACACCCCAAAACAGCCCTAACTAGAAGGACTTGGAACCTCGCAGTGAGGCACGTTGGTTGGCTTGACAAAAAGGAAATTAAACCTAACGCTCCTAGCTCCGATCCGGTGCCTGGACACCTATATATATATATGAGTAGTGAGCTAAAGCCCAGTGAATAACATAATGCGTAAAGAGGTTAAGAATGAATGTCCTTTCAGTATTGAAAACAGTCATTTCAATCAGTATATCGGTTATTCAGTCATAGCAGTCATATGTGATACATCCAATAGCAAAACAGTACAGTAGGTCTAAACAGATCGAACAGTCAGTTGATGGCCATCATATCAGTAAACAGTAGTGGTTCCAACATGGGAACCGACAGAGATCTCTGTGACAGTAGGAGTACAATATAGTAACAGTAGGTTGCTAAGGATGCCACAATACAGTTCACAATTAGGACATCATTCATTCAGTAACAGTATCATTTCAGAAAACAATACAGTTCAATTGTTCAGAAGATAATTATTTTTGAATATATCTTTATAATATTGTTACTCACAGAGTTTTGGGCTACAGATAAGCTAGAGCGTCATCGGATGCCAACCCTACACAGTGACAGAACGAACACACACTAAGCTACACAGTTGGGAAATAACAACTTAATCCCTAATTTGCCTCGATGTGGTTCTACATCAATGTCCTCCTTAAAATGCCTTAAACATGCCCTAGGAATGCCTAGGATGGAAAGAGGATGCAAAGATGTACTTATAAACACTTTACAAAATTTTCAGAAAACAGGGGTCACGCTCGAGCATGGATTTCTACGCTCGAGCGGACATGCAGACAAAGGTTCCCTGCTCAAGCGTCACTTCCCACGCTCGAGCGGACTGCAAAACATGGCAAAAGTACTGGATGTGTGAAAATCACGCTCGATGGGCGCTCGACACCCGCTCGAGCGTGTGACACAAGACCCCGCTCGAGCGTGCAATCCCCCGCTCGAGCGGACTGTAAAAACAATGCTAAGTGCTGGGAGCATGTATTTCACGCTCGAGCGCCAATTTCCCCGCTCGAGCGTGAGTCTAAATTCTGGAAATTCCAGATTTGAACCTCAAGTTCAAAACTAAGTTTCAATGCATCAAATTCAATCCTCTTGGGCTAATTTTCTGGAAAACACTTGTAAACTCATAGTATAACATGATTCAAAGCTCAATTTGAGAAATCAAAATCCAAAGGTAAGTTAATTAAATACAATTTCAAACCAAAGTTCAAGAACATACTTCCAATGTGACATGCATGAATTTTAAACAACTTCAAGCTTCAAAGACATGCTCAAATGAGCCAATTTCTCCAAAAATAAGATGAACTCATGGTCCAATGCAAAAATATGGACATGCACGTGGAATTTCATGAACAATAACTTCAAAACTCAAGAATGGCAACATGCATGCATGGATTAAGCTCTTAATTCAACATATGAAGCTAAATCATGTCTTAATCTCTAGACTTCCATAAACCATGCAACATATAACTTGAATACATGAACAAGAAGGTATAATCTCTACCTTAAGTCTCCAATTCAAGGTGTAGGAGTCCAAACATGCAATCAACCTTCAATTTCCTCAAATCACCAAGCTAAAATTGTTGAACTCAAGTTTCCTCACTCTCTCTATCTCTAGTCGGCTAAGGACTCAAGAAATGGCTGAGGAAATGATGCTAAACAATGTATAATTCAAGTCTCAACATATGGTATGAAGTGGGCCACTAAGTGGCAAAGTTGTAAATAATGCAACTTGTGTAATTTAACTTATTTTAATCTATTTAATCATACCAAATCACATTTCAAATAAATATGCCATAAAATCACATAAATTCTGATTAACACATATCACTAATCAATTTCAGATTCGGCCGCCGATAAGGCCTTCAATTTACAATTTAAAACATAAAACATGAACATATAGTTTAACAGTTGAACAGATAGAGATGCACTTAAACAGATACAGACAATCAATTAGCCTCAGATTTCAGTCAGTCAGTCAATTAACATGTTTAGTCTCAGTTTAGCAGCAATCAGTGGTTAATCAGTAAACAGTGGTGAGGGTTGTCACAGTTACATAGAACAAAATATAAAGGGTAAGATAGTAATTTCACTTACTTACTACCTACCCCCTATTGTTTCATAGCTGTGTGTTCAATACTGAGGTAAAGAAAAAGGAGAGGATACAGCTGTGTACTCAGTACACAAATGTGATATCATTAAAAAAGTAATAATATTAAAAACAAATAATATTTAACAAATAAAAAGTAAATAAAAAAAAAATACAACATGAACCTTTTGAACCTCACCCTTTCTATTAAATCTGAATCTCATTCCGTTTACAACACCAACTTCACCATCTCAGAAACACCTTCTCCAGTTACATCAGAGAACAAAAATTAGAGAAATAGCGCATATCCACCATCTCATTAGGTCCTCCTTCTCCACTTCTATAATTTACAGGTTAGTTTTGATGCCAGTTCATCTTCATATTAGCTTTAGATATTAGCTTCAGACATTAGGTTAAGAGGGAGGGGAAGAGGACCGAGCGGTCATCCCGGTGGTCTACCGGCCGGTCATCCTGCGGGACATTCGGCCGGACATCCCGGGCCAGTCACCATTCCACCTCCGTATCTGTTGGCTTTGTTTCATATCTGTTCTATTTTCATCTGTTATATTTTCTGATTTCTGTTCTAATTTTGTCGCACTATCATTTATTTTTCTGATTATCAGTTTCTAAGTTATAATAAACTGTATGAAACAAACCCAATATAAATGAGAAATGTCATTCCCTATGATTTTTTTTTTTTTTTGTATAAAAATCTGTTTCTATGGCATCTGCCTAATTAAATTTTGTCACCAAATTTTTTTACATTTATTTTTTACATAAAAATAAGTTTGTATGCAGAAAAATGTACTAATGGTTGATATTTTTCATACATTTTTCTTACCTCTCATATGTTTTAATATACAATTTCTTTCACTTTTGCAGTCATCATGCCAAGAACAAAACGAACCAGGCCCGAACTTGGTGAATCCTCAACCCCTGTACCACCACCACAGCAACAACATGATGGCTATCCAACTAATGATTTTGCAACATATCATCATGAACAAGCCTATGAACATTTCATTACTCGACCAATTGTTACGGGGAGAAACGTAAAACTACCTTCTCAATATGATTCACTCTTACTTGGCAAATTAGATACAATGGATGGTTACCATTAAATAATTTACCAAATAAGATATATCTCCGTCTTCTACAATTATTTTATGTTCACTTGACACCGGGTGACCAACAAAATGAACCGTTCAGTGTTACCTCTTATGTTAAGGGGAAAACAATTACACTCTCTCTCCGTCGTTTTGCACAAATTATTGGAGTCGAAACAGGAGATTTACAATGTTATTTTCAAAATGAGTCTGCCTTAGAAAAAATTGTTGATGATGTCAGTCAGATTTATACCACAATTTGTGACAACCGATTTAGCGGCACTAATTTAGAAGTCAGCCATTTAAAACCTCACCTTCGTATTCTCCATCGATGGATAGTTGAAAATGTCACTCCTAAAAAAGGACATTATAATCGTGTTTCATGTTTTCAAGTTTACTTGTTATATTGTTTTGAAATTGGACAAAATTAGATTTATGCTTTATATTACTAAAAGAAATGATGATTGCAAAATTTGAAACTCTGAGTGGCCGGTCACTACCTTTTGGAGCTTTGTTAACCATAATTTTCAAAGCCCATGATGTGAACCTTGAAGGTGAAGGATGGATCAGAATCACTTCACCAATTTCTGAGTATACATTGACCCGAGTTGGTGGTGCTGACACCTTGATGGGCTCTATTAATCTTGAAAATGAACCAATACCTGATGAGGAAGAACCCAATGACAATGCCATGCCACCACATGAACAACCTCATTACTAGACTGATTATTTAGCCTTGGAACAAGAATGGTACAATCAGCGCCTACAATGGGAACAACAAATGGCTAATCAACTCAATACATTGGGTACTCGGTTTGACGAATTTGGTACTCGGTTCGATGAAATTGCCATCGCTCAGAACTCATTAATTCGTCAATTTGGTGAGTTTTGTGTAGACTCAGAGAGACGTGCTGAATTGACAAGGAACCGCATTGATCAGATTGACTATCGAGTCACTCAGCTATACCATCAGCATTTCTCTCCACCTCCAACACCACCTGACAATGATGCTTAACTTGTTCAAAAATCAAGTAAAATGGTTCACAGATATGGTGATTATATATTTTTCTCTTTTTTTGTTTTGGTTATTTATTTCCTTATTTTGTTCTGATTGTTTTACTGTTGTTATTTTGTTATAAACTTTTCTATTCACGTACTTAATAACAACGAGGGGTTTTTTTTGGAAGTATTTAATTACACAGTTACAATGTTATAACAATTTGTACAAAATTTAATAAATAGTACTTCATAAATCTCTACGAAATCCTTCATTTCAATAAAATGAATAAAAATTAAACAATTATTAAATAATTTGTCTGCATCAATTAATAGAAAAAATTAAATTAATGTTCTGAAATGAAATAAAACAAGTTACACTTTAATAATAAACATGTGTACCAAAAAAAATATTTAATAATAAACATTCTTTTTTTAAATGAAAAGGAAAAAAAAAAGTTAATATAAACTTGTGTACAGAAAATTAAAAAGAATACCCCAGCGTTTACACAAATTAGACACCCTTACTTGAAGATGTACCCCAGCGAATTTTTACACATTCTTCATATAAAATCATATTTTGCTATAAAATCGGGTGATATAAAACAATAAAATATAATATAATATAATTTTTTATTTTATTTTATTTTATTTATTTTATTTATTATTATTATTATTATTATTATTATTATTATTATTATTGTTATTATTATTATGCTTTAGTTTTTATTTGTTTTATTTTTTATTTATAAAATACTTTTTATTTTTTATTTGTTACACTTTTAAATGGTCAAGTTATCACCACCACCACCCACCACCCACCTCCCACCTGCCACCACCACCCACCACCACCCACCACCCATCTGCCACCCACCACCACCCATACCACCACCACCACCCACCACCCACCACCACCCATCTGCCACCACCACATTTAATTTAATAACAACATATTTATTTATGAAAGTTACTAAGAAGTCAGTAAATCACAGAAATGATGGTTGGGCGAAGTTATGTAGTAACGGTGTCATAATGACTGAAATTAGTAAAATAATTACACATTTACAACCAGTAGTCAGTATGATATTCATTTGCCTTGTTCACATCCCTTTTCTATTGATAGTGAACATGATTTTGCTACATAGCAGTAGCAATTGCATCCCTAACGTTCGATTGGGATGTCAACCCATGTTGTGACGTGTCAACATAGTCAGCTTGGTCTCCAACAAGGCTGTCTGCTTCTGCGGCCATTTCATTATCAGCTTCCATAAAGAATGGATCCATAGCTGCATGCAAACGGATCCAATTGTGCACTACACAACATGCAATCACGAGAGGCCCTTGTCATGTAGACTTGTAATTTGGCATGGACCGCAATATTGGGAAGCGCTTCTTCAAAACACCAAATGTTCTTTCTATGACATTGCGTAATGACGAATGTCGATGGTTAAACAATTCCTTAGGTCCTGCATAACGATGGCCGCAAAACTCTTGCAAGTGATACCGTTGAGACCGAAATGGGGTAAGAAATCCAGGCATGTTTGTGAAACCAGCATCAACTAAATAGTAATTGCCTGCATGTAAATAATGAATACACAGTTCCGTCAATTGATATGTACAAAAACAGACAAGGAAATAAGTGTACCGTATGTTATTTAGGGACAGTCACCATTGGGTGGGTGTGCGAAATGTAGATCAGCTCGTGTAATAGAGTCAACCAGAATAGCGTTGTCGTGAGCGCTACCTTCCCATCCAGAATTAATAAATGTGAACAACATATCGAAGTCGCAAGCTGCGAGTACATTTTGCGATACGTTGCTTTCCGACCGCAGAATGTATTTTGTCTTGAAGCAGGGACCCATGCATCCACCAATGTGCCATCGATAGCACCGACACAATCCTAATTGACAGATATTTGTTTCATATTAAAAGCGAAACGAACTTCGATATTACTTTCATAATTAAAAAAAATAATATTTATTAACCCTTATTGATATGAACAAACTTACAGGACAGTCACACTGTTCGTACCTTGAACTAGGGAAAAAACTTCCTGTCATTTAAAATTTTTCCCGGTATGTCCTCTAAGTTACGTGGTTTGATAACCGATGATGAAAGCTTGCACAATGTCCGCATAACAATTTTTATGTGCCGACAAATTGTTTCCATGGAGTGTTGAAATCTATCTGCCATTATTCGATGGCGATCATTTTGTGCAAAAGTGTATAAAAAAATTCCAAGCGATTCCTCCACACTGATATGCATATGTTCAGTATCGATAAAGCCATTATGGAGTAAAGTGTCTTTCAATAAAATGAATGTTTGTGCATCCATTCGCATAACGTTCATCATTGTTTCTGGATGTCCATTTAATAGGCCGAAGATGTAATCATCACCTCTGAATGGACACGTTCGCTGCGGTCGGCAACTACTTGACGCGTTGATATGGTCATGCATTAAAACAATCATCAAAAAATCCATAAAATCATCAACAACCTCATCCTCCTCTGATGAGAGCTCCATTGTATTGTTTTCTCTGTCGGATGCCATATGGTTTTGTCTACATCACAGTAAAAGGATAATTAAATAATATGTTATTCATGCTGTAACAGTTAGCATTATTGGTGAAACAGTAAAATTCAGAGGAGAACAAAATTTATTTAACACATGGTGATATTATAATAACAGAACATAGTTTTAATATAACAGAAAACACTTAAAAGTTCAAAAAAAAAAAAAAAAACATACGAACATAGAAAAGGAAAGAGGATATGATGAAATGAAAAAAAAAATAATAAAAACCAAATCAGGAATAATGAAATCATCAAACAGTTCAGCCAAGAAGATTTGCTAACACAAGCAAAACAGAACTTCTCAGTCACTGCAAAGCGAGGATCATGGCTAGGCGCAAATGGGTAGGAGTGCGCATAAAAAACCTTCGCCATTCCTTATCCTTGAACAGTGTCAGTGCCCTAACGTACTGCAACGGTGGTATGTCCCCAAGCTCTAGCAATGCATCTTGACATGCATCAAGGGAATAATCATCACCACCTGCACTTACAGCCTCAGTCTCATTTTCTCGTGCACGTGAATGTCCTGTTTTGGCTTGTACATAGGATGTGAAAGCTGCGCACACATCATCAAACCCACTTGACCGGGACTTTTTGGAACGACCACTGTCAGTCTGGCTGGTTGCAGGGCCCCTCTTGTGACTTTTGCCCTTTGCTGGATCCATATACTCATCCCCGAATAAGTCAACAGGAATGGCCTCAGCAGCATTACTCCCACCAGCGTTACTCCCACCAGCATCAGCGTTCCAAAATTTATTTAACATGTCATCTTCTTCTTCTGAGTCAAGGGGTCCTTGTGTGGATGCATTAGACAGGGCCCTTGTGGCACAACAATTTTCAACAATTTCTGCCATTTCTTGAAAATATTCAAACCCTTTTGTCCTAAACTTCTTCACATTTCTGCTAGCCTACAACAAGTACAAAACAAGAATTAAGCACTGTATATATCATGAAATGTTTAAAATAAAATTAGAAAATAGTACAGATTAATGGAAAACCTTATCCCAAAATTCATCGAGTGCAACAACAGTGCCTATAATAGGATCCCATCCCAGACCAGTCTGTGCCTGGAGTCGCTTAAATGTCTGGTAATCAGCTTTCAATCGCTGATATTTTTGGCGCACCTTGACACCTGTATACCGAAATCCATATATGTTGTGCAACTGATTTGCATAATGATTCCAATGCCTAATTGTCCACGAAGTAGTACGGCCCGTTGTTTGATTGTTTCTAACCTCATCTCTCAACATATTTATTAATTTCGTTTCAATTCTGGGCGTCCACATTTTGGTGTTCTCATTGTCATCGGAATTATTTCCATCCATCTATAAACATACAAATTATATTTAAACTGGTTTGAAGGAGAACACAGATAAAGGAAAAAGAACAGATGATTTTATTTCGAGGAAAAAAGTACGTAGCAGATTAATTGAATTTAAATAGCAGAAATATAACCACAAAAAAAAACATTCAGATAGCAGAAATATAACCACAAATAATAAAAAAAAATCAGTTAACATTGTGTTTAAATAGTAGGAAACAAATCAGTAAAAGAAAAATTAAGGAAAAAAAATCAGTAAAAAAGCCCGGTAGGTTCAAACAGTTGAGGGGAGGACCGGTAGGTTCAAACCATTAAGGAAGAAATGGAAAACGGGAAGACAAAACCGGAAGAGGTGGGAGGACCGGGTGGAAGACCCGCGGGTCGACCGGCAGGATGACCCGGGGGACGACCGGCCGGGTGTCCCAGGCACTGCCGCTTCAGGTTCTGATCGATGAAAGGTTCAAACAGTTCATAATTTAAAATAACAACCGATCTGAAATGGAAAATACGCCTCTACAATTTCTCATAAACCATTTAGGAACTGATTTCAACTTCTCCGAAATCATTTATACATAACAGATGAATGATTTACTGACTATTCTTGAAGAACAAAAAAGTTGAAACAGTTCAGGATGAAGGATGAAGAATGAAATCATTTATCGACTCGTCTGAAATCATTTTCAGATAACAGATGAAGGATGAAGGATTTATTTACCAGATTAGTGGGAGTTGAATAGTTATCGCCGGTGATGGAATGTGTATACTGATTGAATGTGCCACTGTTTGCTCGTCGGATTCGACAATAAATTTGATAAATTTGACCTGAAAAAAAAATAAAAATAAATTAGGATGAATTTCTCAAATAATTTCCCTATAAGAAAATATGTAAATAAATTTGTGAGTAATTTCACCTCGCAGTCGTCGTTGTTTGGTTGCCCGTAATAAAAATCGTCCGCAACGCACAAATCGTAACTCAGTCGATTTGTGAAATATGATACCAGTACAGAGCGGGTTGGGTGGATTCATTATTTATAAAATGAGTCTGACTTCTGAAACCCACCCGTGATGAATCTGAAGTACGGATGTTTGATACAGAGAAGCCACCCGTGATGAATCTGAAGGACTGATGTAGATGAGGTTCACGTGAAAGTTGCAGAGACGATGAAGAAGGCAGAAACGTTGAAAGGGAGATACAAGCTGCCAAACAGATTTTCAAAATGTAATTTGAATTAACACACGGAATCAACTTTTGAACGTCGTATCCAAACGTCATGCGAGCTCATGTGTTGAAAATTGATTTGAATTAACAACCAAACAGAGCCGTAAATTTGGTTCAAACAATTCTTTTTTAAAAAAAATCCATTTTTAAATGTATTTTTTTAAATTCATTTGGATGCAGACAACTTCCTAATGAAATTCATTTTTGAACTTCCAGATGCAGACAACTTCCAGATGGTCGACAGAAAGGGCCAAAAAAAGTTTGGTGAAGAAGATCTGAACAAAACCCAAAATGAAGGAAGAGGGGAAATAGGAAAAATGGTTTGCATTGCAATGTGATTTCTATTGCACACGAGCAGGTGAAGCTAAGTACGAAGATCGATTACTGAAGACGAACGGAGAAAAAAAAATTACAGGGAGAACCATTGTAAATTAGGTTGCCGATTGGTGAAGATAAATTTCAGAGGATGGTGTTTGGCAACCGTACCTTAGTAGGTCGTCGACGATCGGCTACTTCGTCTTCTGTAACAGTGCCGCCGGAGTGAGCCGCCGGAGAGGTGCTTAACCTATTTCGGTCAAAGCATCCAGGTAGAGAGGGGTTCTGTGAGGGTTTTTTGAGATATGGGAGATGAATGTCATGCTGCGAAATAGGTTGAGCAACGGAGGGTGATTTCGTCATTTTACCCGCAAAGTGCCATACAGCTGGACCTACCTAATTGACTCAGCTATAGTGCTTGTTTTTTGAATTTTTTTCCGTTGTAAGTAAAATCTGAGGCAACCCGGGTTCCCAAACACCGCCTAATGTGATTTTTGTGCCTTATTTATTTATTTTTTTTAATTTTATCACATCACTAAAACTCAAATTAAAGTTCTAAATTAATTAGAACACTATCATTTCGCATAAAATATGAATCCGGTCAAAAACTGATGGTTTCTAATCTTTATTCGTCGAATATTTGGCAAAGGTCTTTTTTAGCTTTTTTTGATTAAAATTCACAAAATGACAAAAATAGATTAAAATAGTCAATCAGATAAAATATCACATTAAATCCATAATCATTTTACTTTTTTTCTCACAAACATCACATCCAACTACAAAAAAAATTTAACTATCCTCCCAAACACGAATATTTTAACCTCTTAAAATAGTCAAAAACTGAAATAACCTACTAAAATAACAACTTTCTAAATACACACATTGTCACATAGAATATTCTCTGTAAAGGAAATAAAATATGGAAAAAAATTAGGAGCTCTAAATATAGAGCTTTAGAGGAGTACTAATGAGTTGGCCTCCACTAAAGCTCTAGATATAAAGCACTAATCAGTGTGTTTGGTTTGAGTTTTTTGAATTAAGTAATTTGAAAATTGAGTTTTTTTATTTTCATATTTTTTTTTTTTTTAGTGAATATTTTTAAAATTTTAAACAATTTTTTTACTTTTTTAGATGCACCTTACTTAGATGTATATAAAAAATAAAAAATTTGTGAAAAATATTTTAAAAAATTAATAAATACATAAAAAATACAAAAAATATACTAAATTCTAGTATTTTTTATATTTTTGGTATTTAGTAATTTTTAAAAGGTTTTTTCACAAATTTTTTACTTTTTAGGTATATTTATGTTAGGTATGTCTAAAAAGTAAAAAAAAAAATTTGTTTAAAATATTTAAAAAATTCAGTAAAAACAAAAAAATCTGAAAAATTAAAAATTAAAACTTTTTAAAAAGTGATTTTGAAAAAATAAAACCAAACAAAATAAATAAGTTACCGCATCACTAAAATTTAAATTAGAACTTTAAATTTAGAACTCCATATCATTTCCCATAAAATATGAATCCGGTAAAAAACTGATGGTCTCTGATCTTATTCATAGAATATTTGTTGAGATTCACAGAAGACACAGATTACCAAGCGGCAGTGCTGTGGAGTTTTAATTAGAGCTGTATTGCTGCAGCAGCTCTAATGAGCTGACCACATAAAATAAAAAATAAAAAAAAAGTGAGATAAAAGACAAAATATAAAAAAATAAAAGACAAATTAATGCTTCATTAAACTCTATTTTTAGAGGTCTTAATCATTTTTCGATTACCAAGAGAGATTGTCTCAGTCTGGTTATAATAGCTAAGCCTATACCTATATATGCTTACAGAGAATATTCTCTGTTTTTTGGAATTGGGATTTGAAACCATGTCCTGTTCTTCCCATTGGAGTCTGGACCAAATGCAAAGAAACTGAAATAATTTTCACCAAGTTTCTTTCTTCTAATTAAGGCTTTGGTTGTTTTGAAAAAGATACTTAGGCTTGGTTTGGGAAGTGGGTTAGTTTTTTGGTTTTTTTGATTATTTTAGTCTGAGTTTAAAAGTTTAATTTGGGAAGGATTTTTTGACTTTTTGGCTTTTTTGAATTTTTTTGTGAGAGAAAAATGTAATGATTATGGATTGGATGTGATGTTTTGTTTGTTATGGCTAAAATAGCCTATTTTGTTTTTTGTGGCTAAAATAGCCAAAAAAGCCTGCAAACCCACTTGCCAAACACAGGCTTAAAAGTTAATTTTTTTTAAAAAATATAAGAGATAATATGATTCAAAATAAATTAAAACGTGAGAAGTGATTTGTAACTCACTTCCCAAAAAGGGCATTGTATAGTTCTTAATAAATGAATTTATTATTTAATAAATTTTGTAAAAATTAATGAATTTTTTATTAAATATTATTAACTGTTAATTTTCAACTATACTTTGAAAATTTTATCACAAAAAAATTACTAATTATAAATTTTAACAATATAAAAAAAATTACTAATTTTTTACTTTCAACTACAATTTAAAAAAAAATGTCAAAAAAATGTCATTAATCATAAGTTTTAGTGATAATTTATAAAAATCGTGATTAAAAAAATTATTAATTGTCAATTTTTAGTAATATAGGTAAAAAATCGTCATAAAAATTATTTTTATCTACAATTTTATTAGAAATTGTTTTCAATAAAACTTAATGAAAATTAAATATAACTATTAAAATCTATTAATAATTTATCCCTAAAACAACTGGTTTTGAATATCGTCTTGTAAATAGAGAAGTGTAAGATTTAAAATATATATATATATATATTATATTTTTTCCATTTTTTTTGGTTTGAGTGCTTGAACAATTTGGTTGATGCTCTGCCGATGTTTTATATTTGATTCACTGTCCGTGAACACTGCCGTGGGCAGAGACATAATTTTTTTTTTTTTTGATACATTAAAGGATAAATTATTAATATGTTTTAATAGTTAAACTTAATTCTTATCCAGTCTTATTAAAAGTAAATTTTAATTTAATCGTCACTAAAAATAATTATTTGTGACAATTTCTTATACATATTGTTAAAAATTGATAATTAGTGACTTTTTTATCACGATTTTTATAAATTGCCGCTACTTACAATTGGTGACGTTTTTCTGTGACGATTTTTTTGAACTGTTGCTGAAAGTTAAAAATTATTGACATTTTTTGTGACAATATTTTTAAGCTATCGCCAAAACTTATAATTAGTAATATTTTTTGTGACAATTTTTAAACTGTAGCTAAAAATTAATAATTAGTGACTTTTTTAATAGAGTATGATGAAAAATACTATTAATTATCATAGAACCTATTGGACAATAAGTCTACTTAGTAGAACCTACACGTAAGTCTCCCTAAATTAAACTAGTGTAATTACATTTTCAACTTTGAATTTTAATTCAAATTTCATTTTGGTCCTTCACATTCTAATTGCAACAATTAAAAGCCTTTAGATTTAACTTGTGTTTCAATTTGATTTTTCTGTCACCTCGAACATGTAAAATTCAAGTAAATATTGAAATATGAGGGACAAAAGTAGAAATTAGTGAATGTTTGAGGTTAACTAGTGTAATTTTTCATACAATTTTTAATGCCCTTAAAGTGTGGTCCCATGAGCAGTTTTCAGATGATATTTTAATAGTAAGGTCAAGTTTGGCAATTTAAAAAAAAATTAAAAAGTCAAAAAGTTATTCAAAAAGTTAAAAAAATTTCACTATTCACCAAAAGTAAAAAATTACGGCTGCACAACTCCCAATCTTAATTTTTTCCTACACACTAATTTATACAATTTTTTAATACACATTTTTTCATAAAAAGTCAAAAAGTTAACCCAAACATCCATATTTTTTTCCTCAATTTTTTAGTCTAAAAAGACAAAAAATACACTTATTTAGGACACCCCAAACAACCCCTAAGTAACAGATGGATTATATTGAAATACAAGATAAAGTTTGTGGATTTGTTACCATTGAAACGTGAGGGATGAAAGCTAAGAGTTCGTTTTTTTTTTTTTTTTTAACTTTTTTTTGAAAAAATATGTAACAAGTAAAGAATTGATATGATCCAAAATAAATTAAAAAATCAAAAATTGACATTGTCATTTTTCTAAAAGAGCCCAAGTACCCATTAAACTAAGTTTCATTTGGATTTAAAAAAATATAAATTTAACATAATTACACTATATTCTATCTTAAATCATACAATATTTTGACATAATTATAGTACGTTCTATCTTAATTCATACAACATTTTGTCTATTTTCATCAATCATTTGTATGTTAGTCGTTTGATGAATAAAGGATGACATACACTTTGTCCCTTTTTAATAATTATTTATTAGTCGTAATTCAAATTAAAATTCCTGAAACATTATATATATATATATATATATTTATACTATATATTAAGTAAAAGAGAGTTTTTAACCCCAAGGCCTATGAGAGCTCAAATCTCCTAATCCTAATTTTCTAATTTTTTGATTTAAAAAAAAAAAAAAACTTTAGCATTTATTGACTTCTCCCAACCCAACCTCAGCATTTATTGACTTTTCCTAACCCACAATCCCTTTTGACTTCTCTCATAATTATTGCAACATCCTTTTCAATTTCTCCCATAAACTATGGTTACACACAAAAATAAAAAATAAAAAAGATAAGAATTTGGCTATAGATCTCAAAAAGATATAACATCTAAATTTGAATTATGATTTAATAATATAGTTATGTATTTTTTTTATATATATATATATCTATCAAAATTTTAAATTAGGGTTTTTAACCCCAAGGCATGTGGGAGCTCCAATCTCCTAATCCTAATTTTCTAATTTTTTGATTTAAAAAAAAAAAACGTCAGCATTTATTGATTTCTCCCAACCCAACCTCAGCATTTATTGACTTTTCTCAACCCACAATCCCTTTTGACTTCTCTCATAATTATTGCAACATCATTTTCAATTTCTCCATAAACTATGGTTACACACAAAAATAAAAAATAAAAAAGATAAGAATTTAGTTATAGATCTCAAAAAGATATAACATCTAAATTTGAATTATGATTTAATAATACAATTATGTATTTTTTTTATATATATCTATCAAAATTTTAAATCACTTAATGGGACAAATTAATCAATTTTCCAAAATTATTGATTTTTAATTTACAAAATAGATTAAAAAAAATTATTGACTGATTTATTTATTTAATAACAAAAATATTTCATTATCTCTCTCTCCTAATCTCTCTCACAAATTTTCAAAAAAAAATATTAAAACTTGCATTCATTTTCTCTTCCCCAAAAAATCAGATAGGAGCTCCAATCTCATAATACAATTATGTATTTTTTTTATGTATATCTATCAAAATTTTAAATCACTTAATGGGACAAATTAATCAATTTTCTAAAATTATTGATTTTTAATTTACAAAATAGATTAAAAAAAACTATTGACTGATTTATTTATTTAATAACAAAAATATTTCATAATCTCTCTCTCCTAATCTCTCTCACAAATTTTCAAAAAAAAAAATATTAAAACTTGCATTCATTTTCTCTTCCCCAAAAAATCAGATAGGAGCTCCAATCTCCTAATCCTGATTTTCTAATTTTTTGATTTAAAAAAAAAAAAATCTCAGCATTTATTGACTTCTCCCAACCCAACCTCAGCATTTATTGACATTTCCCAACCCACAATCCCTTTTGACTTCTCTCATAATTATTGCAAGACCCTTTTCAATTTCTCTCATACACTATGGTTACACACAAAAATAAAAAAAAAAAGAAAAGAATTTAGCTATAGATCTCAAAAAGGTATAACATCTAAATTTGAATTGTGATTTAATAATATAATTATGTATTTTTTTTTTATGTATATCTATCAAAATTTTAAATTACTTAATGGGACAAATTAATCAAATTTTCAAAATTATTGATTTTTAATTTACAAAATAGATTAAAAAAAACTATTGACTAATTTATTTATTTAATAACAAAAATATTTCATAATCTCTCCCTCCTAATCTCTCTCATAAATTTTCAAAAAAAAATATTAAAATTTGCATTCATTTTCTCTTCCCCAAAAAATCACATAATATTTTCTATTAAAGTTGTACATGTCTACCTATATTTTATATATTATATTATAACATAACAAAAAAAACTAAAAAAATAAAAAAAAATCTTTAAAGTTTATCTAAATCTATACTATATATTAAGCAAAATGGGGTTTTTAACCCCAAGGCCTATGAGAGCTCCAATCTCCTAATTTGATTTTTTAATATGATTGAAATTAGATAAATACCAATTCTCACAAAGAGAAAAATGTGATTATAAATACAATTTTTTTTTTCTCCTTCTTAACTTTTTCTTTTGTTTACTATTTTAATATTGTAGTTAATCAAAAATTAGTTCAATGGTTTTTTTTAATGTTATTTAATCTTTTTATTTACTATTTTAATTTTATTTTTGATTTTTTAATATGATTAAAGTTAGATAAAAAAAAAAAAGAACTATTAGCGCATAAAAATATTTGTGATTTGTCTAGCGATATAAATACTATTTTTTTTTCTCCTTCTTAACTTTTTCTTTTGTTTACTGTTTTAATATTGTAGTTAATCAAAAATTAGTTCAATAGTTTTTTTTTAATGTTATTTAATCTTTTTATTTACTATTTTAATTTTATTTTTCATTTTTTAATATGATTAAAGTTAGATAAAAAAAAGAAGAAGAACTATTAGCGCATAAAAATATTTGTGATTTGTCTAGTGAATAAAAAATTATAATTTGATTTTTTTAATATGATTGAAGTTAGATAAATACAAACCCTCACAAAGAGAAAAATGTGATTATAAATACTAATTTTTTTTTCTCCTTCTTAACTTTTTCTTTTGTTTACTGTTTTAATATTGTAGTTAATCAAAAATTAGTTCAATGGTTTTTTTTAATGTTATTTAATCTTTTTATTTACTATTTTAATTTTATTTTTGATTTTTTAATATGATTAAAGTTAGATAAATATAAACCATCACAAAGAGAAAAATGTGATTATAATTAGTTGAATGATTCTTTTTTTTTAATGTGATTGCAGTTAGTTTAATAGTTCTTTTTTTTCATTAATTTATTTTTTATGGGAAAAATGTGATGTGATTGTAGTTTGTTCAATGACTCTTTTTTTTTAATATAATTGTTGTAGTTAGTTCAATATTTTTTTAAATGTTATTTAATCTTTTTATTTACTATTTTAATTTTATTTTTGATTTTTTAATATGATTGAAATTAGATAAATATAAACCCTCACAAGAGAAAAATGTGATTATAATTAGTTGAATGATTTTTTTTTTTTAATGTGATTGTAGTTAGTTTAATAGTTCTTTTTTTTCATTTATTTATTTTATTATGGGAAAAATGTGATGTGATTGTAAGATAGCGCATAAAAATATTTGTGATTTGTCTAGCGAATAAAAAATTATAATTTGATTTTTTAATATGATTGAAGTTAGATAAATACAAACCCTCACAAAGAGAAAAATGTGATTATAATTAGTTGAATGATCTTTTTTTTTTTAATGTGATTGTAGTTAGTTTAATAGTTTTTTTTTTTCATTTATTTATTTTATTATGGGAAAAATGTGATGTGATTGTAGTTTGTTCAATGGCTCTTTTTTTTGAACATGATTGTTGTAGTTAGTTCAATGATTTTTTTTTTTCAATTATTTTTTTAGTATGAGAAAAATGTGATTGTAGTTAGATAGCATTAAAAAAATTGTGATTTGTATGATTGAAGTTATCTCCTTTTGTTTATAATTTGATTTTTTAATATGATTGAAGTTAGATAAACATAAACACTCATAAAAAAAAACGTGATTCTAATTTGTTCAATGGTTCTAAATATTCTTTTTATTTACTATTTCAATGGATCTTTTTTTAAATGTGATTTAATCATTTTATTTACTGTTTTAATGGTTCTTCTTTATAATTATTTTTTTTATTATGAAAAAAATATGATTATAGTTAGATAGCATAAAAATATTTGTGATTTTTATGATTGAAGTTATTTCCTTTTTTTATTTGTATTTGGTCTAGCCAAAAAAAAATTATAATTTGATTTTTTAATATGACTTGAGTTAGATAAACATAAACACTCAAAAAGAGAAAAATGTGATTGTAGTTAGTTCAACGGTTCCCTTTTTTAATATGATTGTAATTAGTTTAATGGTTCTTTTTTTTTCATTTATTTATTTTTATTATGGAAAAAATGTGATGTGATTGTAGTTTGTTCAACGATTTTTTTTTTTTTTAATGTGATTGTAGTTAGTTTAACGGTTCCTTTTTTTTATTTATTTATTTTTATTATGAAAAAAAATGTGATGTTATTGCAGTTAAAAAATCAAATCATGCAAATCACAAATATTTGTGAAGTCAGATATAAACATAAACACTCAGAAAGAGAAAAATATGATTGTAGTTAGTTCAATGGTTCTTTTTTTTTTTTTTTTTTAATGTGATTGTATTGTAGTTAGTTTAATGGTTATTTTTTTCATTTATTTTTTTATTATGGGAAAAATGTGATGTAATTGTAGTTTGTTCAATGGTTCTTTTTTTAATGTGATTTAATCTTTTTATTTTCTGTAGTTAGATAGTATAAAAATATTTGTGATTTGTATGATTAAAGTTATCTCCTTTTGTGATTTTTATTTGGTCTAACCAAAAAAAAATTATAATTTGATTTTTTAATATGATCGAAATTAGATAAACATAATCATAAACACTCACAAAGAGAAAAATGTGATTGTAATTAGTTCAAAAGTTGGTATCTTGGAATCGAAAAAATGGATTCTCAATTTCACAGTCATTTATAATATCAAATACCAAAAGAATTCAAATACGTGATTTTGCACCCATGCCAAAGGTAAGAATTGTTATCATCCCAATTAATAAAAATTAAACGATATGTATATAATTGTTTATAGAGAGATTAATTTATGTTTTTTCAAATATTTTGTAGGTCTCATATTTTCGAATACTTGGGTACATCAAACAAATTGATGTTGACAACATTTGGATTGATTTGTGCAAAAGTTGCTATCAAAAAGTTGAATATCATTATGGTCACATTGTTTGTCGTCACTGCCTACATGATGATATTGATATTATAACAAGGTAATTTTCTTTAGGTAAATAATTACTATGTACAATAATAATTCAAACTTAATAAGTGTTTTAATTTTTTATTAGGTACAATATTTTCTTTTAACAAGCGTCCTTTTTTTTTTTTGGTTGATAAGATACAATGTTAACCTTGTGGTCAAAGACAGTACTGGTTCAATAAATCTCACTGTTCAAGATAAACGGGCAGAGTTTATTTTGCGATGTCAACCATCATATTTGAAGAATATGAGATCAAAGGTAGGAAATTATAAAATTTATTATAAATAACTTATTCTTACTTTTTCAAACACAAAGTTATAATTCCAAAATTTTATAGGATAATGTCGTTAGAATGATTAAAGATTATATTGCGTCATGCCAAGACCGTGCCTATGCATTTATCATACCTGTACCAACAATGCCACGTCAACTAGATTGTGCACCGTGTGTGACCTTTGTTTTAAATATAGATTGGTCTGAAGAATGTCTATACCTTTCAGAAAGTAAAAAAAAAAAAATGTAAGTATAACATTTTCACTTTATAACATTTTATAAATACATAATATATGTATTGTTCATTAATTATAATACTAACTATCATGCTGACAATGCAGAAATGCTGATGGAAGGCCTACAACAATTTAGATTTTAGTTATTTTTTGTTTTACTTATTCAGTGAATTTCAAACAAATGTAATAGATTCTTATTTTTATTACTTTAATTATGCAATGTCAATATTTTCTTTTAAAATTATATATATTTTATCCTAACAATTTAAAAATATGTTTGACATAACTATGAATGTTTTTTTTTTTTTTTTTTAAATTTAATCCCGTATATAGCACGGGTGATATGCTAATATATATATATTTAAATATCTGCGTCTAAACCTCATCTCTATGGCGGATCAAGGAATTTTTTTTGTTAGTTCAGATTTTTTTGGGGGTCAATGAATAGAAAATAAATTATGAATATTATAAAATTTACACCAAACTAAATATTCAACTATGATAAGAAGTTTATCATACAACCACAAATATATAACAAATTCAACCAACGATGATGAATCTCAAAGGTGGGAAATAGGGGCGATCACTGCCTCTACAATTTCCAAAAACTTCTTTGGCACACTAGTATTATTAATTATTAATTATTTTTAAATTATATGGGTTCTCTCTTTTAAGATTTAAAAAATAATAATAAAAATTTAAGTCATCAGATCCTCTATATTCATGTATTTGTACTTAATAATTAATGAATGGGTAAATCACCCTGTGTATCCTTTCACTTTACACCAAATTTTACTTTGATCCTTACATATGAAATTATAATAGTCAATCCTTTGCATTTCTGGTCAAATCTAACTTTAATCCCTACACATGAAATTGTGACAGTCAACCCCTGTATTTTTAGTTAAATCTTATTTTAGTCCCTACACAAGTCTTAATATCACTTTTTGTCACTCAATCATTTAAATTTTAACAGAATCTAATCATGTGACAAGAATGTAATTACGACATGAGGGTAAGAGAGAAAAATCATCTATATTTGTCACCAATACACACTTATTCCAAAATTTACATCAAGTTATGACTGTATTAGGTTAAAACAAAACGAAAATTGTGAATGATTAAAAAGATCAATTAGGTTTTGTTTAAATTGGAAGCATGAAACTCTATTTTTTACGATAACACAATTTTCTGTCTATTTATCTTCCTTTCTTTTTGATTTATTTATTTACTTTTTTAATTTCAAAAGTTTTATTCTCTTACAACTTCGTCCCAATTTTTAGCAAGCACATACACACACATATGTTATATTATATAACTCTCAGATCTTTATCATGTACGACAAAATATATTGGTGAAAAATATGGATGATTTTCTTTCTTGCTCTCATTTTGTAATCACATTTTTATCACATGATTGAATTTTGTTAAAGATTTAAAAATGAGAAATTACAAATACATCCCATGAGGTTTGCTTAAAGTACAGATTGTCCCATGTGGTTTGAAAAATTACAAATACTTCCTTGTTAGAATTTTTTATTTAACAAAATTAATTAAAAAATGAAACTCATAATTTCTCTTCTATACAATAATAAAATTACCTAAATTATTAATTGAAACATATTGCTAACATCATTAAAAATTGTTAATTAACTTGATAATTTATTAATAAAATGGATAATTTGTTATGAAATTAGAAACATCAGGGATTGGAATGTAATTTTTAGAACCACATGGGGCAATTCGTATATTAATTAAATCTCAATAGATATATTTATAATTTATCCATTTAAAAATGAAGTAACAGAAGAGAGACATTGATACTTGTGTAGGGACCAAAGTGAGATTTGAGCAAAAGTGTAGAAAGTTGACTGTAACTATTTCATGTGTAAGAACCAAAGTTAAATTTAATTAGAAGTGTAAGGGGTTGACTGTCATAATTTCATGTATAAAGATTAAAGTAAGACAATACAAGGGTGCAAGGTGTAATTTATCCATAATGTCATTCAAAACACATGTTATTTTGTAATTATATTTATTCATATTTTACAATTTTTTTTCTTTTTAAATTTTTCTTAAAATTCATGAATCAAATACAACCTTCTTAGGTTGCGTATGCACCGGTATTAGTTTTGATCATTTTAGCATTAATATAAATAATAGTAAATCTCATTAAATTATGACCTATTTACACTTTAATTTTTTAAATTTCAAATTTCAACAGTTAACTGCTTCAAAATATTATTTTGTTACACTTAATTATTTGGGTAAATTACAAATACACCCTCGAGATTTGCTTAAAATACGAATTGTTTCCTGTTGTTTGGAAAATTACAAATACCTCATTGTCAGAATTTTTTATTTAACAAAATTAACTAAAAAAGTAAAATTTCAAACTGTTCACTTATACAATAATAAAATTATTTGAATTATTAATTAAAATAAAATTTTAACATTATTAAAAATTATTAATTAACTTGATAATTTATTAATAAAAAGATCTATTTGTTATGAAATTATAAACTTTAAAGGGCATAATGTAATTTCTAGAATCATAGGGGGTAATTTGTAATTTAAGTAAACCTCAGGAGGTGTGTTTTTGTAATTTATCCTAACTATTTTCGTTAGAATTTTATGAGAAAATTACACAAAATTAGGTCATGGGTGAAACACATGATACATTAATGAATTTTTAGAACAATAATGCTCACATTTGTCACTAAGATAAGAAGACAAAATTCAAATTAAATCACCAAAAAACAAAAGTATTATCATCTTAAAAAATTAACAAGTGTGTCATTTGCTTTGTAAATGACTTATTTCTATTTAAATCACTAACATAATCCTATTGGAAAGTATTGAATGTAATAAGATAATACTTTAAAATAATTAACTATTGAGTTTTGAAGTTCAGGGGAATGAAGAATTTAAGGGAGTTTAGTGTAATTTATCCTTAACGTTATTAAAAGAAAAATTAATAGAATTATATTAAATTTATAAAATGTATTATATTTTTCTTAACCTTAAAGGTGTTTAGTGTAACATTTATTTATTTATTTATATTTCTTTGGCTTGATATATTGAGTTTTTTTTTTTTTTTTTTGATTGGGGGGGGGGGGGGGGTGTGTGTTAAGTTGCTTGATAGTTGTTTACTCGATCCCTTTGAAATTTCTTGAACAGTGTCCATTATTTATAATTTCCTTGAGCTAAACCCCACACCCACCGCCCAAAAAAAGAGGAGAAAAAAAAAAAAACAAACAAAGAAACAAAGGAAAAAGAATCAAGTTTTGGTGAACATTGGGGTTGGCTAACCTTCTAGGTGAGACAAATGATGGTCAACCTGTGCATACAGACAAGCCATCCATCTACTGTTTGGTAAGTGATTTTATTACGTTTTTAAACATAAATATATTTTATTTAAAAAATTTTAATATGAAATAGGATTTATGAATTCATACAAATATTTATAGAGTTAAATGATACATAACTCATAAATATAGTTGACAGTGGCGGAGGGAGCATGTAACCGGGGTGTCACGTGCCCCTGGATTTTGAGATTTTTTTCTTTTTGCGAACATAAAAAAAAATATTTTAAATAAAAAATTACAAAAATATTATTAGAGTGAAATGTCAATGACATTTTAAAAATTATGAAAATAATAATGATTGTTTTGATTGAAAATGAAGAGATTATTATAAATAAACCATATTAGCTATGAAATTTTTTAAATGTAACGGCGATATTATTATTAGTGATATGCAAGTATAAGTAATTTCACTATAAAGATATGAAATTTATTAGATTGTTACTTATATTTGACATGTGAGGTTCACTCTTTATGCGTTTATTTACCATTAGTGGGTGATATCACATACCAATGATGATGTGATATTACCATTATATTGAATTTTTAATCAAATTTTGTATCAAAAAATAATTTATCATTATATAATTTATTTTAAGGCTTATATCTATATATTTTTTTTGTATTATCCATGATACACTAGTTACAAATAACATTCAGCTTGTTTGTTTCCAGTTTCCAGAAAATAATTTTCAAAAAATTTACTTTTTTATTTTTCGTATTTTAATGTTTTGAACGAATTTTTTTAATATTTTAAGAAATTTTTTATAATTTTTAGACTCACCTAACATAAATACACTTAAAAAGTATAATATTTGTAAAAAAAAATATTTAAAAAATACATTAAATACCAAAAAATACAAAAAAAAAATTCAATATATTTTTTGTATTTTTGTGTATCTATTAATTTTTTAAAATATTTTTTTACAAATATTTTATTATTTAGATACATCTAAGTAAGGTGCATCTAAAAAAGTAAAAAAATTACTTAAAATTCAAAAAATATTCACTAAAAACAAAAAAAAAAACGAAAAATAAAAAACTCAGTTTTCAAAAAATTGAATTCAGAAAACTGAAACTAAACACACTAATTATTTTTTTTTCTAATGTTTCTTGAAGTAAATCGTAAAAACTTGCGTGAAATATTTTTGTAAAAATTATTATAATTAATAAGTGTCCTTCTAATTTAATTTTCTGACTCCGCCATTGATAGTTCACCACACAAATATAAATATTGGCTTTTGCAGCAGCTATCGACAGAAACACATTCACATTTGCCCAATATGTTGATTATAGTTGAAATTTGAAATGAATCTAATTTCATCTGATTCACGAGGGATTTTATTATAAGAAATTGGAGGGTGAAACTTGTCTGGAGTGAATTTATAGATGTGATGTATGATTAGTAATTTGAGTAAATTATCAATATGTCATAATAGTTAGACTCAATTTATATTAAGTTCTACTTAAAATAAATCCTACTAAAATCATAGCTAAAAATAATTTTTTGTGACCATTTTTTTGCATATGTCGCTAAAAATTAACAATTAGTAATTTTTTTTGTCACGGTTTTTATAATTTGTTGCTAAAACTTACAATTAGTAATATTTTTCTATGACGATTTTTCAAACTGTTGCTAAAATTTAAAAATTAATATTTTTTTTTGTGATGATTTTCTTAAAATGTCACCAACATTTATAATTAGTGATTTTTTTTTTTTGACAAAATTTAATGAAGCTGTTTATTTAATTGTCAAACTTTCTCTTGTCAAGATTTAGAGAAAATATAATAATTTTTTTATAATTTGGAAATAATTGTACTAACATTCTTTTAATTGGGCTAAACAGCTAAGAATTAATGCAAATAATGTGAAAATACAAAAATAAATAAGGTAAATTGTATATTGTCAGGTAAAAGAGATGACAACATCATTTTTCTATCCATATAATTATCAAAATATGATTAAATATTTTGTGAATTAAAATTTTAAGGAACTCAATATAATTATGTCAAAATTTTAAAAATTTAGGGTAAAGTACTAATAAGTTTTAATAGTTAAATTTAATTTCCTTCAAGTCTTATTGAGAATAATTATTAATAAAATCATTGCTAAAAATAAATTTTCTATAACATTTTTTTATATATGTCGCTAAAAAAATAGAGAAGTGTAAGATTTAAAAAACAACTGGTTTTGAATGTTGTCTTGTAAATAGAGAAGTGTAAGATTTAAAAATATATATATATATATATATATATATTTTTTTTCCAATTTTTTTGGTTTGAGTGCTTGAACAATTTGGTTGATGCTCTGCTGATGTTTTATTATTGGAAAAAGATTGGTAGCTCGAGAAATTGGCTCGAAAAATAGCTCGAAAGAGAAGAGATGGGAAGAGGAGGAGAGAGGGAGAAAGAGAGAGGAGAGGTCGTCGCAGCTCCCCGCCGTCGTCGCAGCTCCCCTCCAGTCCTTCTTCTTCTTCCTCCGTCGCAGCCCCGCCTCCTCCTCCAGCCCGATTTTTATGGCCCCCTCCCCTCCACTTCTCCTTCTTCCTCTTCCTTCTCCCTCCTCCCGATCTGCAGACCCACCATTCTTCTTCTTCTCCCTTCTTTTTCTTCTTCCTTTTGCAACAAAAACACAGGAAAAAAGAAAAAAAAAGAAAAAAAGACACCAAAACGATGTCGTTTTGGTGTCGAGCCAAATTCGGGCCACCGAGTTTCGAGCTACGTAGCGGGGTCGTTTATTATTTGATTCACTGTCCGTGAACACTGCCCGTGGGCACAGACATTTTTATTTTTATTTTTATTTTTGGATACATTAAAGGGTAAACGGAACTGATTTTTCCCCCGAAAATCCCCCTCCCGAAAAATGAAGAGGGGGAAGGCAAGAGAGAGAGAGAGAGAGGGAGAAAGAGAGAGGAGAGGAAAGAGGGAAATAGAGAGAGAGAGAGAGGGAGAGAGAAGAGAGAAGATCGGCCGATCGCAGCTCTCCGTCGCAGGCCGATCGTTGCAGCAACTCGGTCTCTACCGCGCCTCCGCGCCTGGTTGATGGCCCCTCCCTTCTCTTCTTCTTCCTTCTTCTTCCTTCTCCTCTGGTTGATGGCCCCTCTAGTTCTTCTTCTTCCTTCTCTTCTTCTTCGTTTCTGATTGAACCAAAAAAAAAAAAAAAATGCAAAAACGACGTCACTTGTCAAATTCGGGCGATTCGGGAGGCTGGGTTTCGAGCTACCAATCACGATTGAAGGGTAAATTATTAATATGTCTTAATAGTTGGACTTAATTTTTATCAAGTCCTATTAAAAATAAATCTTAATACAATCGTCACTAAAAATAATTATTTGTGATAATTTTTTACACATGTCGCTAAAAATTGATAATTAGCGATTTTTTTTTATCACGATTTTTATCAATTGTCGCTACTTACAATTGGTGACATTTTTCTGTGATGATTTTTTTGAACTGTCGTTGGAAGTTAAAATTACTGACCATTTTTTGTGACAATATTTTTAAACTATCGCTAAAACTTATAATTAATAACATTTTTTGTGACAATTTTTAAACTGTTACTAAAAATTAACAATTAATGACTTTTTTTAATAGAGTATGATGAAAAATACTATTAATTATCATTAGTAAGATCTACACGTAAGTCTCCCTAAATTAAACTAGTGTAATTACATTTTTCAACGTTGAATTTTAATTCAAATTTCATTTTGGTCCTTTAGATTCTAATTGCAACAATTAAAAGCCTTTAGATTTGTGTTTCAATTTGATTTTTCCGTCACCCCCAACATGTAAAATTCAAGTAAATATTGAAATATGAGGGATAAAAGTAGAATTTAGTGAATGTTTGAGGTTAACTGGTGTAAGTTTTCATACAATTTTTAATGCCTTTTAAAATGTGGTCCCATGAGCGGTTTTCAGATGATATTTTAATAGTAACAGATGGATTATGTTGAAATACAAGATAAAGTTTGTGGATTTGTTACAATTAAAACGTGAGGGATCAAAATTAAGAGCTGATTTTTTTTTATTTTTTTTTTGAAAAAATATGTAAAAAAATAGAGAACTGATATGATTCAAAATAAGTCAAAAAATCAAAAATTGACTTTTAGTCATTTTTTCAAAAGAGCCCAAGTAATATTTAGGCTGAAAACTAGACTGTACCCATTAACCTAAGTTTCATTTGGATTTAAAAAAATATAAATTTAACATAATTATATTGTATTCTATCTTAATTCATACAATATTTTGACATAATTGTACTACGTTCTCTCTTAATTCATACAACATTTTGTCTTTTTTTCATCAATCATTTGTACGTTAATCGTTTGATGAATAAAGGATGATGTCCCCTTTTAATAATTATTTATTAGTCGTAATTCAAATTAAAATTTCTGAAACATTATATATTGTAGGTGAAAATACCAGAAAAAATAAATTTTATTAATAAATAATGCAAAAGAAATGAGCTACAAATAGATCAGATTGAGACACGAATGTTTCATTTTTTTTAAAGAGATCAAGTCCACTGCAGTAGGAAGAACTTAAATACCGATGCAACAATCACAAAACTATGAGTTGTCCCCTCCAAGATACAAGAGCCCGACCATTTGTTGTATAATTCAGGCCAACTCTGCACAAGATGTTGAACCCAAAATTCCACCAAGAAAAAACACAATTCTTTGCTAGTAATTTCTCAAGTATAAAAAATAGTTAATGTAGAAAAGATTAGATGAGAGAACTATTTATAGGCCACTAAGACTTTACAATTTACACCAAAATATAATAATGATCATTAACTAGAGAAAGGCTAGCGTCTCCAAATATTAACTTACCACAAAGTTCATGAACTCCAATTAGTCTCCATTTATAAACAAGACATAAGGTCACCAAAAATAATGAATCTCCATTCACCAAACAAAATGAGATTTATGAATAAGACAAAAGAAAATTCATTCACAAAATATATAAATAAATAAATAAAAGATATTAAAATGGTCCAACGAGCCCCCACTCATTTTAATATCAACAAGGACAAAAGAGATTACCAAACAAATATAAATTAGTATGCATCATGAAAGTGTACTCTACATTGAACCTTCATTAGCGAAACAGCAATCTCTACTCCAGAGTCAGTAGTGATCTCAGACTTGAACTATGACTACTTAATGGAAATAAAGTATTACTGCTCACATATAATAATCCAAGTGTTGACATGAGCTTTTAATAACTAGCACATTACGGTCTTGTGCTAATACCAGTTTTCATGAGCATATTTGAGAATAAGCCTTATTCTCATAAAAAGCGGCCCCACTTTCATGCTCATATAGGTGAAATCTGTCAAGGATATTCCTGTAATTTACACATCCCACTCAACAAGAGCTACAGAATTTCATTAAGAGTATAAAAACTCAACCCTCCAACATTACAGGACAAATGCACTTACATCATAGGGATGGACAACAAAATATTAAGGAGTGCATTTTTTACAACCACCATATGATTCGTTTTTCCCATTGAACCTAGTTACAAGATCTCTGGTCCCAAAGTTGGGTATCCTCATACATGGTTTATGATTTTATAGGCTTCAAACCCATCCCCCTCGATGTATTCTAGACTTTATTTCTCGCCAAGGCCTTGGTTAACTGATCCGCAAGATTGTCACAAGATTTTACATAATTCATAGTTATGATGCCATTACTCAAATAGGATCTTACATTACTGTGTTTCCTTCGAATAGGTCTGGATTTACCATTATAAAAATAGTTGTTCACTCTACCAATAGCAACAGTGCTATCACAACGAATTAACACAGGAGGAATTGTTTTTTTCCCAAAAAGGGATTTCATATAACAAATCTCTCAACCAATTCCCTTCCTCACATGCTGAAGCTAACGCTATAAGTTTAGCTTCCATAGTAGAATTAGCAATTATATAGCACCACCACCCAAGGTAAAAATAAAATCCGAGATAGAGAGAGAATCACCTGACAAAGTGTTCAAATCAGCATCACTATATCCCTCAAGTACCGCAGGATTCTTGTTATAGAACAAACCATAATTTTTAGTACCAGATAAATATCTCATAATTCTTCTCATGACTAGCCAATGATCTCGACTTAGCTTGCTAGTAAACCTCCTAAATACTCTAACAGTATATGCAATGTCAGATTTAGTACAGTCAGTAGCATATCTCAAACTACCAATCATGCTAGCATATTCCTTTTGATTAATCACTTCTTTTTCATTTGTTACAACAGATAAATATATGCTTGCATCAAAAGAAGTAGCAACATGTTTACAGTCTAAAAAGTTATATTTCTTTAAAATTTTCTCAACATAATGCGATTGATCAAAAAAATACCATCATTAGTCTTGGTACTTTTAATTTCCAAAATAAAATTGGCTTCACCAAGATCTTTTATATCAAAGTGGCTATTAAGCATATTTTTAGTCTCACTTATAATATGCAAATTAGAGCCAAAAATAAGTAAATCATCTACATATAAGCTAATAATCACATGTGCATTCTCACAATTTTTATAATAAATGCACTTATCACATTCATTAGTCTTATAGCTATTCTCAAGCATGTAAGAATCAAATTTCTCATGCCACTGTTTAGGAGCATGTTTTAAATCATAAAAGGATTTAGGTAGCTTACACACCTTACTTTCTCGGCCAGGCTCTACAAAACCTTCGGGTTGGTCCATGTAAATCTCCCCATCTAGATCTCCATTTAAAAATGTTGTTTTTACATGAGTTTGATGAATTTTTAAATCATGAATTGCAGTCACTGCTATCAACAGTCTAATGGATGTAACTCTAGTAACCGGAGAAAAAGTATCAAAGAAATCAAGATCAACTTGTTGCTTAAAACCTTTAGCAACAAGCCTCGCTTTATATTTATCTTTAGTTCCATCCAGTTTAAGTTTTTTACGAAGAACCTATTTACACCCAATAGTTTTACAACCTAGAGGTAAATCTACTAGCTTCCATATTTTATTTGAAAGTAGTGAATCTATCTCATCATTTACAGCCTCTCTCTAGAAAATAGTATCAGGTGATGACAAGGCTTCTTGCACCGTAAGAGGAATTTCTTCCATATTGTAAAGATAATAGTCAGGGCCAAAATCTTTTTTAACTCTAGCTCGTTTACTCCTCCTTGGTTGGATTTGAGAATTTTCTTGTTTTTGAAAAACTTGAGATAGAGTAGAAGAGCTAGATATGGATAAAATATTTTCAAAAATTATTTGACCCCCACTATTTCTAGATTTGAAAGGAAATTTATTTTCATGAAAAATAGCATCACTTGATTCAAAAATAATATTATTTTCCATATCAAAAAATTTATAAGCTATACTATGCAACACATACCCAAGAAAAACACAGGTGGTAGCTCGTTCACCAAATTTAAGTTGTTTAGGATCTGCAAGCCTCACAAAAGCTAAACAACCCCAAACCCTCAAATAACTTAGATTTGGTTTATGTCCTCACTACAACTCATAATGTACAATTTTAGTGTTTTTATGTAACACTCTATTTATCACATGGCAAGCTGTCAAAATAGCCTCGCTCCAAAGATTTGAGGGAGCACCTGAGTCAACAAGCATAGCATTTGTCAAGTCCATTAATGTTCTATTTTTTGTTTCAGCTACGCCATTAGATGAAGGTGAATATGGTGGAGTAGTCTCATGAATAATTCCCAATGATTGAACAAAAGAGTTGAATCCAAGAGATTCATACTCCCGGCCTCTATTACTTCTAATTCTCTTAATCTTTTTACTGAATTGATTTTCCACTTCAAGAAGGAATTCTTTAAATTTCTCAAAAGTATCACTTTTATTTTTTAATAAATATACGTTTGTGTATTTTGAAAAATCATCAATAAAAGTGATAAAATATCGATTACCACCCCGAGTTAAAATTCCTTCAAACTCACACAAATCAGTATTAAATAATTCTAGTAATTCGGTATGTTTTTCAACACTTTTATGAGACCTTTTGGTAATTTTTGTTTTACTGCAAATTTCACATTTCTCAAAATTTTTTGTTACCTTAGGAATTAATCCTAAACTACTCATGATTCTCACATATTTACTGTTAACATGACACAAGCGAGTATGTCAAAAACTAATAGAAGACAAAGTGTAAACGGTGTCATAGTAATAATCATCAAATTAATCAGTAAGGAAATTTAAGAGATAAAATTGACATTTATACTCATCAGTATTGTAGGAAGCCACTTTTGCTTCATGTGTGTCGTAGTCTTCATCATTCATCTCCTCAGTTGGGATTTTGTTTGGGTTCTTCTCGATAAGAACATATGCAACTTTCAAAAGTCTGAGGTAAAAAAGAACTTTTCCTTTCCACCTCTTAAAATGAACTCCCTTTAACTTGAAAAGTTTGTTGAGATCTCCAATTCTATAGCGACCCCGGTCTTTTCTTTTTAATTGTTGTATCCGGACTTATGTTCCGTAGATCTTGTTGTGATCACATTGTTGTTATCGTCCTTTAAATTCTTATTTTGAATGATGGGATGTGTTGGGCAGGTTTGTTACAGGTTAGTTGGGTTCAGAAACCAAGTGTTGCTGTCCAGTTTTTGAGTTGGTCGCTCGAGCGAGGGTTTGGTCGCTCGAGCGAGGGATTGCGTCTAGTGTAGACCTGAAGCATCGAGTTTTTGGCTCGAGCGAGGCTTTCTGTGTCTGGTCGCTCGAGCGACCAAGTCTTCGCTCGAGCGAGCCTGTTTATATCAGTTAGCAGCAGCCGAGTTATACATCATTTTTGCCATCTCTTTTGTTTTGAAACCCTAGCAGCCCACACTCTCTCTCTCTAAACTTATCTTCTCTCTAAGGTTTGATCTCTCTAGAGTGTGAATCTACCCTAGGGCCTTTGTTAATAAGATAGAGGGTGTTGAGATCTTCGTTTTAATCTGAAAATCTTTGGGTTTGGAGCACTTTGGAGTTTGGGTCATCATCTCCAACTTCTAAGTTTGGGTTATTTTCTTCAAGGTAGGGATTTCCTACTCCATCTTATAAGTTTTGTTCTAAGTTTCGGTATTTTGATATGTTGGGGGTATTTTGGTAATTTTGGCAGGCTGGGGGTATCTTGGTAATTTTGGGAAAAGTCCTGGTTGTTTTAATAAATTAATTTGTATAATTAATTTACGGAGAATTGAGGAATTTATTGATTTAATGGTGTAGTTGGATAATTGAATTTATTCGCCTATTGAATTGTTGTTACATTTATTTCCAGTATAGAAATAACTATTTTGGGCTATCGGTGGAGGATAGTCGTGCTTGTTGTAGATATGACATGTGGATTAGGGATAACTGAAACTAATCACATTGGTTAAGTCATTAATTCGACTGTTGCATTAATACAGAAATTACTTGTATTGATTGAGCATTGCATTATGCATATTGTTTGGGAGGAGATAGGGGATGTACTCCACGGTTTGGGAAAGATAGGGGATGGACCTCTAAACCGGATTTTATTTGGGAGGAGATAGGGATGGACTCCATTAGCATCACTATTATGTGTGCTTATTGATATTGAAGTGTTTTTACATGTTATTGATACAGCACTAAAATGTGTATCAAATTGGAAGTATGGAAGTGTTTTGATTTGAGCCCTTGTCTCATTTGTTATATATGTTGATAATGGAAGTAATGTGAATATGATATATAATTCACTGTTGTAAGTTCGGCCAGGTTCTGAGCCATATTGATAATAATGGAAAATGAAATGTGTCATAGACATTAGTGTCATGAACTGTATAATGATATAATTGAATATCTTGGTTAACCATCTATTGAATGCTCTGGCTTTATTCAATGCTTATATTTGGTTTAGTATATTTCTACTGGGCTGTGGCTCACCCTATAAGGGAACATCATTTTCAGGTCTAGGTGATAAGCTACCTCCAAGGACTTAGCTTGGAAAGATTTGGATCTTGCAGACTTTCGTTATTTGTGTTTTGATAGTACATGTAAACATTCAAGCCTAGGGCTTTATTTGTAATTGAGTTAGAACTCATATGTATGTGTCCAAGTGTTGGCTTGGCAAGATGTAAGCCCGTAGGGCATTTAACTTGATGTTACATGTAATGCTTTTATTTACGGATACTCTGATGAATGAATTATGGTTAATGCATCTTATTCTAGTATATGTATGGGTTTAATTTTGAGGGCGTTACAAATTCCATTATTGGTTTTTCCTGATACTTGTTTCATGATTGATCTCTTTAAAATTGTAGTTGAAAATACCAGAAAAATTATATTTTATTGATAAATAATGCAAAAGAAAATGAGATACAAATAGATCAGGCTGAGGCACGGATATGTCGTTTTTTTTAAGGAAATCAAGCCCACTGCAGTAGGAAGAACACAAATACTGATGCAGCAGTCACAAAATTATGACTTGTCCCCTCCAGGATACAATAGTCCGACAACTTGTCGTATGGTTCAGGCCAACTCTGCACAAGATGGTGAACCCAAAACTCCACCAAGAAAAAACACCATTCTTTACTTGTAATCTCTTAAGTATAAAAAATAGTTGGTGTAGAAAAGAGTAGATGAGATGAACTATTTATAGGCCACTAGAACTTTACAATTTACACCAAAATATAATAATAACCATTAAACTAGAGAAAGGGGAGAGTCTTCAAATATTGACTCACCACCAATTCATGAACTCCAATTAATTTTCATTAATGAACAAGATATAAAGTCACCAAAAACAAATGAATCTCTATTCACCAAACAAAATAAGATTCATGAACAAAACAAAACAAAAGAAAATTCATGAACAAAATATATAAATAAATAAATAAATAAAAGATATTAAAATGATCTAACATATATATATATATATATATATATTTGAATATCTGTGTCTAAACCTCATCTCTATGGCGGATCAAGGAATTTTTTTGTTAGTTCAGATTTTTTTGGGGGGTCAATGAATAGAAAATAATTAGGAATATTATAAAATTTACACCAAATTAAATATTCAACTATGATAAGAAGTTTATCATACAACCACAAATATATAACAAATTCAACCCACGATGATGAATCTCAAAGGTGGGAAATAGGGGCGATCACTGCCTCTACAATTTCCAAAAACTTCTTTAGCACACTAGTATTATTAATTATTAATTATTTTTAAATTATATGGGTTCTCTCTTTTAAGATTTAAAAAATAATAATAATAATTTAAGTCATCACATCCTCTATATTAATGTATTTGTACCCAAATAATTAATGAATGGGTAAATCACCCTTTGCATCCTTACAGTTTACACCAAATTCTACTTTGATCCTTGTATATAAAATTATGATAGTCAATTTTTTATATTTCTGGTCAAATTTAACTTTAGTTCCTACACATGAAATTGTGACAGTCAGCCCCCTATATTTTTAGTTAAATCTCATTTTGATCCCTACACAAATGTTAACATCTCTTTTTTGTTACTCAATCATTTAAATTTTAACAGAATCTAATCATGCGATAAGAATGTGATTACAACATGAGGGTAAGAGTGGAAAATCATCTATATTTTTTGCCAATACACATTTTATGCCAAAATTTACATCAAGTTATGATTGTATTAGGTTAAAACAAAATGAAGATTGTGAATGATTAAGAAGATGAATTAGGTTTTGTTTAAATTGGAAGCACGAAACTCTATTTTTTACGATAACATAATTTTCTGTCTATTCATCTTCCTTTCTCTTTGATTTATTTATTTATTTTTTTAATTTCGAAAGTTATATTTTTGTTGCATCTTCGTCCTAATTTTTAGCAAACACACACACACACACACACACATATATATATATATTATATAACTCTCAGATATTTATCACGTAGGACAAAATGTATTGGTGAAAAATATGAATGATTTTCTTTCTTACTCTTATTTTGTAATCACATTTTTATCACATGATTGAATTTTGTTAAAAATTTAAAAATGATAGATTACAAATACATCCCATGAGGTTTGCTTAAAGTACAGATTGTCCTCTGTGGTTTAAAAAATTACAAATACCTCATTGTTAGAATTTTTTATTTAACAAAATTAATTAAAAAAATGAAACTCATAATTTCTCTCCTATACAATAATAAAATTATCTAAATTATTAATTGAAACATATTTCTAACATCATTAAAATCTGTTAATTAACTTAATAATTTATTAATAAAATGGATAATTTGTTATGAAATTAAAAACATCAGGGATTGAAATGTAATTTTCAAAACCACATGGGGCGATTCGTATTTTAATTAAATTTCAGTGGATGTATTTATAATTTATCCATTTAAAAATGAAGTAACAGAAGAGAGACATTGACACTTGTGTAGGGACCAAAGTGATATTTGAGTAAAAGTGTAGAGAGTTGACTGTCACTATTTTATGTGTAAGGACCAAAATAAGATTTGACTAGAAGTGTAAGGAGTTGACTATCATAATTTCATGTGTAAAGGTTAAAGTAAGATAATACAAGGATGCAAGGTGTAATTTATCCTTAATAAATAATAAATTTTTTTTTAAAAAAAGAGGAGGAAGGATGGCAAAATTACCCAATCCGATTACATGTCACCCATACACGATTTTAATAGAAAATGTTTATTTAGAAGAGCATTGATAGGATATAATTGAGTACAAGGATGAATAACTCAAAACTATCAAGATTAAGATAAAATATAAAATTATATTGTTAAAATAGTTAAATTAAAAATTAAAAATTCATGCATAAAAAAAAAAAAAAAAAAAAAAAAACTTGCCGTCTTCCATAATAAAATTTGGAGATCCTTGAATAAGATTCGTTTGAAATGTGTGTTGGATTTTTGATTTTATGATTTTTTTTAGATTGAGATTAAAAAGCTTTGTTTGGAATGAGTTTTTTTTTTAATTTTTTTGACTTTTGTGAGAAAAAAAATGAAATGATTATGATTTAGATGTGATGTTTTATCTTATTAAGTTTTTAATTTATTTTATTTTATTTTATTTTGATTATTTTAGTACAAATATGATATGCCAAACCAGCCCATACATGCTGAAGTATGGGACATTTTAGCAGTCTACTTCAATCAATTCAAAGTTAGAAATTACAAAATAACATAATCTACATTTCATCTTACATAAACAAAACAAATAAGCAATCAATTGCTCTTGATGTTCCATATACATATATATATATATATATATAAATGACAAATTGACAAAAGCGTGTGCCAAAAAAAAATGAAAATGAAAAAGAGAGGTAACAAGGAATGCCATGCTCAAAATTTTCATTTAAAAAGTGACAAATGTCATTCAAAACACATGTTATTTTGTAATTATACTAGTGCATGCCCACGCCTAAAAGTACGGTGTAAATAATAATATTGGGATCAAAATGTAATTATAATTTGTACGTATCATGTTAAAATCTGTAGAGTCAGTAACACCTGATAAAAGATCAAGTCAATTATCTTACCATTAGTTTGTGGTTAACACCTGATACACTGGTGAGTATCATAGTATCTCAAACCACAAATATCTAATCGAAATAACATAATACAGACAACATAAATACTATAACCGGACAAATAGTAGTCTTTTGAAATTGTTTACATATTAAGATATGAAAACCAAATAGCAAAAAATAATTTTCCAATTAATCTGAAGAAAACATTAACACCTTTATACATCGCGGAGGGAGCTCAATATGAATTTTCTGCAACAAAAAATAGACAATCTATATAACAAAATACACGAATCGTCATCCTAAAACAGTGAATTTTGCAATCAACTGTAAATTGAAAAACTAAATGCATCATATCATCAAGAAGAAATGAACTCTATGCCATAGCATCCCAACAATATAGCAATTCATTTTTCACAAAACCGCTTAAATGGTGAAATTTAATTTTGTAAGAAAAATAATTCATGCAACTCATCTAATTTGTCCAATAGAAATTGTTGTTAGTATCAATACCTGAAACAAAATGTATAGTAAGAAGAGTAAATTAAATAAGAAAAATTATAAATAGGTGATAACTTACAAAATATTTAAAAACTCACTGATTTGTAATTTTTCCAATGAAATAATAAGATGAGTGAAGAGAGTCCATATTACTGTTTGGTGCAAGTCTCCATCGTCCTATAAAAATAAAAGAGAACATAATTTTATTAGAAGACAATTAGAGGGGAAAAAATGTATTTTAAAAAAAAAAAAAAAAAACTGACATGTCCAAAGTAGTGACAAATTACATGTCCAGAGTAATAAATCAATTCAATTCAAAAGAAAGACAATTTTGTTTTGGTACCACGCGGAGAACTCAATTGTAATTGAAAAATCTAAAAATCCCCTAGATATTGATTTGTGATTATGTAACAATTTTAAGCAGTATATAACAATCTCAATCAAACAATCAAGACAAATCAACACAACGATTTTAACGTGGAAAAACCACAATTAGACACCTCCAACTGTGATTAAAAAACCACGGGCAATAGCCACAAAACAATCCACTAAGAAGATTTAAAGGAATTACACAGGTATACTCTCAATTACCTAGCGAATCCACGCCTAATTGAACCAACCTCTATGTGCCTCTTCCAACCCCGTCTTCACCTCGGAATTGTCTTTACGATGAGCCACTCCAGAATCCACCGAAGCTTCAGGCTCGAATTCTTCAAAATCCACCGAAGAACAACTCTCTCTCTCTCTCTCTTGTGTATAACAAACAAAACCTTTGATGTACTCTCTTTAAACCATGAGTTGAATACTCAATAAAACATCAAAGAAAACTAACAAAATATCCCTAGATATAAACCTTAAGAACCAAAAAGAAGATCTAGAGGAATTAAATAGTTTTGGGAGAAAACCAACTATTTATAGAAAATTCAAAAGTAATCCTAGTTTTGGAAGAAATCCAATTACTTATAGAAATCCAAAAGTAATCCTAGTTTTGGAAGAAAATCAATTTCTTAAAGAAATCATTGTCAAACGGGATTGCCAATAATAAAACCTAACAATCTCCCCCTTTGGCAATGCCGTGACAAAACACACCTAACAAATAAAATCCTAATCACCCAAACCCATTACAACCAACAAATACAAACTTCTTTCTCAAGATTAATATCTGCAAAACAGCTATTAGTGCCACAATCTCCAAAACAACTGTTAGTGCCACAAGAGTATATGAAAAAGCAATAAATATATGACAAGATTATCTTGAAGTATGAGATGGAAAACATGAATAGATGCGGCTTGAAGATTTTAAGAACATGTAGCATGGATAGATGAAAACTAAGACTTATGCACCCGACACATGACATGAATACATGAAATCCTAAGACATACTGGACAACATTAATCCCCCCCCCCCTTTTTTTCACGGATTGACAAAGGAAGCTCAAACAATAAAGAAGCCAATGCAAAGCAACATGCAAACCAACTAATGCCAATCTCCCGTACCAAACAAAACAAAGTGTTCATGCTAACAAACTTTTGCAATGATAAACCAAACTCCCCTCTAAAAACAATGAACAAGGAAAAAAAACGACAAAAATAATATGGTGGAGCAAGTAAGGAATTCCAAATGTGTACCTTAAAAACACACAAGATGATCCAAGAAGCACAATTACTAGAAAACACAATGTGCACAATCTATAGAAGATTCCTCATGAAAGAAAGTGATGCATTATGTGAAAAGCATAGATCCCATGATAAAAGTGTGTGTGTGACTCTTGGGATTCGACAAACACTAGATTCAAATCCTAGTAGTGATATAAAAGCTGGACCTCCAACAAGAGAATCTAAGCATAACTACGGAAAGTCAAACCACTAGGAATCAAGGGATATTTGGTGAGTAAAAGCGAAGGCTCCCCCTCAATCAATGAATCCTTTATTTATTTTTATTTTTTTCACATCTTTTTATTTTCTTTCTTTTGCACATTTTTTTCTTTTTCACAATTTTTTTCTTTCTTTTGCACACTCATTGGCGGCTGACATGCTCAAGAGTATGGAAACCGAACCAGAGAAGCATGGATATAATAAGGATGGCCTGGTTGGTAACTCTGAGGTAGCCTTTTCCTCATGGCTGGACTGCAAAGAATAGAGGGGAAAGCCATGGAGATGCAAAAAGATGGAAGGTGGTTAAGAGACTCAACATCACCCATGATATGCTAGTATAGGTCAATTCCTCAAGAAAAGCAAAAGATACAATACCAGAAGTCCATAGAGAAAAATAATCACTAAGGCGGAAGACTCCAAAATTTGCTAATCCAAGAGTGTGTACAGAATGAGACATACTAATCAAAGAACACACACTCCAAAATGAGTAATGACCATAGAAAGCACACACATATTAACATGTAATGGTTATTCTCATCAATTCCAATATGCACCAAGGACTGCTCAAAAATTTCAAGCTTACAAAACCATATAAGAAAATCTTTTTGGATTTTTTTTTTTTTTAACCAAAGTAAGACAAAAAAACGAACATGCACACATTTTTTTTTTTAAAACAAAACAAGTCAGAAAACAAACAAGCACACATAAACCCAAAAACTAAAACAAATAAACAGATTAACACAAGTCAAGTTTTCTCACCCAAACCGCTTTAGTATAAACAAAGTTGTGAGCATTGTGGTTTTTGGGTGGTGTCTTGATGTTGTGGTTCCCTTCCCTTTCAATGAGAACCCGTCTTGACATGGTTTCCAACTTCCTATTCATAGGTCTAGGCAAATACACTCTCCCATGCAATTTATAACAATAAGGGCGAATATGACCATGCATACCACAATGATGACAAATAAAAACAGGGTGTACCTTCTTTTCTTTTACCTTACCAACTCTAGGGAGTTTGAGAAGTCTTTCCTCTTGTTGAATCTTTTGTCCTCCCTTTCTTTGAGTTCTTGTATCATGAGATATGGAAGCACTCTGTTTTTGCTCTCTCTTATCTCCAAAGCCAATGCCACTCTTGTCTGAATAGATTTGTTGAGACCCAATGATATCCTCCAAAGTCTTTGATCCTTTGTTCCAAAGACCAATGGTAACCATGGCACACTTGAGCTCTTCCTCTTTCTTGATCATTAGTTCTTCCAAAGCAACTTGTGACATCTCGAGAGATTCAATCTTTTCTTCAAACATGGCATGGGTTTCCTATAACTCATTCCTCTCTGTCTCACAAGTCAACAGTTTTGCACAAAGAATTTGTTGATCATCAGCTATCTTGATGGCATTGATCATAGCCTCGGAAATCTCCTCCTTAAGTTTGACATTCTCACTTTCACATGCTTTGACTTTCTTTGTGAGTTTGTCATTCAATTTGAATAAGTTAAGAGACTCCTTATACAGCTTTTCATAGGCTTGCTCAAGCTCTTCATCATCATCCTCCGAGGATTCATCATCAGTGGTGTTCTCAACCGACCTCTTCGGAGACTCTGTTCGTCCTTCGGTTTCGGAAGCCGCCATGAAATCAAGGAATTGTTTATATCCCTCTTCGCCTTGATCTTCATTGTCACTCTCATCTTCATCAGATTCTGATTCATCATCCGAAGTGATGGCGAGGGCTTTCTTCTTCTTCAAACGAGTGGGGCATTCTGAAGCAAAGTGGCCAAATCCTTGGCATTCATAGCATTGGACACTTTCAGAGTTCCCTTGTATCTTTCCTTTTTCTTTCTTGGCTATAGGATTAATTTTGAGTTTATCTTTGCCTTTAGATTTATGAGTATGAGTAGATTTCAAAAGATTAGGATTCTTTTTCAAAAAATTTTTTTTGAATTGTTTTACAAAAGCATCCATAATCTTGGAATCTATCTCACAATCCTCATCAGAATCCTTTCCAACATTATGAGCATTACTATAAGCAATAGTATCTTTTTGTTTCTTTTTGAAATTCCTATGTACCTCATAAGTTTGGAGATTTCCAACCAAGTGATCCAGCTTGAGGGTGTCAACATCTTGAGCCTCCTCAATAGCTGTAACTTTTGGTTGGAATCGATCGGGTAAGGATCTCAAAATTTTTCCCACAATCTTGGATTCTGGTATTTTTTCACCTAAATTGAAGCTGGAATTAACAATGTCACTCAACTTCGCATAAAATTCATCAAAGGTCTCACTATTTTTCATTGAAAGGTTTTCGAAACTAGATGTGACCCTTTGAAGTTTTGAGCGTTTAACCGAAGAAGTGCCCTCATGAATAGTTTGTAAGATATCCCAAGCCTCCTTTGCGACTTCACAATTGCAAATACGATTAAACTCTTCAGGTGTGACAGTGCAAAAGAGAGAATTGATAGCTTTACTATTCCAGCTACTATTTTGGTAATCAGTTGTGTCCCACTTATCAATTGGTTTGGGGAAAGTTACTCCATCAACAGTAATTGTTGATTCAGTCCACCCATTCATGACGGATTGCCAAACTTTTTCATCAATAGATTTTAAAAAAGATCTCATCCGAGCTTTCTAAAAAGAATAATTGGATCCGTCAAGTAGGGGTGGTCGAACCATAAAATTTCCCTCACGAATTAAATCCATTATCACAAATCAAACAAGATCTCGTTCTAAAAGAATTTTTTTAAAAAAAATAAAGCGTTCTAAAAGAATTTTTTTTTAAAAAAAATAGAACGACCTGCTCTGATACCAATTGAAAAATCTAGAAATCCCCTAGATATTGATTTGTGATTATGTAACAATTTTAAGCAGTATATAACAATCCCAATCAAACAATCAAGACAAATCAACACAACGATTTTAACGTGGAAAAACCACAATTGGACACCTCCAATTGTGATTAAAAAACTACGGGCAACAGCCACAAAACAATCCACTAAGAAGATTTAAATGAATTACACAGGTATACTCTCAATTACCTAGCGAATCCACGCCTAATTGATCCAACCTCTATGTGCCTCTTCCAACCCCGTCTTCACCTCGGAATTGTCTTTACGATGAGCCACTCCAGAATCCACCGAAGGTTCAGGATCGAATTCTTCAGAATCCACCGAAGAACAACTCTCTCTCTCTCTTGTGTATAACAAACAAAACATTTGATGTACTCTCTTTAAACCATGAGCTGAATACTCAATAAAACATCAAAGAAAACTAACAAAATATCCCCAGATATAAACCTTAAGAACCAAAAAGAAGATCTAGAGGAATTAAATAGTTTTGGGAGAAAACCAACTATTTATAGAAAATCCAAAAGTAATCCAATTACTTATAGAAATCCAAAAGTAATCCTAATTTTGGAAGAAAATCAATTTCTTAAAGAAATCATTGTCAAACGGGATTGCCAATAATAAAACCTAACAGTAATAAACTGATTCAAAATAAAAGATCAAGTTAGCACTCTTATCATTAGTTTGTGGCTAACACCTAGTGCATTGGTGAGCGTCACAGTACCCGAACTACAAATATCTTATTGAAATAACATAAAATAGACAACATGGATTAGGCAAAATGCAAAGTATAACCTCACAAATAGTAGTCTATAGAAATTATTTACATATTAAGATACGGAAATCAAATCTCAAAGAATAATTTTCCTATCAATCTGAAGAAAGCAGTGACACCTCTCTACATTGCAGAGGGAGCCCTAATATTGAATTTTTCTATAACAAAAAATAGACAAAACACACGGATCGTCACCCTAAAACAATGAATTTTGTAGTAAACTGTAAATTGAAAAACTAAATGCATCATATTATCAAGAAGAAATCAACTCTATGCCATAGCATCCCAACAATGTAGCAATACATTTTTCATAAAACCGCTTATGAAAAACTACTTAAACGGTGAAATTTGATTTTGTAAAATAAATAATTCTTGCAACTAATCTAGTGTGTCAAATTAATGTGAAAATCATAAATTACATCAACTATAGACAACTTTAGAATAGAAATTGTTGCTTTAAAAAATAACCAAATTGAAAAGATTTAAAGCCATCCAATAGCCATCAACTGTTGCTAGTATCAATACCTAAAATGAAAATGATCTTAGCATGTTTTCCTCCTCTAGTTCTAACATAGTCCAGTTGGGTTAGAAATGGCACCTAGAATGAAACATCTTTTGAAAGCTAATTAATGTGCGAATCTTCAATTTGAGATTATTAGAAACTTCACTCTTCAATCTCATCCCATTTAGACTATAAATCTATATAAATAGAACAAATGGCTAGAAATTTTAGAGGTTAATACAGGTTAGTATTGCCAAAACCTTTAATACAAAAGTTAATTTCACTAAATACATATTAAATACAAAAGTTATTTTTGTTCATGGAAAGGTAGCAATACATGGCATATTTTAATTCACCAAGTTAAACCGAACGAAGAAATCAATAGATACTTAACATATCGATGGCTCCTACATTATTATTAGGAATCAAACATATTGATGGCTTAAGCTTTATTGAATTGTATTGAACAAAAAGAGGTGTAAATGAAACTGCAAACGTTATGAAACTAATTCATATACCATGAATAACATATCTCATTCAAGGAATTAATAAAAAATCACATAGATATGTAGATGTCAAACTAATAACTTATCAATTATTTTCCGCCACCCAATTTTACTAAAGTTAAACAATTTATCAAAATGAGTTGTGTTTCCAACGAAAACTATCAATAAAACATATCAATCACTTAGTATTTTACTTCCAAGATTCTATTTATTAAAATTAACAAATAACAAAAGTTTTGCACATCTACACAGTTTTAAAATAATAATTTCACTCCAAACATTAAATAAAAATAATAAATCAGTCTATATGAAGACATTTTCAGGAATTGATAACACAATCTGACTCCAAACAGCATCAAAAGAAAATATTAATGAATGTTACCATTTTTCTTAACAAAAGGTGTAAATGAGTAGAAATATATGTAGTAGCGAAGGGTGGAAATATATATTTCTGCACCTAAAGTCACTACAAGAAAAAACACATTTGGCGACTAACTTTTTAGTTGCCAAAAGTCAATTTTTAGTCGCCAAAAGTCGGTTTTTAAGTTTCCTCGACTAAATTTTTTAGTCACCGGTTTGGTCGGTGGAAAACGGTCGGGAAAGGTATTGGCAACTAAAAAAATTTTAGTCGCCAAAAAGCAAGTCTTTACCGACCAAAACTTTGATCGCCAATAGTCAATTATATTTTTTAAATTATACATTTGGCGACTAAATTTTTAGTCGCCAATAGTCAATTACATTTTTTTAAATTATACATTTACCGACTAATGTTTTCGTCGCCAATACTCAAGGAATCGGCGACCAAACAGATTTAGTCGCCAAAAGCTCATTCCGGAAAAAAAAAAAAATTTACACCCTGCCCTTGTGGAGATTCGAACCATCAACCTCCCACGCCATAAACCTTATACAATACACTCTTTCCACTATGCCTCCATAACATCATATGATTATATATGCAACATATATTATTTATATAGTACTTAGCCCCGTATTAATATCAAAGTATATATATAAACATAATTATTTTTTATAGAACATAATTTATGTAAAAATAAATTATTTAGTAGAAAAAAAAGGACACCACTTTTGGCGTCGCCAATTCTATATTTTTGGCTACTAATTATTTTTTAGTCGTTAAAAAAAAATTTCCCGCGCTAAAATTACCACTTTTGGCGACTAAACTGTTTTTTAGTCGCCAAAAAGCCTCACTTTCGGCTACTAAACATATTTTTAGTCACCGAATGCTTCACTTTTGGCTACTAATTTTTTTTTAGTCGCCAAAGGGACTTACTTTTGGCTACTAAAATTTTTTTAGTTGGTAAAAGCCTCACTTTTGGCGACCAAACGGATTTTTAGTCGCCGAATGCCTCACTTTTAGCTACTATATTTTTTTTAGTCGCCAAAAGGCCTTACTTTTGGCTACTAAAATTTTTTTAGTCACTAAAAGCCATATATCAGCGACCAAACACATTTTTAATTGCCAAAACCTATACTTTTGGCTACTAAAATTTTTTAGTCGCTAAAAATCTTTACTTTTGGCTACTAATACATTTTTAGTCGCCAAATGCTATACTTTCAGCGATGAAATGTAATTTTTTAGTCACCAATAGTGCTTTTTCTTGTAGTGAGTGGACAAATAGATAAAAAAAAAAGAAGGTCAAATTACACAAATAGTCCCTGTAGTTCGAGGCTTGTGTCATTTTGATCCTTGACATTTCAATTGTAACACATTTGACCATGAATTTTGAATTTTGTTCTAAATAAGGACAATTGAAGATATCATTAGATTTTTCAAGGGTAAAATCGTCAATTTGATAAAATATAAACTAATTTGACAAAAATAAATGTCAAACAAATATTTTTTGAATTTTTAAAAATTATTTCTACCCACTAAATATAAAATTATGTAAAATTGATAAATCTTTTAGACATTTATTTATTTTTTTTATCAAATTAATTTTTATTATGTATTTGGATGATGATCATGTAAAATTAATTTTAAAAAATAATCATGTAATTTTTATTAATTTTACATAATTTTATCATTGGTGGATAAAAATAATTTTTAAAAAATTAAAAATATTTTTTTGACATTTATTTTTGTCAAATTAGTTTATATTTTATCAAATTGATGATTTTACCCTTGAAAAATCTAATGATATCTTCAATTGTCTTTATTTGGAACAAGATTCAAAATTCAGGGTCAAATGTGTCACAATTAAAAAGTCAGGGACCAAAGTGACACAAGCTCCAAACTATAGGGACTATTAGTGTAATTCACCCATAAAAAAAAACAAAAAGTATATATTTTAGAAAGTCAACCGCTAAAGTCAAAGAGCCTACAAATAATTTCAAAAAAAATAATTCATCCACGGGGTAGTCAACTACTAAAACGTCTCAAGATATAACTAAGCTAACTTTTTTTTTTTTCCCCCACAAAAGATAGATATTATAAAGAGATATTTCAATGTACATAAGAAAATATCTAACCTTAAAGAAATATTATGAGAAGTGAATTATTAACCTTAAAAGATCTAAGAATTGACTTTTCAAGATTGTTTCATTTTTGGGAAAAAATAAATAAATAAAAGAGGCAAAGATAAAAAATAAAAAATAAATTGGTTTACTTAATTTATTGTAAGAAAAGTTATCATACACTACTTTAGGCATTGATAAATTGCAAATAATATCTTGCTCATTATGATCTTGTGCGAGAAACTAAACACCAACAATTTAATTCTTTTAAACTGTTTTTGATCATGAACTTGAATATAGATTTGAAAAAGGAAATAAAAATGAAAAAGAAGAAAAAATTTAAATTATATTTCATTCATATTTTATTCATGAATTTAAAAATTTTAAAAGAAGAAAACAGTATGATACCATAATATGAATTTAAAAATCAATTAATTTAAAAAATTAATTCATGAATTCTATAAGGCATATTTGTTGAAATAGAAAAATGAAATATGGTTTAGATTTAACTGAGAAAAAATGTTTAAAAAAAAAAAAAACATATAATATAGTTGGTTTCTTGCTCCCCCACCGCATCCACCGCACCCACCCCAATTTGATTTTAATAAATCCAAATAATGATAATTGTAAGAAGAAAAAAAAAACTAGACTTGTAAATTTCCTACACAACCAACCAAAGAAATAATCACAGAATAACAATGATAAAATCAAAGCCCAGGTTTCCATACTTACCACATCTCTACCTTGTTTCGATATGAAAGGTCTTAAGGAAGTCCACAATGTTTCAATCACAAACTGTAAATATCAATAAAGTAATTAAATTGGACAAAACTGAAACATTATTAAAGATTATTGAAGATTATTGAAACAAAAGATATTCAAAAATTAAAACATTATTGAAACAAAAGATATCCAAAAATAAAAATATAAATAGTCAAGAAAAATCAAAGCCCAGGTTTTCATTTTCCCATTGTTTGCTCACCTGAATAGTATTTCTACCAGATTCTTCCTTTGTGGAATAAAACTGTAATTAATGAAATTTGAATGTTACCAATTGTTTATGAACGAGTGTTTTATGCAATAAAAAAAACTCAAAATCTAAAATAGTACGACTTTAATAATGTAATAAGGTCTTGTTTGATTAATAGGATTAATAATAAAATGATTAATAACCATTTATTATCCAATCAAATTCGTGACATAACCATTTATTATGTATTCATTTATTTTATTTTGATTATTCTAGTCCAAATATGATATGCCAAACCAGCCCAATACATGCTGAAGTATGGGACATTTAGCAGTCTACTTCAATCAATTCAAAGTTGGAAATTACAAAATAACATAATCTACATTTCATCTTACATAAACAAAACAAATAAGCAATCAATAGCTCTTGATGTTCCATATATATGTATATATAAAAGACAAATTGACAAAAGCCTGTGCCAAAAAAAAAAAATGAAAAAGGAAAAGAGAGGTAACAAGGAATGCCATGTCCAAAATTTTCATTTAGAAAGTGACAAATGTCATTCAAAACACATGTTATTTTGTAATTATATTTATTCACATTTCATATTTTTTTTTAAATTTTTTTTAAAAATTCATGAATCAAATACAGTCTTAGTAGGCTCCGTATACACCAGTATTAGTTTTGATCATTTTAGCATTAATATAAATTATAGTAAATCTCATTAAATTATGACCTATTCGCACTTTATTTTTTAAAATTTCAAATTTCAACAGTTAACCACTTCAAAATATTATTTTATTACACTTAATTATTGGGGTAAATTATAAATACACCCTTGAGATTTGCTCAAAATATAAATTGCCCCCTGTGATTTGGAAAATTACAAATACCTCCCTGTTAGAATTTTTTATTTAACAGAATTAACTGAGAATTAAAATTTCTAACTGTTCACTTATACAATAATAAAATTATCCAAATTATTAATTGAAATAAAATTTTAATATTATTAAAAATTGTTAATTAACTTGATGATTTATTAATAAAAAGATCTATTTGTTATGAAATTAAAAACTTTAGGGGCATAATGTAATTTCTAGAATCATAGGGGTAATTTGTAATTTAAGTAAATCTCAGGGGGTGTGTTTGTAATTTACCATAATTATTTTCGCTAGAATTTTATGAGAAAATTACACAAAATTAGGTCATGTGTGAAGCATATGACACATTTATTGAATTTTTAGAATAATAATGCTTGCATTTTGTCACTAAGAAGACAAAATTCAAATTAAATCACCAAAAGAAAGTATTATCATCTTAAAAAATTAACAAGTGTGTCTTTTTCTTTATAAATGACTTTATTCTATTTAAATCACTAACATAATCCTATTGGAAAGTATTGAATGTAATAGGTATTGAATGTAATAAGATAATATTTTGAGGTAATTAACTACTCCATTGAGTTTTGAAGTTCAGGGAGACGAAAAATTTAAAGGAATTTAGTGTAATTTATCCTTAACGTTATTAAAAGAAAAACTAATATAACTATATTAAATTTATAAAATGTATTATATTTTTCTTAACCTTAAAAGTGTTAAGTGTAAATTTATTTGTTTATTTATATTTCTTTGGCTTGATATATTGAGTTTTTTTTTGTTTTTATTTTTTGTTTGTTTTTTTTTTTTTTTTTTGGGGGGGGGGGGGGGAGTTGCTTAGTTGTTTACTCGATCCCTTTGAAATTTCTTGAACAGTGTCCATTATTTATATTTTCCTTGAGCCAAACCCCACACCCACCACCCAAAAAGGGGGGGGGGGGGGGAAACAAACAGGGGGAGGAAAAAACAAACAAACAAACAAAAAGAATCAAGTTTTGGTGAACATTGGGATTGGCTAACCTTCTAGATGAGACAAATGATGGTCAACCTGTGCATACAGACAAGCCATCCATCTAATGTTTGGTAAGTGATTTATTACGTTTTTAAACATAAATATATTTTATTTAAAAAAATTTAATATGAGATAAGATTTATGAGGTCATAAAAATATTTATAGAGTTAAATGATACATAAGTCATAAATCTAGTTGACCACACAAATATTGGCTTTTGCAGCAGCTATCGATAGAAACACATTCACATTTGCACAATATGTTGATTATAGTTGAAATTTGAAATGAATCTTATTTCATCTGATTCACGAGGGATTTTATTATAAGAAATTGGAGGGTGAAACTTGTCTTGAGTGAATTTATAGATGTGATGTATGATTAGTAATTTGAGTAAATTATCAATAGGTCTTATTAATTAGACTCAATTTATATTAAATTCTACTGAAAATAAATCCTGCTAAAATTATAGCTAAAAATAATTTTTTATGACGATTTTTTTTTGCATATGTCGCTAAAAATTAACAATTAGTAATTTTCTTTATCACAATTTTTATAATTTGTCGCTAAAACTTACAATTAGTAACGTTTTTCTGTGACGATTTTTCAAACTGTTGTTGAAAGTTAAAAATTAATATTTTTTTGTATTTTTTTTTAAAATGTCGCTAAAATTTATAATTAGTGATTTTTTATGACAAAATTTAATGAAACTGTTTATTTAGTTGTCAAACTTTCTCTTGTCAAGATTTAGAGAAAATATAATAATTTTTTATAATTTGGAAATAATTGTACTAACATTCTTTTAATTGGGCTAAACAGGTGGGAATTAATACAAATAATGTGAAAATATAAAAGTAAATAAAGTAAATTGTATATTGTCATGTGGAAGAGACGACAATATCATTTTTCTATCCATATAATTATCAAAATATGATTAAATATTTGATGAATTAAAATTTTAAGGAACTCAATGTAATTATGTCAAAATTTTAAAAATTTAGGGTAAAGTAGTAACAAGTTTTAATAGTTGGATTTAATTTCTTTCAAGTCCTATTGAAAATAATTCTTAGTCAAATCATCGCTAAAAATAAATTTTCTGTGACATTTTTTTTATATATGTCGCTAAAAATTAATAATTAATGACTTTTTGTTATCATGATTTTTATAAATTATAGTTAAAATTTACAAATAGTGATATTTTTCTGTGATAAATTTTTTAAATTATCGCTGAAAGTTTAAAATTAGTGACTTTTTTGTGATAATTTTTTTAAACTGCCCTTAAAACTTATAATTAGTGATATTTTTTGTGATAGTTTTTAAACTATCGTTGAAAATTAACAATGATTGACATCTTTTAATAGTATTTGATAAAAAATACCATTAATTCTCACAGGCCTTGTTGGATAATGACACCTATTAGAATTTACACGAAAATTCCCAAAACTTTATTGTATTTTTTTCAAAATTTAAGAAAAATAAGTGTAATTTACCCGAAATAATTTTACCAACCAATAAAAATTTCAACCAATTGAATTAGATTCTTTAGAAGTGATGAGACCAATGATGGACAAATTAATTAAGCTAATAAATCATCCACAAGACAGACACAAATTAACATGAAAAATCCTAAAGGGAGAAATCATTTAGACTGTTTGATTTCAGAGAAAGCTCACTTTTTCAGGAAATTGAGTTTTTTATTTTTTTTTATTTTTAGTCAGAAATTTTAATATTTTAAGAAATTTGTTTATTTTTAGGTGTACTTAATCTAGATATATGTAAAAAGTATAATATTTATAAAAATATATTTAAAAATTCATCAAATATAAAATAAAAATAAAAATTTGTATTCTAGTTTATTTATTGAATTTTTAAAATGTTTTTTCAAAAATATTTTGTTTTTAAGTTGCGTTATGTGCATCTAAAAAGTTATTAAAAAAATTCACTAAAAATTTAAAAAAAAAAAAAGCGTACACACACAAAAATTTTTTTTAAGAAATGTTAGTGTAATTTTCTCAAAATAATTTTACCAACCAATTAAGGCCTGGTTTGGGTACTCACAAAAAAGTCAAAAAGTCAAAAAATTATTACTATTCACCCAAAAAAATATTAAAAAATTAACATAAATACACAACCTTCCTTGTCAAACAACTCTGACGGCAGAGCAACGGAGGTGACTTGTGGGAAAAATTGCACTTATTTAGGTGTACAAATAATACGGTGTTGTTCGGCCTATGGGGGTCCATCACGGGTCCCTTTTTAATAATCTGAACCGTTAAATGTGTAGAACTCGTCGAGTATTATATGCTTGTAAAAAATCACATTGATCAGATATCGGTAACTATATAATCAAATCAATTAAAATTTATAAAATGGATGGTGTCATAGTTAACGATTGAAAAAAAAACTAATCCGATCAGATAGTTATCGATATCCGATTAACGTGATTTTTTACAAGAATATAGTATTCGACAAGTTCTACATATTGAACGGTTTTGATTAGCAAAACGGGACCCGTGGTGGGCCCCACAGACCGAACAACACCTCCAATTTAATGCCCGAAAAGCAGGGGATCATCTCCCAAACAACACTCTGCTGACGCTGTCCCTCAATTCAGCTTATTCCATCCAATCTTCTCCTATACACTAATTTATACATTTTTTTAATACACAGTTTTTCATAAAAGTCAAAAAAAACTTAAAAAGTATTTTGAAAATAGCCCTGAACCCCACCTAACCCATCTTCCCAAACAGAGGCTTTGTGCTTCAAGATAAATTTTCAAAAAAAAAAAAAGTTTAAAGAGAGAGTTTAGAATATTTTTTGATTTATTTGGTTATATATTTTGAAAAAAGTTTTGGAGTTTGAGAGTTTGGAATAGTTTGATATTTTGTTGTAGTTTAGTTGATGTGTGTGAGAGAAAAGTGACTGAGAAAGAGAGAGGAGAGAGAAAAAATGATTAATTGATGTCATAGAGAGAAGTAATTTAGATTTTTTTTGAAAAAATTTGTAACCAAACATGTTTTTGAAAATTTTATTCCAAAAACATGTTTCAAAATACAAACCAAACACACTCTGTATCTTGAAATACAAACCAAACAAGCCCTGTGTTTTGAGAGTTAAACCAAACAAGACCCAAATGTCTCACATAAGTGTGGGATCCACACTTTTGTGATAACTCCACACCTATACGAAACATTTTATCATTCATTTGATAGAAAATTTGAAACATCTAAGGGGTTGTTTAGGGTGTCCTAAATAAGTGCACTTTTTGTCTTTTTAAACTAAAAAGTTGAGGAAAAAAATATGGATGTTTGGGTTAACTTTTTGACTTTTTATGAAAAAATGTGTATTAAAAAATTGTATAAATAAGTGTATAGGAGAAGTTAGTGATGGAATAGATCGTACGGTCAGAAGCGTAAGGGGCAGCGCGACAAAGGGTAGGGTAGGAGATTGATTCTCTCCTTTTCGGGCATAAATTGGACAGTGTTGTTCGGCCCATGGGGGCCCACCACGGGTCCTGTTTTGATAATCGGAACCATTCAATGTGTAGAACTCGTCAAGTACTATATGCTTGCAAAAAATCACGTTAATTGGATATCAATAGCTATCTGATCGTGTTAGTTTTTCTTGTCAACTGTTAACTATGACACCATCTATTTTTTATACAAAACTGATTTGATCATATAGTTACCGATTTTCAATCAACATGATTTTTTACAGGCATATAATTCTGAACAAGTTCTACATATTTAACGGTTCGGATTTTAAAACGGGACCCGCAGTGGGCCGCCACGGGCCAACATTTCTGTCCAACTTAGTGATTTTATATATGTAATTCTTTTTTTTTTTTCCCTCTCATGGTACTAAAGGGTCAATTCAGTCCCGAAAATTGTGTAAATGTTGTTTGATTAAAATATTATGTATATTAATTTTTTAATATTTTTAATTTGTGAATAGTGATCACTTTTTTTTTTTTTTTTGTAACTTTTTGACTTTTTAACTTTTTTACAACACCCCAAACCAGGCCTAAACTTTCAACCAACTGAATTAAATTGTTCGTATGTGATGAGACCAATGATGGACAAATTAGTTAAAGCTAATAATCATCCACAAGATAGAGACATAATTAGCATGAAAATCCTAAAAGAAAAATGTTTTGGAGCTCTAATTTTTGAGCTCTAAAAGTAGCTCTAATGAGTTGGCAGTGGGCTTCACTCACAGTAATATGATATTGTAGTCTTGATTTATTTTTATTTTATTTTATTTTATTTTTTTATTGTCATATCATTAGTATTTTATTAAAGCACCAAAATTAATGATTTGAATGATTGCTGAATCCTAAAAAGGCGCTTTGACAATCAAGGAAATCCATTACACAAAAAAAGACACGGCGGATTTAGTCCTAAGCAGTTAAAGTCATCGCTTTAGGCTACCCCAATTTTGAAAGGTGTTATACTTCAAATATCTTAAATAACTAGCAATCAATTCCTCAGATGCACTAATCACATTTGACATCTTGTATAACATAGACAATTTTAACATCAGTATCCATCGTCCCTTGAAAATGGTAATATCTTCTAATGGGCAATGCTGGGACCCCCAGTGGGGGCGACCCCAGCACCCCCAGTGCCAGGTGGGGCACTGTCAATGGCCAAAAATTTATCCAAAAAAAAAAAAAAAAAAAAAATTTTTTGGGCCAATCAGAGAGGACCCCCAGTACCCCACTGGGGTCTCAGCCATTTTCCATCTTCTAATATGCCTTCGTTTGACATGTTTGATTTTTTTGGTTATAAAAAGATAAAATAAACTTTTTAACTTAATAAGATAAAATATCACATTCAACGCATAATTATTATTGTTTCTTTTACAAAAATCAAAAAAATTAAAAAATCTATCCCAAACGGAATTTTTTAACCCCAAACTAAAATAATTAAAAACTCAAAAAATCAATCCATATCTCAAACGAACTCTTAAATCTATAAATACAGAAACAGTCACCCAATTTGATGAACATATGAGATTCTTTACTAACAAATTTTATAAAAAATTCTTTATTCATATATATTCTGTGCTTGATTTTGTAACCGATTTCCATAATAGAATTATATCTTTCATTGAATCCCGTGAAACTTGTGGATTCTCGCATTCACTCCATCCAACGTTAACTACTTGAAATTTGGACAACAAACAAATTGAATTGTTCTTTTCAAAAAACAAATCAAATTATTTATGAACAACGGAGGCCTCGTTTGAAAATAAGTTTTTTTTAAGTATTTTTTTGATTTTTTATCTAAAATATAATATAAAAAAACTAATATATTTAAAATGATTTTTTAATTTTTTACAAAAAGATGTATAAAAAGTAAAGAGAAAAGAAAATTTTTGATTTTTTAGCCTTGGTTTGGCTTTCATCTTTGACTATTATATAATCACAAAAAGACAAAAAAAAGTTATAAAATCACAAAAAGACAAAAAAGTTACAAAAGTACCAAACTACCTCATATACAAACAAAAAGTCAAAAAAGCATAATTTTATACTAAGGGTAATTTTGTCATTTCAAAGCCAAAAAGTCAAAAAAACCAAATAAAAATACCAAACAACTAAAAAAGTTCCAGGCTAAAAAAGTCATTGCCAAATGACCCCTTAGTATATGTTGTTAATTTTTTTTATTTTTTTAGTGACTTTTTTATTTTTTAATTAAAATCATCACTTGTCAAACGAGACCTCAAGCTCAATTTGTTTGATATTCATATTAATTTATTTACTTTACTAAAGTTTGAGCTCGTGCTAGTGCTCAGCTTGTTTATATTATTGACTTGAGTCAAGTTTAAATTTCTTAAATACATGACAAGTTGAGCTTGAACTCAAATTTTTATACTTGATTCAAACTTAAGCTTAATAAGTTTTTAACTAATCAAATTTTCAAAGTCCGGCTCCTTTGTATCCCCACCCGAGTGTTTATTGGGCCAAGGCTGTTATACTTGAATTGAAACTCATTTTGTTGCTCCTTAAGAATCACAACTTGAGTGCATGCTTTGTTTTCCTACCATTTTACTTTCACTAAACTCTCTAAACGTATTACAACTAAGAATATAAAAAATAAATAAATAAATTTACAAGTCAATGTTTGGTAAAATGAGCCAATATGTTTAAACACCTCAGAAACTATTTCCGTGAGATGTTTTCATGACAAAATTAGGTATAACAGATTAATGTTTATTATAATATTTACCAAAAAAAAGGACAAAATAAAAGAGTTCTGCTAAAAACCCCAAATAAATTATAAAACCTCTCACATGGCTGTGATAATTTATTTGGTAATTTTTGGGATTCATAGCATTTTCCGAAATAAAATAATGAGACATTTACACATAAGTCCTAATTTATGAACTTATACTCCATTAAGTACTAACTAAGATTTTTTAGACCTTCAAGTCCCATTAAATTTTTAATAGTCAGAATTATCTTTCAAATAATGATTGTTCATCATTGATGATTTGACATTTATTTTAATTTTCAAAACTTTAAAATATCAACTTTAAAATTGAAAAAAAAAAAATTATGTGCAAAAAAAACTAATGTTTTTTTTTTGGTTGAAAAATTGAATTATTTTTTTGTGCAAAATTAAAAAAAATTGTGTTTATAATGGAGCATGATGATGGAATATTAATATGCAAAATTGGGAAAAAAAAACTTTTAAAAAAAATGATAATGTTCTCAGTTTTAAAACTGGAAAAAACTGATAATGTTTTCGATTTTATTGGATAGTTGAATCAAACCAATCAGTAGAAGGGCAAAAACGTTTAATCTCATGCTTTGTTTTTTTTTATCAATTGGTGAAACAATTATTTAGAACATTTCTATACAAAATTGATAATGTTCTTATTTTAAAAATTAAGAAAAGCTGATAATATTATCAATTTTATTATATAAGATTTATTAGTTTAAAAAATCTTAGATGGATTTGAGTTATCATAACATTTATAAATAGAATCTTTCAGTAATTAACTGTAAAATAAAAATAACCAAAAAAAAATTGCGTTTGGTAGAACCATAGAGGGTGACCTTTGAGATGCAGTAAGATTAATCCATTATAATATCGATATCATAAATTTTAAACATAAAACTAGTTAGTGTGTTTGCTTTTATTTTTTAATTCAATTTTTTGAAAATCGACTCTCTTGTATTTTGAATTTTTTTTCAGTAAATATTTTTAAAATTTTAAGTAATTTTTTATTTTTTTAGATGCACATTAGTTAAATGTATCTAAAAAGTAAAATATTTGTGAAAAAATATTTTAAAAAATTAATAAATACATAAAAATACGAAAAACATATTGAATTTTTATATATTTTTTTTGTATTTTTGGTATTTAGTGAAATTTTTTTAAAGATTTTTTTTCACGAAAATTGTACTTTTTAAGTGTATTTATGTTAGGTGTATCTAAAAATTTTAAAAATTGCTTAAAATATTAAAAAATTTAGTAAAAATAAAAAAATATGAAAAATAAGAAAATAAATTTTTTTGAAAAGTATTTTTGAAAAACTAAAAACAAATATGGGGAATATCATTCACACATCGAATAAAATAATCATACATCACACCTAAAACTGAGAAACAAACTGATTTGGATTAGGTCATATCGAATTGCATATTTATTTAGGCGAAACACATACTCGGAAAATTTATCGACCGTCATATCGAATTGCATATTTATTCAGGCGAAACACGTACTTGGAAAATTTATCAACTGAGCTGTATTTGGTTGAATTTATGTGAGTTGGGTTTCTATTATATTGAAATCTTAATATGAAAGAATTTGGGGGATTCATGAAATTTATCATAGGTTCTATTTTGATGATCTGAATTATTCACTTTCTAAGACTCGTTGATTAGTATATTCATACAAAACAATAAAATGATCGAACAATGGTAATTATATGTTTGAATCAAATTTATATTACAAAAAAATATATAATTCTTCTTGAAATTATATTTGTCATCCATTTTTTATAAAAAAAAAATATGATTCAAATATATAGTTACTGATGTCCAATTATCTTATTTTTTTTCATGAATATTTTACTTTATAAGTCTAAAAAAATAAACAGTTCGGATCATCAAAATTAATTTCAAAATGGACTTACCAAGCCCAAATGTTCTCTCCAGTTGAGATCCCAACTCGAGAGAAACTAAACCTAATTATATCAAGGGTAAACTATTAATAAGTCATAATAGTTAGATTTAATTCCCATCATATTGAAAGTTAGTCATAATAAAATCGTCGTTAAAAATAATTTTTTGTGACCCATTTTTTTTTGCATATATCGCTAAAAATTGATAATTAGTGATGTTTTTATGTGATGAATTTTTCAAATTGTTGTTGAAAATTAGTAATTTTTTTTGTAACGATTTTTTTAAACTATTGCTAAAACTTATAAATAGTGACTTTTTTGTAACAATTTTTTTAAACTGCCGATGAAAATTAACAATTAGTGACGTGTTTTAATAGTGTTTAATGAAAAATATCGTCAATTATCATAGGACTTATTACACAATAAATTCACCTATTAAAATCTACACACAAACCCCCATATCAACAAAAGTTGAACCTACAAACCCAAAAATATGAGTAGAAGCCCGCGGCTCGTGGGCTGCCCGTGGTGGGCCTGAGCCCAGCCCTGAGACCTTAGGCTAGGGCCATCATTTTGAAGCCCGGCTCGTGGCCTGACCCATCGGCCCGTTTAAGACTCACTTAAGGCCCGGTCTCGCCCGAGACCCAATTTCTTTTTTAGTAGATAATAATAAAATTTTGGTCGAAAAAATAAAAATAATTTTTTTTTTTTGTTTAGGCCGGCCCAAGCCTGAGGCCCGAATATCCCTGGGCCTCGGCCTAATCTTCTAGCCCGCGGGCTGGCTTGACTCATCCTGAATTTTGACGAGAGCCCATGAGGCTCGACATGGAATGGTCCGGGCTCGAGTGAGCCGGACCAGACCAAATTTACACCCCCCTATCCATAAACTATTTATCCAACTTGTTTTTGGGCCAATAATGTTTAAATTTCATTGTAAAACTCAACATCCAAGAGCCTCTAGATCTACTTTTCCTATTCTTTCTTCTAAAAAAATAAAATAAAAAATAAAAGTAGACTAATAATAAATAATTTTGTCATCTTGTGCTATTAAGTCACAATTAAAAAATTTAAAAAGTTTGTATATATTAACAAGACCCAAATTAAAGTAATTTGGTTAACCATTGTGGGTTGTTTGGGATGACCTAAATAAGTGTACTTTTTGTCTTTTTACGAAAAAATATGTAAAAAAGTAGAAGATGATGTGATGAAAAAAAGATAAAAAGATAAAAAATGTGTACTTATTTAGAATAGCCAAACTTGATCTTAACAAAATTTAAAGTGATTGTACATTATTTATTGAATGCGCTCTCATATATTATATGCAAATATTTTAAGTTTCTTCCAAATGTCTGAGAAACCGACATTAATAAAATTTTAAATTAAAAAATGATTTGCTAGCCAATGTTTATGGACATAAGAAAAGGATAGAGAAAGTGAATAATGTCAAAACTTTTTTTCTTTATTGATTTCAAAAAGAATTTAACATTTTCACCATATTTTCAAAATAATTTTTTACACAAATTCTAATATTAAATAATACTTTTAATCTTTGCCTATATTAAAAACTAAGAATGGCTAAATTATGTCATCAAGGAGAATCAAAATTCAACACCCAACAAGATTTCTTGTTTTTATTATCATTATTGCTACTTCAGTTTTTTAATACCATCTCATCTGACCATTATTTAAGAATTTATTTAGCTCACCTACCCAGCAAAACGAGAGTCCGGATCCTCTCCGGCTTTTCTCTTTAGCCATCCTTCCCGTCAACGGTTAAGATTTAGCCACGTCAACCCACTCAAAATCTATGACTAAAATTAACTTAAAAAAAGAAAAACTTATTTACATCCTACCACTCACTGGCACTCAACCACTCACGTTTTTACTCTCTGTCTGACATCCCACCACTCTCTCTCTCTCTCTTTGACGTCCACACTTTTTTTCTCTCTCTCTCTCTCTCTCATTTCTAATAAAAATTAAAAAATTATTTTAATCATTTTATTTAATTTTCATAATATATATATAATTTTTAATATAAAATTTTAACTTTATAAATTTAATATCATTAAAAATATACCTTTAAAATAAGACTAATATTAAATATATTTAATAAAAATTTAAAATAAATAAAAAGTACATATGGTTTGCACCAATACACAGATTAAATTTGTGTTTTATTTGATTTGTATCTATATATAGATTGAATTTCTGTATATTTTATTTCCTTTAAAAAATTATAAACTTGTTTGGTTAATAAAATTAAATTAAAAATCATTATTTTCATATGATTTTTTTTAGAATGAAGATTGTTTTTGATATTTTCATATGATTATAAACTTGTTTGGTTAATAAAATTAAATTAAAATTCATTATTTTCACAAGATAATCATATGAAAATAATGAATTTTAAAAAAAATTTATTAACCAAACAAGTTAATAATTTTTTTTAAAAGAAATAAAATATACAGAAATTCAATCTATGCATAGGTGCAAATCAAATAAAACACAAATTGAATCTGTGTATCCATGCAAACCAAATACACCTTTTTTTTAATATTTATTTTAGATTTTTATTAAATATATTTAATATTAGTTTTATTTTAAAGGTATATTTTTAATGATATTAAATTTATAAAATTAAAATTTTATATATATCTTATGAAAATAAAATAAAAAGGATTAAAATAATTTTTTAATTTTTTATTTGAAATGAGAGAGAGAGAGAGATATGGGATGTTAGAGAGAGAGAGAGAGCGTGGTAGGATGTCAGAGAGAGAGAGAGAGAGAGAGAGAGAGAGAGAACGTGAGTGATTGAGTGTGTGAGTGGTGAGAAGTTAATAGTTTTTTTTTATTTATTTTAGCTAATCTTAGCCACAGATTTTGAGTGGAGTGACGTGGCTAAATCTTGACCGTTGACCGGAGGGATGGCTGGAGAGAAGAGCTGGAGAGGATTCGGACTCGCAAAACGAACATGAATATTGAAAACGGTAAGTGCTACCTGTATTAATTAATATATATATCAGTGTATCAATTAATGTTATGTTATTATTATTGACCTACCTATTATATAAATTATAAATACCTAAAATCTCTAAAATTATATCACATCATCTATTAGTATATTAGTTAGTATATTAATCGGTACATATAGTATTATTCTATTGAAAATAGTGGGGTTGTTTGGGAAGCTAAAAATTGTTTTTTTTTTTACTAAAAATTACAAAAAGATAAAATAGGTCAAAATAATCGATAAGACAAAGCCTCCGTTTGGGAAGTGGGTTAGCTTTTTGACTTTTTTGACTATTTTAGCCTGGGCTAAAAAACTTGGTTTGGGAAGGATTTTTTGACTTTTTGGTTTTTTTAACTTTTTTTGTGAGAGAAGAGTGTAATGATTATGAGTTAGATGTGATGTTTTGTTTGTTGTAGCTAAAATAGCATATTTTGTCTTTTGTGGCTATTTTAGCCAAAACCAACTTGCCAAACAATACCAAAATGTCACATTAAATTTATGATCATTTTATTTTTTCTTTCACAAATATTACATTTAACTATAAAAAAATCTAACTTATTTTCCAAATACAAAAATATTTTAGATTATTAAAATAACCAACTTTCCAATGAGGCCAGTATATACCTCTCTTTGATTTTCTCTCTCTCTCTATTATAATAATAATAATAATTATTATTATTGGTACTAGTTTTTAACACATCTCAACGGTTTCGTTTGAAAATATATTATTTTAATAATTTTTTAATTTTTTATAAAAAAAATGTAAAAAAAAAATGATACAATAAATTATAATAATTTTTTAGTTAAAATGTATAATTGAGAAATGAGGGCATAAGCAATTATTCAGGCCACCTACCCAGCAAATCAAGCATACTACTGAAATTAGAACATGTTGCTTTGATTTCCTTTGTGAATATAATAATCATAAAAAAAATTATATACTGTATATTTTTTTTTTGATGTTCACACTTCATATTTACTATTCACACTTAGTCACTGTTTGTCATAACTTAAAAAAATTAAAAAATCAAAAAGTCATTATTTTATTTAAGTTATATTATTTTATTTAAGTCACATCACCTCTCTATCACATCACTTCAAATCCAATTCATACCCAACTCATATTTCATAAAAAATTAAAAAGTATACTTATTTAGATCATCCCAAACAATCTGAATACTGTAAGATATAAAAAAATAAAAATAAAATGTGAAATGCATGTAGCCAAAAGTGAGATGTGAATAAGGTTCCTCATTGTATTGATTAGTGCGGGTCCTTGTGTTGTGACTTTTAGTCGGGAATAATTTTATAGTGTCGGAATACTAATTTAATAAATTAATGTTTTTAGATTCATACAAAAAAAAATTGTCATGGAATAGAAAACTTCACTTGATTCATTTTGATCAACTAGATAGAACACTAGATCGATCCATTCTGTCCTCCACCAGCCTTAATTGGGTGAGAATCGAGAACATTACGTGGTGCATATGGTAATAAGGATTTGTTAATGTATATTTTTAGAACACATATCAAAAAATTTAAAAAAATTATATATTCTATATGGAAGTAAGTGTAATAAAAAAAAAAAACAATATTTGTTATTATTATTAACAAAAGCTCTAAGAGAACACATTATCAAGTCTTACAAATAGTATATAAACTAATAAATCTTATAATTTTTTTATTAACTAATGTGACACATCATATTATTGTAACACGTCCTATTTCAAATTCTAAATATTGCACATCACGTCGAGAAGGTATTTTTAAAATTTATTAATTTATATAATATTTCTTAATGAATAATTTATGAAAAAGTCTAAGAACTTACAAACGATTATAGAATTAGATACATCTTTCTACACTTGCATAAAAATGACTGTGCTCGGTTTTATAATTACTTTCCGTACATATAGAAGGATTTTAATTTAATTTGGATAAATTATCAATTTGTCATAATAATTGGATTTAATTCCCATCAAATCCTATTGAAAATAAATCTTAGTAAAATCGTCGTTAAATATAATTTTTGTGACGAATTTTTACATATGTCGCTAAAAATTAATGATTAGTGACTTTTTTTGTCACCATTTTTATAAATTGTCGTTAAAATTTACAATTAATGATTTTTTCAACGACGAATTTTTTAAATTGTCATTGAAAGTAAAAAATTAGCTACTTTTTTTGAGATATTTTTTAAAAATTATTGCTAAAACTTATAATTAGTTACATTTTTTGTGATAAAATTTTTAAACCGTCGCTAAAAATTAACAATTAGTGACTTTTTTAAAGTATTTTATGAAAAATATCATTAATTATTATAGAACTTATTAGATAATAAATTCACCTATTAAACCTACACGTAAGTCCCATTTTAATTTTTTAATCCTTGGTAGGTTTTGCAAAGTTGAAGTTTATTTCATAAATCAATGTTAAATTCTAAAAACAAGAAAAATGCTATAAGTCTTACATTTTCTATTAAATAAATAATCAAATATCTCATATAAGTGTGAGGTCCACAAAATTATCGACTTAACACCCATTGAAGACATTTAATCATTTTATTTAATAGAAAATTTAGGCCTCGTTTGGGAACATGCTAATTTAGTAACTTTTTGACTATTTTGCTAAAATATGAACTAAAAAAACTAATATGTTTGGGATGACTTTTTGGCTTTTTTACGAAAAGATGTGCAAAAAATAAAGAGAAAAGATAATCTTTGACTTTTTTGTATGAATTATTGACTTTTTGACTAATTTAATAACTTTTTGACTTTTTAACTAAAAGAAAGAGTTCCCAAACGAGGCCTATCATTAAGGGATTGTTTGGGATGACCTAAATAAGTATACTTTTTTGTCTTTTTACGAAAATATGTACAAAAAAATAAAAAAATAATGTGATAAAAAAAAGATAAAAAGATAAATTATTTTTAAATTACCAAACTTGATCTAACTAAAAAACAATACACACTTGTTAATAGTTGTTAATATTCAAAATGATGGCTCATATTCCAATGATTTCGTCAAAGAGCATCTCTCTTGATTACGATGCTAAGCACACGATGAATTATTAATTAGCTGTACTGGTGGCAATCGGGTGATTTTTTTTTGTTTTGTTTTATATAACCCATAATGATTTAGTATCATACAAGTGGTTTATTCTGCATTCAAATTTCAATCATATCAGTTAGATTAATAATAATATTTTTTTCTTTCTTTTTTTCAAAAAAAAAAATATAAAAAATGTAGTGCAACAAATCATTAGTCAAGTTAAATTTCAAGTGGCCACCGTAGCTGTCACAATCTACGAGTGTGTTGATCATGACTAATGAATTCAAAAGATTTAATAATATTATAATAATAATATTTTATTTGTTATTTCATTTGTCCTTTACTACATTAATACTAAGGCTTAGTTTGGGAAAACTAAATAAGTGTACTTTTTGACTTTTTATGAAATATGGGTTGGGTTTGGGTTGGGTTTGAAGTGATGTGTTAGAGAGGTGATGTGACTTAAATAAGATGATGTGACTTAAATAGGATAGTGACTTTTTGACTTTTTGTCTTTTTTCAATCTTTCCAAACTAGGCCAAAAATAAGTAATGTGACTTATTAAATTAATATAGTAATAATATAATGATGGCATATAAAATAAGTTGATAAATACTTTCCACCATCTTAAAAAAAAAAAAAAACGATGGTAAATAAAATGGAAAAATGCTAAAGACACCCACCCCCATAGAGATATTGGTAATGTTAAAAAATATTTAAAAAAGTTGTTGAAATACATAAATATTTTGATTCATAATGACAGCCCCTTTTTTTTTCCCGATACATAATGACTTTTATTTTCCGATACATAATGACAACCAATTCATTGGCATATGACTCAACAGAATATATTACAGAAACATTGGTTTGTGACTAAAATAGTTACAAAATATAAAATAGACTATTTTAATTATAATAAATAAAACATCACATCTAATCTATAATTATTATATTCTTTTCTCACAAAAAAATTTAAAAAGTCAAAAAATCAAAAAATCCTTCTCAAACCAAGCTTTTTAGCCCAGATTAAAATAACTAAGAAAGTTAAAAAGCTAACTCACTTTCCAAATGGAGGCTATTGTAATATTATTATTGGCAATGCATATGAAAACCTATCTTAAATGATGATGTCATGTTCCCAATTATGACAACAAATATCACACCAACAATAGATCTTTCCAAAGATACATGCAACATTTTTTATTTTTTTAAAATCTTTATACATGCAACATTAATTTCCTGAACAATTTGAGAAACTCGAAATGAAAGTATATAAAACTTTTATGTTGTGTTTGATTAGGGAAATTAGGGAGGGATTTGGAAAGAAAAAAAAAAATAGGAAAAATATAAATAAAATATACCTATATTTTACATAATTTTACATATATTTTTACTTTTTCTTTTCAAATTTATTTCTAAATCTCTAATCAAACACATCGTTAGGATACATTTGCTTTTATTTTTGTTTTTAGCTTTTATTTTTGAAAATTAAAATTGACTCAAAAAAGGAATAGTCACATTTTGCTTTTATTGTCCTGTGAAACCCCAAAAACTAGTTGACTTCGTTCTTTGCCAAAACCCCTGTGCTGTTATATTTTGGGAAAACTACAAATCAACTTATTTAATAAAAAATATTTACAAAAATATAGGATATAATTCTTTTATCCAAAAAAAAAAAGAGTAAAAGTTGTGCAACAAAAAATTCTTAGCTTTTTTGAAAATATTTCTCCAATCTGTCACTAATTGGTAGTTTCTTCTTATATTTTCTCTACTCTCTGTCTCTATACAGATCAATTTGTTTGACCAAAAAAAATCAACAACGGTTAGATCAATTGGTTAGAATTCTTATATGTAACTAGGAGATCAGTAATTTAAATCTTTCTACCTGTGTATGAGTATTATTTGCTATATATTTATTGATATTTTCTCTCACTTTACCTTTTTTTTTTTTTTTTGTATTGATTTTTTTCGTTATTTAGGGTCGATTATCACAACAGTCAGGGAGATTGATGCAGATGTGGTCTATAGGATTAAGGCAGGATGGTGTAAGTGGAGAAGTGAGTTTCGGGTACTGTGCGATAAGCGAATACCCACTAGACTTAAAGGTAAGTTCTATAGAACGGCTATTAGACCAGCGATGTTGTATGGGACGGAGTATTGGGCAACCAAAAAATAACATGTAGATAAGATGAGTGTGGTTAAGATAAGAATGCTAAGGTGGATGTGTGGTAAGATTAGAAAAGACAGAATTAGGAATGAGCGTATTCGGGAATGGGTAGGAGTAATATCGATAGAAGATAAGTTGAGAGAGAATCAATTGAGATGGTTTGGTTATATTTAATGGAGACCAACAGAGGTAGTAGTGAAGAGATATGATGCTGTAAAGGTAGATGGAAGTGTTAAGGGACGGGGTATGCCTAGATTAACGTGGTTAACGTTCGTTAGCGTTGTAAATAGAGATATGGATCTACTTAATTTGACTAACGAAATGGATTTTGATAGGGCCGCGTGGAGAAGAAAGATTCATGTAGCCGACCCCATTTGATAGGACTTAAGGCTTGGTTTGATTTGGTTTATTGATTTTATATTATATTTGATCTTTATTATTGTAGGGGGTTTTAGATCAGAGAGGTGATTAGAGAGGCAAAACTATGCTAATGGTCCAATAATGGTGGAAGTGGCTTGAGAACGAATAGCAGCAACTATCTGGGAATTGGAGAGTGTGTAGCTGGGTGAGGGTGAAGCAAGTGGCTCAAGAAGAAGTGTATGGCAGTACCAAATTGAGCAGCATCTCCCCCAAATCCCCAAAATTCCTCCTCTTGAACCTTGGGAAATGAGTCTTATTTATAGGCTTTTCCTTGGCGCTAAGAAGACACCAAATGGCCAAATAGAGAGAAGACATGTGTCTCGGAGGATCACATGGAATATTATACCTTGAGTTACCAGGTTGAAGGTGCCACGTGTCCCTCTGCATGTACTGTGTACTATCTGTTTGCCTCCGTAACTACCTTTTTGAGCCTCAGCAAGTGCAGTTGTGGCAGGAGTGTTTGCCTCTGCACTTGCCTTCTCAGCTTGAACCTCAGCAAGTACACTGGCAGCGGTGAACCTCACCGCTGCACTTGTCTTCTCAGTTCTACTTGGCCAGCACATGTATTCTTAGGACTCCATTAGTCTACTATCGACTACATTCGTGGTCACCTCAGCAAAGCCTCCACCCTTAGCCACCTAACCACAAACTCCTTAGCTTCCCAGGGCGAAGGCCACAGCTAAGCCTGCTATCAACCATGTTGTGTCTTAGTACCAAGCCCAAGGGGGCTTCTTAGTCTTGCCTGTGCGACCAAGGCTGGTCCATGATCTGGTTAATGGAAAGGGAGTCCCTTATGCTCGGGCTACCCTGTTCCCATCTTCCCGGGGTTGCCGTGGTAAACTGGTATTTCTGGGCCTGTTATCAGCTCCAACCAGTAAGTCTTGGGGCCTGCTGTCAGCGCCAAGTTCAATAAACTGTGAGGCCTGCTATCAGCCCTAGGCCAGCTAATGCCTTGAGGCCTGTTGTCAGCGCCAGGCATTAGTCTCAGAAGGAAGTCTCTCTGAAAGACTGCTATCACCTTGGCAAGATATCCCCTCTGCAATTTAGTTGTTGCGGTAGTCATTTCCTGCGACAAGTTCAGATGGCATGACCGAAGATATCAGAGATGGTGGCGCCGATAGAATGCCTCCGCAACTTGGACACTGCAAGTATTGCCTCAGCAACTTAGTTGCCTCGGTCTTCTCTTTCCCTCGGTAACTCCAGATGATCGTGACACCGACATTACTTGGAGTGGCGACGGCACCGAAGATACTTAGATTGGCGGCGCTGAGACAAAGTGTCTCAGCAACTTTGCTGTTGCACATGTTCCCTCGGTAACTTCCAATGGCGGCGGAACCGAAGTTAATAAGAATCGCGGCGCTGAGACAAAGTGCCTCAGCAACTCTGCCGCTGCATATGTTCGCTTGGCAACTTCCAATGGTAGCGGAACCGAAGTTAATAGGAATGGAGGCGCTGAGACAAAGTGCCTCAGTAACTTTGCCGCTGCACATGTTCCCTCGACAACTTCACCGCTGCAGGCGTTGCCTCTACAACTTGACTTGGGCATTTTTTCCTCGCTGAGTCCATCTGGAGCCTTGGTGGGTCGGAGCTGCCTCGGCCCACTTGTTGGCCCACTTCTTTTGGGCTTTGGCCCACGCTCCTCTCTTATCCCTGGTTGCCTTCTCAAGGCGATCTTAGTGCTTGAGTCCATACTTAGTTTGGGGTTTAATTTCTGACCCTCTACATTTTGCCCCCTGCGAGCGTGGGAGACACGCTCCCTGTTTCCTGCGCGGGCATGACGTCAGCGGGCAGCCCAAGGGTTGTGTCGGTTCTGAAAAGGTACCCTTTTGACTGCCAGGTCATAATGCACCTAGGGCAGTGTGCTAGCGCCCTTTTTTGATTTTCTTTATAAATAATGCCCCTTGGGTCCACCGGTCCCCCACTTCTTCTCAACACACCTTTCTGTCTCCTTTGTCTTCTTTTCTCCTTTGTCCCCTCTTTCCAAAGCTTTTTAACTTTTTTTACTCCCTTTTCATGGCCAGCACGAGGTTCCTTGCTGACAGGGCTGCCCCACCCCCTACTAAGTAGAGGCAGGCCCTTTACTTCGGAGGGTTGGCCGACCCCTTCTAGAAGGCGGTTGATTCCTTTGTTCCTGACACCCCTTCTCTAGAGGAGTCTCTGACCCTTGCAGAGCAAGTCTTCAGACCGCCTTTCGGGAGGCGCGAAAGTTTGGTTCCTGGTATGATCTTAGAACCAGGGAACTGCTCTAGAAGGGGCCCACAAGGGATAAGACTACCTATCTTTCTTGGTTGAAGAATTTCTTTAAGGACTTCCAACCAATTGTAGGGGACATCACTGAGGAGAGTCGCGAGTCCGTAGTTGGTCCGGGCTATTGAGGTGACTTGTATTTGGTGGCGTTCATCAGCTATTTTATCTCATTCTTCGTCCTACCTAGTAACCCTGCCAAAAGCATCAATCCCCTGGTATTTCCCTTGACTGTAAAGCTTTGCAACGGTAACCAAATCCCTCTGGCTCCCCTCTTTCTGGGCAACTTATACTTTCGACTTGACCTTATCCATTCGGACATGGAGCGATCCATGGGCTGCTATGACGTATGGAGTTTTGTGCATACCCAGTTCCTGACTGCCTTTTTCTATGAAAGATTTCCTGCCATGGGCCCCACTCCCAAGGAACACGAGCCCTTCTTTACTGATAAAGTCTTTGATGCAGAGGGCCACCATGTCCTAGATGCAGAGGGTCGGCCTGTCACGAGGCAAGTGTGTCAGTCCTGCCCTCGCATCTGTCAGTGGTCTAGCCTTGGTACCAACAGGCTTTTTCAGACTATGTTGACCATATGAAGGAGTGCGTCTTCCGCCCTATCACTCAGCCTCTCCTAGGCATTTCTGTTGTCCTATTTTATTTCTCGGAGTCCCGCCACGTTGATTTTTCTCTCGACGATATTCAGGCTAATTCTCTCCTTATTGTCGCCATGATTCACCCTGGTTTCTGCCTGTGTGGAATAAAGAAGGCATGTCCAGCGTCGTCTATCGATCGGACAGAGTCCTTATGCAATTCGGGATGGATCAGGGCTTCCCATATGCTCCCCCACCTCAGACTAATTTCCACCGGAGTTTCCAATGATTTATCCGAGACTACACTGCTCTACTTGTGGAGGGCCTGAGAATCATGGAGCTCCCTTCACTTGGGAGAGAGGGTGCCTGTACTCCCGACAATAGGTTATTCTGGCACTGTAACCTCAGTTCCTTCTTCTATTTTTGCAATAGCGCCCCGGTCGTCCCAGCAATGGAACCTATCCCGCAGCCCGACTTGTCCTTGCGTTTGCCTTATGGCCAAGGGAAACAATCCAGCATATTCTGTCGCTTCAAGCTTCTATCATCGCACATTGTGGAGAAGTCTCACCCTTCTGGGGCGATGTCTGTTCAACCCTTGCAGATTGCTCCCCCTAAAGTGAGTGCAACAGTACGCATGACCCATTCCAGGCTAAGGGCAGCCTAAGCAGCAGTGGCATCAGTTCCTAAGGCACATGCCTCGCCCAGCAGAAAAAGGCTTCGAAAGGTATCCCTACTTAGACAAGTATTTTTCTGTATTATCTCCTTGTATTTATCATGTTTTACTATAATAACTGCATGATCTTCTTCTTCTTTTAGGGGCCACGGAGCATACTGCCCTCCGGTCTAGGGGGTTCTTCTACTGCCATTGGCATTTCTTCAGACTCAGATGACGATGACAACCTCCCCATTGCTACTAGGGTGACAAAATTCAAGACTCACAGGACAATTCTTCCAGACGTTGAAGAGGAACCAATTATGAAAGCCGATCCGACCGCTAAGGCTGAGACAAAGCTAGTTGTGGAGGCCATGGACAATGTGCAAGTTCCCCCTGCTGTGGAAGTTGTAGCGGGTGATATAGCCGCTGAGGGCGTAGAGCCTTTGCATCCTTCTAACTTTATACACTCTGGCCGTTCCTCTGTTGGCGGGGATGACTTTGTACCTGAGACCCCTAGAGAAGATTACGGCATGAGAGAGCCGCTGGAAGTTGTACCACCTACCCTTGGAGCTGCATTTGGCGGTTCCTCCCAATCTACTGAGTCCCCACTAATCCAGCAAGCTCCACTTCCAGACACTCAAGTGGCTGAAGAGAGTGCAAGTGTAGCGGCTACTTCTAATGTCCCTGCTGTGACCCCTCTGAACTTGGACAGACTTGCTGAGGTAGCTGTCACTTTAGCTGCCTACACTGTTATTACTGCGGCTGGGGCCTCTAATCCAGTTGCTTCGACGACCTCTGAACAGCCGGCAGACTTGTACCCCACTCATTTTCCAGACTTTAGGATGTCCCGTGACTTTTATACTGGGATGGATACCACTGCTGTTCTAGATCTGAATGTTGGGGATTATCAGATGGACGACCTTTTTTCAGAGCGACGCAATGGTGCAGACAGTTTTGGTCTTTCTCATGAGACCAGTTCACCCGGTCATCAGCCAGCGTCTACTTACTCCATTGTCGCTAGGCAGTCATCTTCAGGGGAGGTGCACCGCCCTCAGACCTTCGGTCGCTCCATCAACCTCCCTCTAGTGATCGAAGCGGGCGGTGGTATGAGAGAGTCTCTCTGGTCCTCAGAGAAAGTATCATTCCTAAGTTACTGAGTTTCCTACGAAGCTGCTACAATCCTTGCCCGTATCCAAACACTGCATCCAGACACCTTTATTGCCTTTAATGTCCCTGGGTCAATAGTTCAGACGGCACTGTTAGAGTCACTTGTTGGCTTTATTCGTGATCTTGCCACCAAGCAGATCCTGACCACTCCCAGCAAGTTCGTGGAGAGTGCCGAGGCCAATCTGAGCGGCATTGAGAGAAGTGGTTTTAACCTATCATGGATGAAGGCTAGGCTCCAGACGGTTGACGACTTCCTTGAGCACGCCGACAATGTGGCGATTATCGCGTCCTTAGAGGAAACTATTAGCGAGTGTGAGGGTGCCCTGGAGCAGCACCAGCAAAACCTGGCTTGGCTCAAAGAGAAGGACTTTGCATTGGTTGCCCAATAGCCTCAAGATGTAACTCTGATGGACTCCCTTTGAAGGTTTGATTTGATGTAACTTGTGACTTTGTTATGGTTTCTTCCGTTTTTTTTTTTATTGTTGTTGCATCGCACTTGGTGCGTCTTTTCTTCTCTTTTTTCTCTGTTATAACTTCTTTTTCAAACACTGTAATCATGTTCTGAAGTTTGACTTTAATGAAAAAGTATGGATGCTTGGTAATACTCTCGAGTTTCATGTCATTGCTTCCCTTACATTGCTTTCACATAGCTTCTAAAGATAAGGCAAGCTCTTTACAAGTGTAAAATTTCATTACGACTAAGCTTTTACAAGGATAAACTTTCATTAAGTATGGAAAACTTTCCTCACACTAAGTGTATATGAGAGTAACATATTTACTGAGTGTACGACCCTTTCTTTACACTTTACTTTAGAAGTATTAACAGAGAAACTTACAACTCTTTTCAAAAGAAATTAAGGAAAATATTCTTTGACATACTTGCCGTTGACAGGGCCAGTTCTGAATCCATCATTTACTCTTGTCAACTTGTAGTACCCGCTGCTGCTTGCCTCAGCAACTTTGTAGGGGCTTTCTCATCTGGGTGAGAACTTGGGGATTGGTTGACCCTGCGTGATTGCATCCATTGTTTTCCATATTAAGTCTCATTCCTTGAACTTTCTGTATTGAACAGATTGATTGTAGGCACGAGCTATGGATTGATGATACTTTTCCATTGCTCGCGAGGCCCGATCTCTTCTTTTTTTCAGTTGTCTCTATGTCATTCTTCCTTCTATCTAGAGCTAAGTGTGCTGACATAGCCATTCTTGCTGAGGGTATTGCCAACTCAACTGGTAACACAGTTTCGGACCCATATACTAGGGAAAATGGGTTGCCTGAGTTGGCTTCCTCTTGACGTTCTATACGCCCAGAGTGCTACGGGGAGTTGCTTAGACCATGTGCCTCTTGCTTCATCCATCATCTTACTCAGTATTCGAATGAAGGTTTGTTGGTCGCTCGGCTTGTTCGTTCCCTTGGGGATAGTATGGACTAGACTTATGATGCTTAATTTGGTAGACATCTAACAGTCTTCCCACATGGCGATTTACAAAAGGAGTTCCATTGTCAGACAATATTACTTTGGGTATGCCAAACCTGCAGATTATGTTCTCTCTGATGAAGTTGGTTACCTCTGTCCCATCTGCCTTCCTTATTGGTATAGCTTCTACCCACTTGGTGCTAACTTCGGTTGCTACAAGTATCCATCTGTATCCTTTGGACTGCTGCGCTATAGGACTTACCAAGTCAAATGCCCAAGTATGGAATGGATAAGGAGTCTTGATGTTGTGTAGTTCAACCGCTGGTGCATGTATCAGATTCCCAAACTTCTGACAAGACTGGCATCTCCTCACAAAATTTTTAGCATCTTCTTTTATTGTTGGCCAGTAGTAGCCAAGGTGAATGAGATGTCTATATAACCACTATCATCATTGATGCTCTGTCTTGTGGGTTTCCCTCAGCACCTCGTTTGCCTCATCTTTTGATAAGCATGCTAAAGGTTCCCCTTCGAAGCTTCTTCGGTAGAGCTTGCCTTGGTCAATGAAGAAGCGAAGGGCTCGCCTTGTGACTCTGATTGCATTAGCTTTATTCTCAGGTAGTGTGTCATTCTCAAGGTAGTCGATATATGGATGCCTCTATTCTTCACTACTTAAGAAATGAGCTTCCTCTTCCTTAGGATGAGACTGACATTTGTGTATTGCCTCTGCAATTCAATACTTTCCTTTTCCATCTCTGGCCAGTAATACCCTGGCCTCTATATCCGTCGGTATAGGCTGATATCTCCATCTCCACAAGACTTAGCATGGATCTGCTTAAGTTTGTTAGTTGCTTCTTGCCTACCGACGCGCCTTGCCAGCAAGTTGTTGGGACCGCGAAAATACAACTCTCCTCTGAGGAGCAGAAATAGTGCAAGTTCTACTAGTCTGATTGCTCCCTGGCCAGTTTTCAGCTGCTGGATTATATTTGCTTTCCACCCCTCAGCATCTTGCTCTGCATGTTTTTCAGTTAGCGCTACTGGTGTTGTCCTTTTCTAATGACGATGGCTATACTATTGTCTGGTATCTCCACCTTTGTCCCCAATGTAGCCAAGGCATCGGGAAAACGGTTATGTACTCAAGGGGTATGCTGGATTTTGGACATCATCAAACTGAGCAAGCAGCTTTTGGACTACAGTGCGATATGGGGCTAATAAAGGCTCCTTCAAGGCGAAGTCACCTATTGTTTGCTTGACAACTAACTTGGAGTCGCCCTAGATTCTCAACTTATGGAGGCCCTTCTTTTGAACAACTATCAGGCCCAATATCAACGTTCATATTCGGCCTCGTTGTTTGAACACTCAAAGTCAAGCTTATATGATAGATGAAACTTCTCTCTTTCTTGACTGGTTAGTGTGACACCAGCTCCACCGTTCCCAGCTTTGGAAGCTCCATCAAATTTTAAGTCCCAACAAGTCTCAACTGCAGTTGCTGAGACATGGAACTCATCTGGTAGAGGTATCCTGCAGATTCATGTTCACCAGATGGGAACTAGGTCAGTAGGTCTGCGAGTGCTTAGCTCTTAATAGCCTTAGAAGTGATACAAGCGATATCATATTCTGCTAGAGCCATCTTGCCATTCGCCCAGTCAGAGCAGGCTTGCTCAGCAAGTAATAGACTGGATCACTCCGGGTCACAACCTGGATCGGGTGTGCCAAGAAGTAGTAGCGCAACTTTTGCGCTATGAAGATTAAGGCTAAACAATGCCTCTTAATTGGAGTATATCGTGACTCAGCACCATTGACTTTGCGACTGATGTAATAGACTGGTTTCTCAATTCCATCTATGTCTTGGACAAGTAGGGCTCCAATAGACCGAGGAGTAGAGGTCAGGTACAGTAGCAGAGGTTTTTTAGGCTGTGGGGCAATCATTGTAAGTGGTGAGGTAAGTACTTTCTTTACCATATCAAATGCCCATTGCTGTTCTTGCAACCATTCAAACTTGTGATTCCCTTTCAGTAGTGTCCCAAAGGGAAAGGTTATCTCAGCAAGGGTTGGAATAAACCTCCTGAGGTATGACACCTTGCCTAGGAATTTCTTCAAAGCCTTTTGAGAGTGTGGCGACGGCATCTCCATGATTGACTTGACCTTATCCCCATCTACTTCGATCCCCTGTTGGTGTACAAGAATGCCAAGGAACTTGCCAGTAGTAACTCTAAAGGCACACTTGAGAGGGTTTATCTTGAGGCAGAATTGGCGGCAGCGCTGAAAAGCCTTTTCCAAGTCGCAGAGGTGGCGGTTTACCTTAATAGACTTGACCACCAGATCATCTACATATACTTCCACTTCATGATGTAACATGTCGTGGAACACTGCAGTCATAGCCTGTTGGTAGGTTGCCCCCGCATTTTTCAAACCGAAGGGCATCACCATATAGAAAAAATTTCCCTAGAGTGTCCTGAAAGCCGTCTTTTCTGCATCTTCTGATGCCATTTTGATCTGGTTATAACCACTGAACCCATCCATGAAGGAGAAACATCTGATGGCCTGCAGTTGAATTGACAAGCATATCAACATGGGGCAATGGAAACTCATCTTTCGGGCAGGCCTTATTCAGGTCACGAAAGTCTACGCAGACCCTGATCTGACCGTTCTTCTTGTCACGACCCAAACCCGCCCCTATGGGTTTAGCACCGTAACCGGCCAGTAATCCGAGATTACCGAAGGCCTGCTTAACAGTAATACAATAAAACAGAGTACAAGGGCATGGCGGAAGCCATTACAGTAAATAAACATTGTCCAATGAGCTGTGACAGTTTGTATGCCAAAAAGATTTTTCATACATTTATACAGAACAGTACGAAACAGTATGCATATCATGTACAACCAGTCAGAAACAGGATTAATCCCCGAAAACAGTACAGTGCAAAACGTTCAGTCTATACAGTGTTACAAAACGGTACAGAGATAGACGGGGAAATAAAAACACCCCTAAGCCATAGCTTGGCAGGTTCAGAACCTCGCAGTGAGGCACATTGGTTGGCTTGACAAAACTGGAGTTTACCCCGACGCCTCTAGCTTTGATCCGGTGCCTGTACACCTACATATATATATATGAGCAGTGAGCTAAAGCCCAGTGAATAACACAATGCGTAAAGAGGTTTAGAATGAATGTCCTTACAGTAATGAAAACAGTTCATTAGATCAGTATATCAGTTGTTCAGTGCAGTAAACAGTCATATGTGGTACATTCATTAGCATAACAGTAACAGTAAACAGTAGGTGCTAAGGATGCCACAGTACAGTTCAGAATATAGGACATACATTCATTCAGTAAACAATATCAGTTCAGTAAACAGTTCAGTTCAGTGTTCAGAAAATAATCATTTTGAACATATCTTTACACAATTGTTACTCACAGAGTTCTGGGCGACAGTGAACTAGAGCGTCTCCTCGGAAAGCCAACCCTACACAGTTTACAGATTGAACACACACTAAGCTACACAGTTGGGAAAGATAATAACTTAATCCCTAATTTGCCTCGGTGTGGTTCTACATCTATATCCTCTTTAAGATGCCTTAAATATGCCTAGGAATGCCTAGGATGGAAAGAGGATGCGAAGATGCACTTTTGAACACTTAACAAAATTTGCTGAAAAAACAGAGTCCCGCTCGAGCACAGGTTTCCACGCTCGAGCGGACATGCAACAAAGGTCCCCGCTCGAGCGGACCAAAAAGTACTGGATAGGTGAAATTTACGCTTGACGCTCGCTCGAGCGTGTCACCTAGTCCTCCGCTCGAGCGCCCGATCTTCCGCTCGAGCGGACTGATGCACAGTGCAAGATGCTGGGAGCTCGATTTTCCCGCTCGAGCGGACAACCAAAATCTGGAAATTCCAGATTTGAGTCCCAAGCTCAAAATCAAGTTTAAATGCTAAAATTTCGATCCTCTTGGGCTAATTTTCTGGAAAACATAAGTAAACTCATAGGACAACATGTTACAAAGGTCAATTTGAGAAATCAAAGCCCAAGAGTGTTTCAATTAAACTCAAATTCAAACCAAATTTCATGAACATGCTACAACCATGACATGCATGAGTTTTAAACAACTTTCAAGCTTCAAAACATGCTCTAATGAGCTCATTCTTCCAAATTCAAGATGAAATCATGGACTTAACATGTAAACATGAACATGCATGCAAGATTTCCAAGTGATCAATCTCAAAATGCAACAATGTAGACATGCATGCATGATATGTGCCATAATTCAACATTACAAGACCAATACTTAACTCAACTCTTCAATTTAGTATGAACCATGCAAGAACTAACTTAAACACAAGAATGAGAAGATGAATTTCTACCTTAAGCCTTGAATTAAAGGTTTAGGAGCTCAATTGATCACAAATTCCTCCAAACTTCTCAAACTTCAAGCAAAACAAGAGGAAGCAAATTGAAATCACCCTTTCCTCTCACTCTCTCTCTCTCTCTAGTCGGCAATCACAAGGAATGAGCTAAGCAAAATGTTGCCTAAGTGTATAAAGGCTCAAATATTTTAATAAACAAAAGCCCACTCACAATGGCAATTTGGTAGATAAGGCAACTTATGTGTTTTGCATTATTTAATCTAGTTTAATCATACGAAATCAATTTTCAATTAAATATACCATAAAATCATATAAAATCTAAGGATTATAGAACATTAATCAATTTCCGGTTCGGCCGCCGATAAGGCCTTCAATTTGCAGTTTAAACATAAAACATGAACAGATAATCAAACAGTCAAACAGATAAAATGCAATTCAAACAGATACAGGCAATCAATTCAGTTTCAATTTTCAGTCAGTTAGTTCAGTAATCCGGTCGGTTCAATTACCAATCATAATCATTCTCAGTTTAACGGTAATCAGCAATCAATCGGTAAACAGTGACGAGGGTTGTTACAATCTCCCCTCCTTAAAAGGAGTTTAGTCCTCTAAACTCGAGTTACCTTCATTCTGGAAGAAAACAGGATTCAGTGGAAACAGTTCAGGATATCTCTTGGCCATGTCATCTTCCCTTTCCCAAGTGGCATACACGCCACCATGGTTCTGCCAGTCTACTTTCACTAACGGGATCTCCTTGTTTCTCAGTTTTTTGATCCGTCTGTTTACAATCTATATAGGCCGCTCCTCGTAAGTGTAGTCGTCACTCAACACTACTCGAGTAGGCTCAATCACGTGGAATGGATCCCGGAGATAATCTCTCAACATAGAGATGTGGAAGACGTTGTGCATATGCTCCATTTCAGGAGGAAGCGCAACTTGATACGCCACCGGATTGATTTTCTCAATAATCTCATACGGTCCGACATATCTCGGCGCTAACTTGCCTTTGATTCCAAAACGAGTCTGGCCTTTCATCGGTGTCACTTTCACAAAAACGTGATCACCCACTTCATACTCTCTGTCTCGTCTTCTGACATCTGCATAACTTTTCTATCGGCTCTGTGCAGTTTTCAGTCTCTGTTGTATCAATTTCACTTTCTCAGTTGTTTCATAAACAATCTCGGGCCCAAGCAAAGGCCCATCTCCAACTTCTGCCCAGCAAATTGGAGATCTACATTTCCTGCCATACAATGCCTCGAAAGGCGCCATACCAATACTTGAATGAAACCTATTATTGTAGGCAAATTCCGCCAATGGCAAATGACTTTCCCAGTTTCCCTGAAAATCAAGGACACACATTCGCAGTAGATCCTCCAGAGTCTGGATGGTTCTTTCAGATTGACCATCTGTCTGAGAATGGTAGGCACTACTCAGTCTCAGTTCAGTACCCAATGCAGTTTGTAGGCTCTGCCAAAATCTCGATGTAAACTTCGAATCCCTGTCAGAAACAATGGACACAGGCACTTCATGCAGTCTAACAATTTCATCAATATAAATTACAGCCAACTTGTCCGCATTATAAATTGTCTTGACAGGTAAGAAGTGAGCAGATTTGGTAGTCTATCAACAATAACCCAAATTGAATCCATACCTTTTCTAGACCGAGGCAATCCAACGATAAAATCCATCGTGATATGCTCCCATTTCTACTCTGGTATGGGTAAGGGTTGCAGTAAGCCTGTGGGTCGCTGATGTTCCGCTTTGACTTGTTGGCAATGAAAACATTTTGACACAAAGTCGGCAATTTCTTTCTTCATTCCGGGCCACCAAAAATTCAGTTTCAAATCTTGATACATCTTCGTGTTTCCTGGATGGATAGAAAATTTCGAGTTGTGGCCCTCTTGCAGAACTCTTCTTTTCAATTCAGAATCATTCGGTACACACAGTCTCTCTTGAAATTTCAGTACATTATTTTCAAATTTGAACCCCGGTCTCGGTTTAGATTCTCTTTCTTCGATGATCTTCTTCAAAAAGTCATCTGTTTGCTGTTTCTCTTTAATTTCTTCGATCAATGCCGGTTGAGCAGAAATAACAGCTATTGTGCCACCTTGTCCTCTCAAAACAACTTCAATTTCGATTTTTTCAAGGTCACAAAGCAACCCTTTCTGTCCGGTAAGCAAACAAGCTAAATTTCCAATCGATTTCCGGCTCAGTGCATCGGCAACGGTATTGGCTTTTCCCGGGTGATACAGAATCTATAAGTCATAATCTTTGATCAATTCTAGCCATCTCCGCTGTCTCATGTTTAGTTCTTTTTGGGTGAAGAAATACTTCAGATTCTTGTGGTCGGTATATACTTCACATGTTGCCCCATACAGATAGTGACGCCAGATTTTCAGTGCAAATACTACTGCAGCAAGTTCTAGATCGTGGGTCGGGTAGTTCTTTTCATGTGGTCTCAGTTGTCGGGAAGCATAAGCAATAACTCTCCCATTCTGCATTAAAACACATCCCAAACCCTTGTGAGAAGCATCACTAAATACAGTATAACCATCTGTACCTGAAGGTAGGGTAAGAACAGGTGCAGTCACAAGTCGAGTTTTCAACTCTTGGAATGCTGATTCCCTTTGGTCAGTCCAGTCAAATGATATCCCCTTCTGTGTCAGTTGAGTCAATGGTAAGGCAATTTTGGAGAAATATTTGACAAATCTTCTGTAATATCTAGCCAATCCCAAAAAGCTTCGGACTTCTGTCACATTTGTTAGTCTAGGCCAGTTCACTACAGCTTCAATTTTCTGCGGATCAACCGAAATTCCATCTTTGCTAACAACATGCCCCAAAAACATAACATGATCAAGCCAAAACTCATATTTAGACAGTTTAGCATACAGTTTCTGTTCTCTTAGGGTCTGCAGGGCAAGTCTCAGATGATGTTCATGTTCTTTTATACTTTTGGAGTAAATCAATATGTCATCAATGAATACCACAATAAAGTCATCAAGGTACGGTTTAAAGATTCTATTCATGAGGTCCATAAATGCTGCAGGTGCATTGGTAACTCCAAAAGGCATAACTAAAAATTCGTAATGTCCATACCTCGTTCTAAAAGTAGTTTTATCAATGTCTTCTGGTTTAACTTTCAGTTGATGGTACCCCGATCTGAGATCAATCTTGGAAAACACTTGAGCACCCTGTAACTGATCAAATAAATCATCAATACGCGGCAATGGATATTTGTTTTTCACAGTTACCTTGTTCAATTCACGGTAATCAATACACAGTCTCAGTGAGCCGTCTTTCTTCTTTACAAACAAAACGGGTGCGCCCCACGGTGAAGTACTGGGCCTGATAAACTTCTTGTCTAGTAGTTCTTGCAATTGTACTTTCAATTCCTTCAGTTCAGTCGGAGCCATTCTGTAAGAAGCTTTCGATACAGGCTGTGTACCCAGAATCACGTTAACGGTGAACTCAATCTCCCTGTCAATCAAATCCCCTGGTAGATTATCTGGAAAAACATCTGGGAATTCTCTGACTATGGGAATACTGTTCACATTAGCATTATCATCAGTAGACACAGTCAATAGAAAACACAGATACCCTTTACACCCCTTTCTAATTAATTTAACGGCTTTCACAGATGAAATCAAATACGGAGGAGGTACTACTCCAACCCCATTAAACACAAATTCGGGTAAACCAAGTGGACAGAAAACAACTTGCTTGGTCACACAGTCAATGGTAGCATGATATTTTTGTAACCAGTCCATCCACAATATTACATCAAAATGATCAATGTTCAATGGCAGTAAATCAATAAACAAATGCATATCTCCAACAATAATCTCACAAGTAGGATACATATATGCACATGTCATGGATCCCCTAATAGGTGATGATACAGCTAACAGATAGTTCATGGGTTCTAAGGGTCTACTCAATTTCCGTAAAAAAGCATGCGATACATATGAGTGTGTAGACCCCGAATCAATCAGTACATATGCATTTTGAGCACAAATAGAGAGGATACCTGACACAACGGTCTCAGTATTTTGCACATCTCCCGGTACTAGGGCGAACACTCGGCCCTACCTCATGGGCTCTTTCCTGGTAGCTTTGGGGTTCGGTTTTGGTGCTACAGTTGATGCTGCGGCGCTGCCTGCAACTTTACTATTGCCCGGAGCAGTGGAAGGGCAATCTTTAACCATGTGGCCCACCTTGCCACACCTGTAACAAGCACCAGAAATTTTATAACAAACTCCCTTATGGTTCCTACCACATTCGGAACAGGGCGAAAAGGAACGGTTTCCTTGACTAGAAGTAGTCGTTGACCCTGTATTTTGCTTTTTGTTCAGTGGGTTGTTCTTGCCTTTCTTGAACTTAAAACCCTGCCTCTTTCCACGCCATTCAGATACCGGCGTTTCAGATTGTTTCACAGTTTCAATGTTTGACTCAGCCATCAATGCTCGGTCAAGAACACCTACATAGGTCGGTAGCTTTAAAACACTAATTCGGTCCAGTATTGCAACATTCAGGCCGCCTTCAAATTTCCTGGCCTTCTTATAGTCAGTGTCCACCATATGTGGTGCATATCTAGCAAGCTCGGTGAACTTTGTTTCATATTCAGCAACGGACATTGTGCCCTGTCTCAGTTATTCAAATTCAGTTACTTTTCTGTCCCTGACACACTGAGGAAAATAACTTTCGAAAAATGACTCTTTAAACTGAGCCCATGTCAGAACGGTGTTGGTGTCACGGATCAACATCCACCACCTTCTAGCTTCTTCCTGTAGGGTGAAGGTAGCTAACAATACTTGGTGCGCTTCCGAGCACGGAAACACTTCAAATAACTTTTCAGTCTCAAGTACCCAAGCTTCAGCTTTCAACGGTTCAAGGCCTCCCTGAAAGGATGGCGGTTTCATCTTGCTGAACTTCTGGGTGAGAGCAATTATGTCCCCATCATTAACATTCACATTCTGTTCCGGTACAGCCGGAGGAAGAGGTGGGGGCTGTTGATTCTGTTGTTGCTCTAATCTTGCAGTTATCAGTTCCATCATTCTTTCCATTCTTGCCATTCTTGCCTCAGTGGATGAGGACTCAGATTCATTTGCATTATCCATTTCACTGTAAGCAGTTATAACAATTATAAACATAAACAGTTGCATACTTAAACAGTTTAACACATTAGCATACATTCAGTCATGTCATAACCACACACTTCTCATGCTCATGTAATGCCCTAATCGCTTTTCTAGGACATCCTATAGCTCATTTGGACACGTGTGTGCGGTATAACTCGTGGTTAAGTATCGCTCTGATACCACTCTGTCACGACCCAAACCCGCCCCTATGGGTTTAGCACCGTAACCGGCCAGTAATCCGAGATTACCGAAGGCCTGCTTAATAGTAATACAGTAAAACAGAGTACAAGGGCATGGCGGAAGCCATTACAGTAAATAAACAATGTCCAATGAGCTGTGACAGTCTGTATGCCAAAAAGATTTTTCATACATTTATACAGAACAGTACGAAACAGTATGCATATCATGTACAACTAGTTAGAAACAGGGACTTAATCCCCGAAAAATAGTACAGTGCAAAATGTTCAGTCTATACAGTGTTACAAAACGGTACAGAGACGGACGAGGAAATAAAAACACCTCTAAGCCATAGCTTGGCAGGTTCGGAACCTCGCAGTGAGGCACATTGGTTGGCTTGACAAAATTGGAGTTTACCCCGATGCCTCTAGCTTTGATCCGGTGCCTGTACACCTACATATATATATGAGCAGTGAGCTAAAGCCCAGTGAATAACACAATGCGTAAAGAGGTTTAGAATGAATGTCCTTACAGTAATGAAAACAGTTCATTAGATCAGTATATCAGTTGTTCAGTGCAGTAAATAGTCATATGTGGTACATCCATTAGCATAACAGTAAACAGTAGGTCTTAATAGACCGAGCAGTAATGATGGCCATCAATCAGTAAACAGTGGTGGTTCCACGAGGGAACGGACAGAGATCTCTGTAACAGTAACAGTAAACATTAGGTGCTAAGGATGCCACAGTACAGTTCAGAATATAGGACATACATTCATTTAGTAAACAATATCAGTTCAGTAAACAGTTCAGTTCAGTGTTCAGAAAATAATCATTTTGAACATATCTTTACACAATTGTTACTCACAGAGTTCTGGGCTACAGTGAACTAGAGCGTCTCCTCGGAAAGCCAACCCTACACAGTTTACAGATTGAACACACACTAAGCTACACAGTTGGGAAAGATAATAACTTAATCCCTAATTTGCCTCGGTGTGGTTCTACATCTATATCCTCTTTAAGATGCCTTAAATATGCCCTAGGAATGCCTAGGATGGAAAGAGGATGCGAAGATGCACTTTTGAACACTTAACAAAATTTGCTGAAAAAACAGAGTCCCGCTCGAGCGCAGGTTTCCACGCTCGAGCGGACATGCAACAAAGGTCCCCGCTCGAGCGTCAACTTCTCCGCTCGAGCGGACCAAAAAGTACTGAATAGGTGAAATTTACGCTCGACGCTCGCTCGAGCGTGTCACCTAGTCCTCCGCTCGAGCGCTCGATCTTCCGCTCGAGCGGACTAATGCACAGTGCAAGATGCTGGGAGCTCGATTTTCCCGCTCGAGCGGATAACCAAAATCTAGAAATTCCAGATTTGAGTCCCAAGCTCAAAATCAAGTTTAAATGCTAAAATTTCGATCCTCTTGAGCTATTTTTCTAGAAAACATAAGTAAACTCATAGGACAACATGTTACAAAGGTCAATTTGAGAAATCAAAGCCCAAGGGTGTTTCAATTAAACTCAAATTCAAACCAAATTTCATGAACATGCTATAACCATGACATGCATGAGTTTTAAACAACTTTCAAGCTTCAAAACATGCTCTAATGAGCTCATTCTTCCAAATTCAAGATGAAATCATGGACTTAACATGTAAACATGAACATGCATGCAAGATTTCCAAGTGATCAACCTCAAAATGCAACAATGTAGACATGCATGCATGATATGTGCCATAATTCAACATTACAAGACCAATACTTAACTCAACTCTTCAATTTAGTATGAACCATGCAAGAACTAACTTAAACACAAGAATGAGAAGATGAATTTCTACCTTAAGCCTTGAATTAAAGGTCTAGGAGCGCAATTGATCACAAATTCCTCCAAACTTCTCAAAGTTCAAGCAAAACAAGAGGAAGCAAATTGAAATCACCCTTTCCTCTCACTCTCTCTCTCTCTCTAGTCGGCAATCACAAGGAATGAGCTGAGCAAAATGTTGCCTAAGTGTATAAAGGCTCAAATATTTTAATAAACAAAAGCCCACTCACAATGGCAATTTGGTAGATAAGGCAACTTATGTGTTTTGCATTATTTAATCTAGTTTAATCATACGAAATCAATTTTCAATTAAATATACCATAAAATCATATAAAATCTAAGGATCATAGAACATTAATCAATTTCCGGTTCGGCCGCCGATAAGGCCTTCAATTTGCAGTTTAAACATAAAACATGAACAGATAATCAAACAGTCAAACAGATAAAATGCAATTCAAACAGATACAGGCAATCAATTTAGTTTCAATTTTCACTCAGTCAGTTCAATAATCCGGTCGGTTCATTTACCAATCATAATCATTCTCAGTTTAACGGTAATCAGCAATCAATCGGTAAACAGTGACGAGGGTTGTTACACTTCTGCACAGGAACAATATTTGCTAGCCAAGTTGGGTACTGTATAGGTTCAATGAACTTAGCCCTCTACAACTTTTCTACCTCTGCTTTAATCTTTGCTTCAAGATCAAGGTGATACTTTCGAGCGTGCTGCTTGATCGGTTTAGAGTTGGGAAAGGTGACCAAATAATGAGTGACGAAAGATGGGTTAAGACCAGACATCTTATCATATGTCCAAGCAAAGACGTCACTGTATTGCTTTAATAATGTTATCAATTCTACCTTAGCTGCTGGAGCCATTGTAGCACTGACAAACACCGGCTTGCTCTGCCTAGGTAAGTCATTGAGGTTGACCTCAGCGAGTACCTCTTACTGGGGTTTAGGCCTATCTTGCATGCATTCAGGGGCGGGCTCAGGCATCTCTACCAATCCTTCTTGGGACTCACTTCCGTCACATTTATTTGTCTCGGGGCCATCCTCCCAGGGTATGAAGTTTGGCCCCCAAGACCATCATAGGTAGTAAACTGTCTTGCCGCCCTCGTGCACCTTGACAATCTTGGGCAGAGGACTCGTGGATTTGTTGCTCATTTTCTGTCCACTGCTTTTTGGAGCGGCCTCTGCATCTCGAATGTCTTTCCACTTCGGCAATTTTATCCATGCAATTTTACTCGTCCTTGGAGCTTCATTCGTTGACAACTCAGTAAAGAAAACTGCATCCGAATAGTGTGCCTCTTCCACTCCGAATGGCTTTTCAAACGTGTTTATGGTAACTGTGCGCTTTCCCAACTTTGTCTTCACATATTGGTAATAGCTGGATGGGATAGCCCCATACCGGTGCATCCAGGCTCTGCCAAGTATCATGTGGTAGTTCATATCTGCTTCAATCACATGGAATTTAGTTACGGAACGAATCTCGCCAACTGCCAAGTCCACTATAAGATGGCCTTTAGTGACCTTTTTCTCACCACCAAAACCAGTTACAGTAATAGGTTGGCAAACCATTCTAGACTCCGGGATGCTAGCCTTTGCAAACGTGTCAGCGGTAATGATGTTTATGGACGCCCCACCATTGAGGAAAGCACCTTTAAACTCCACATCATTGATATAAGCTGTGACAAAAAGAGGGCAGTTATGGGGAAATGGGTATGCTCTGTCTGCCTCTGAAAAGGTAATGGCCCCATAATCTTCCTGGATGCGCCGAGGTACATATTTCTTGGCCTCAGCAACTTCAGCATGGTGCACTTCAGAGATGCTGATGAGAACCTTTGTTGCTTTCATCTTGGTGGCTTGGCTCAACCCTAATTGGTCAAAGAAGGTACGAAACTTAACAGAATTTTGCAAGGCTTGAGCATGAGTATCCTCTGCGAATTTCGCCTCTGCAGGTGCTATTTCAGGGAGTTGGCCAGTTGCAATTTCCTCTAACTCATATCATAGTAGGACGCCATGTGCACTTGATTGCGCACAGGCCCAAGGTAACTGATCATGTGTACATTTTTCTCCTTTTCCTTGTGGTTAGGATAAGGGTCCTTTCGTACGTCACGATTATCGGCATCTTTGAACTTCAGCGCATTCGCGTCAACTTTCTTTTTGAAGATATTTTTCAACGTCCAACAGTCCCTGGTAGGGTGTCTAGTGGTTCTGTGATAGACACAGTAATCTGGGCTTTCTTTGTCCTTCTTGGTTAGAGTAACCTCAACCGGAGGTAAAGTAAGTTCACCATCAGCGATCCATTCTTTAAGCAAGGCCTTAACATTCTCAAGGCTACAAGGATATGGATTCCTGTCTTCATAACCCTTCATCTTTTGAGAGGACGAAGCCTCTGCTTGTGAGCGGCTCCTTCCTGTGGAGGTTACCGCAAAAACTCGACTATTGCGGGAGTAGCGGTGGGTGTCACGAGACCTGTGTAAAGAACCAGTGGTACTAAGATTTCTAGCTGCCTCAATCAAGGCTGAAAAGGTAGGCAGATTATGGTTCACCAAAAAATCTTGTAGTCACGTATGGCACCTTCCACACATATGCTGACTAAGTGTGCTTCATCCACTGGTTCATGACAGTCAATAACTTTGTCTTGGAACCGTTTAACATAGTCTAGTATATCTTTGCCTTCTTTTTGGACGTCTCGCCCAAGTGTGAGGGTTGTAACGTTCTCCTGGACTTGGAAGAACTTCGTGTGGAACTTGTTTACCATCTCTTCCCAACTCTTGATCGAGTTGGGAGCCAAGTTCACATACCAACTGTAAGCTCTTTCAGTAAGTGATTTGGAGAACTCCCGAAGGCGTAGAGAGTGGTCACTGCCATGGACACCAAGAGTTTCAATGAACCTGACCACGTCTTCTCTGGCATTGCCTTGTTTTCCATCAAACTTAATAAACTTGGGCACCGTATACCCAGTTGGGTAAGGCATTGTCATATTTCTTGAGAGTATGGGGACTTCACATCTGGGTCTAGGAGCGATGGCAGTTGTTTCTTGCCGCGCTCTTGTTCGAGCATAGCTTGTACATCGGCTAGAGTAACAAAGTGAGTGGGTTGGAATGGTCCAGTCTGCTCTTGGGTAGCTGAACCAGCGGCTATACCGTTTGCTTGAGGTACCACCAGAGGCATCTGGATCAGAGCCCGAACCTCAGGGAACAAGTTAGGCGCTGGGTTTGGGACTGCTACAGGTGAGGGTGCTTACACTGGAGCTGGTTTAGAAGCCATGGCCATAATGGCCTCAGTGAGAGTTTGCAAAGCTGCCAGGATCTCCCTCTGCGTATCCTGGAGTGATTGAACTGCCTCAACCACGACACTGTGGTCATGGTCTTCCGCATGTGCTGCTCCGCCATTGGAAGAGCCTTGCTGCCGTGGGGATTGTTGAACTTCTTCCTCTGCCATCTTTTCCAGTGAAGTATGTAAGCCACTGCGGGTATGAACCATCAACAAAGCAGCCTCCCCAGCAGAGTCGCCAAAAATGTAGGAGGGTTCTAGATTAGAGAGGCAAAACTATGCTAATAGTCCAATAATGGTGGAAGTGGCTTGAGAACGAACAACAGCAACTATCTGGGAATTAGAGAGTGTGTAGCTGGGTGAGGGTGAAGCAAGTGGCTCAAGAAGAAGTGTATGGCAGTACCAAATTGGGCAGCATCTCCCCCAAATCTCCAAAATTCCTCCTCTTGAACCTTGGGAAATGGGTCCTATTTATAGGCTTTTCCTTAATGCCAAGAAGACACCGAGTGGCCAAATAGAGATAAGACATGTGTCTCGGAGGATCACCTAGAATATTCTGCCTTGAGCCACCAGGCTGAAGGTACCATGTGTCCCTCTGCATGTACTGTGTACTATCTGTTTGCCTCCGTAACTACCTTTTTGAGCCTCAGCAAGTGCAGTTGTGGCAGGAGTGTTTGCCTCTGCACTTGCCTTCTCAGCTTGAACCTCAGCAAGTGCACTTGTAGCGGTGAACCTCGTCGCTGCACTTGCTTTCTCAGTTCTACTTGGCCAGCACATGTATTCTCAGAACTCCATTAGTCTGCTATCGACTACATTCGTGGTCACCTCAGCGAAGCCTCCACTCTTAGCCACCTAACCACAAACTCCCTAGCTTCCCAGGGTGAAGGCCACAGCTAAGCCTGCTATCAACCATGTTGTGCCTTAGTACCAAGCCCAAAGGGGGCTTCCTTAGTCTTGCCTGTATGACCAATGCAGGTCCATGACCTGGGTAATGGAAAGGGAGTCCCTTATGTTTGGGCAACCCTGCTCCCATCTTCACGGGGTTGCCGCGGTAAACTAGTATTTCTGGGCCTGTTATCAGCTCCAACTAGTAAGTCTTGGGGCCTGCTATCAGCATCAAGTTAAAAAATTGTGGGGCCTGCTATTAGCCCTAGACCAGCTAATGCCTTGAGGCCTGTTGTCAGCGCCAGGCATTAGTCTCAGAAAGAAGCCTCTCTCAAAGACTGCTATCACATTGGCAAGATATCCCCTCTACAATTTAGTTGCTGCGGTAGTCATTTCCTGCGACAAGTTCAGACGGCATGACCACAGATATCAGAGATGGTGGTGCCAACAGAATGCCTCCGCAACTTGGACACTGCAAGTATTACCTCAGCAACTTAGTTGCCTCGGTCTTCTCTTTCCCTCGGCAACTCCAGATGATCGTGACATCGACATTACTTGGAGTGGCGGCGCCACCGAAGATACTTAGACTGGCGGCGCTGAGACAAAGTGCCTCAGCAACTCTGCCATTGCACATGTTCCCTCGGCAACTTCCAATGGCGGTGGAACCAAAGTTAATAGGAATGGCGGCGTTGAGACAAAGTGTCTTAGCAACTCTGCCGTTGCACATGTTCCCTCGGCAATTTCCAATGGCGGCAGAACCGAAGTTAATAGGAATGGCGGTGCTGAGACAAAGTGCCTCAGCAACTTTGTCGCTGCACATGTCCCCTTGGCAATTTCACCGTTGCAGGTGTTGCCTCTGCAACTTGACTTGGGCATTTTTTCCTCGCTGAGTCTATCTGGAGCCTTGGTGGGTTGGACCTACCTTGGCCCACTTGTTGGCCCACTTCCCTTAGGCTTTGGCCTACGCTCATCTCTTATCCTTGGTCGCCTTCTCAGGGTGATCTTAGTGCTTGAGTCCATACTTAGTTTGGGGTTTAATTTCTGACCCTCTACAATTATTATTATTATTATTATTGTAATTCTTTAGGTTTCCTTTCAATATCTTTTATGAATCAAATAAATAAATAAATAACTTATTAGACCAAAAACAATTACAACTATGTCTAAAAAAATACACAAAAAAAAAGGTTACATCTTATAAAGATTCCCTCACATTTTGATAAATATTTAGGCCACCTCCCAAGTTATTGGTAGATTTCCTTTTAAATAATTGCTCTTGTCAAATTATTTGGTGGTTTTGAAATATTGTTCTATTTCATTTGTCACTTGAGACTTGCTAAATCATCTCTTAAAATCTTAACTGAAATTATTGAGCCCTACAACTTCAATAAATAAATATTAAATTAAGACATCATATAAACTTACCTAAAAACTGCCACATAATTTTTCTTAACTAGGACTATGTTTCCTCCCCCGAACCAAAATTACTGGACCCTCAAGTTTTTTGGATAAGTAACTGGACCCTCAAGCTGTTTTCTCATTTGTTGTACTTTCAAATTTAAATCTACATTTTCCACAAACCAAGCAGGATCTCTCTTGGATTTTCGTTACCTATAGGTCCCCCACCGAATGACCTTCTTCTTGGTAAACAAATCGAGCAGTTCAAGTTTGACTCATATTTGATTCTTAAAAATTTATTCAAATTCAATATATTAATTAAATAAATTAAATTTAAATATATTTTAAAATTTATTAAAATTTTCAAACTAAGCTTGAATACTCATTTGCTCGTTCAGCTCGATTCGATAAGTTTAAAATTATATAAAAATATCAAATTATTTGAATTTGACTTGACAAAAATTTGTTTGAGATGAGCTCAAAAATTTATTGAACCAAACTTAAACAAAATTTTAAACTCATTAAAATTATCAAATCAAGTTTAAACGGTTAACTGTGCAGCTCGTTTGGCTGTTTATCGCCCTTTTGTACTACTAATAAGTTTTATGGAGAAATTATTTAGTGCTTCTTGGAGTTATTGATTGATATTTTTCATTACTATATTTAAAATTTCAATACAAAAATGATAAGTTTTATATTAATTTGATACACCATCAGAATTTGTTCCAAAAGTACTCAATAATTTTTTTTAAATTGGTGATTCAAACTAATTAATTTCAATAATATTTTCATGTTTGTTGGTCTAAAGATCTTGCTAACAAATGTGTCAGAGTACTTTTGTCTGGGTTATATGTTATATTTGATCATTATTATTATTATTATTATTATTATTATTATTATAATTCTTTAGGTTTCATATCTATGTCTTTTATGAATCAAATAAATAAATAAATAAATAACTTATTAGACCAAAAATAATTACAACTATGTATAAAAAAAAATACACAAAAAAAAGGTTACATCTTACAAAGATTCCCTCACACTTTGATAAATATTTAGGCCACCTCCAAGATATTAGTAGATTTCCTTTTAAACAATTGCTCTTGTCAAATTATTTGGTGGTTTTGACTTATTGCTACATTTCATTTGTCACTTAATACTTGCTAAATCATTTGATATTAGTATGAAATTGACAAAAAAGATAAAATGCACCCCATATAAGAGGATTGTATCCAGTTGATGAATTTTCTGTGTTTCCAAGCTTTTTCTTATTTATTATATGATTATGACGCTAGTTAGATTTTTGTTTATTTAGGTCAAGTTTGGCATTTACTAAATAATACAAAAAATTAAAAAGTCACTATCCTGTTTAAGTCACATCATTTTATTTAAATCACATCACCTCTCTAACACATCACAGCAAACTCAACACAAACCCAATCCATATAAATCAATAAATAAAAAAATATACTTTTTTAAAATATCCCAAACCAAATTATTTTTTTGGGTACTGAGGATGGTGTAATGCAATTGTAGCTTTCTGTTATGGCCTCATTTAATGACACAATTGTAACGGTCTCCCTGCTCCTTTGTGTTTCTCTTTCTTCTTGCTATTGTAAATACGCCCACTTTTTAGGCGCGTACCTCCAAAACGATACCATTCCCAGATCTCTCGCTTCATACGTAAATGCAACCATATGCTTGCAATTTTATTTTATTTTATTTTATTTTATTTTTTTATCAATGAATAAAATTAGGAATAATTATAAGAAAAAATTCTTAAAGTTTCACCTTTGTAACAAAATGAATCTTGAGATTTTAATTTTATCAATTTTAATTATATTTTTTTAATTTATTTTTAATTTAAACTATTTATCTATTTTTATTAATAAAATTGACAAAAAAAATATTTTAATCATATAACTCAATATAAATACATATAAAATGTGCATATATAAACTTCTGGAACATCCATTGGATCAACAATTTTTTTTATAAGTTAGTAGTTTAAATTTTGTTGACCAACTTCCAACCTTAATATTAAATCAAAGTAAAAGTCTGATTCAATAGTAGATAATCCGCTGCGGTGGCACAATTCGGAGGGGCTGAACTGTTGTCCCCAATCCATGCCCAAATTGGGGAGAAACCATTTCCTAACCTTTTTTTTGCAAAAAAAAAAAAAAACTTCTAATATCAAATGATTGTAGACTACTAATATCAAATGATTTTTGTCCCTTCTTTTGAACAGCTATCAGGCCCAGTATCAACGCTTTATATTCGACCTCGTTGTTTGAACACTCAAAGTCAAGCTTATATGATAGATAGAACTTTTCTCCTTCTTGACTGGTTAGTGTGACACCAGCTCTACCGTTCCCAGCTCCGGAAGCTCCATCAAATTTTATGTCCCAACAAGTCTCAACTGCAGCTACTGAGACATGGAACTCCCCTGATAGAGGTACCTCTGCAAGTTGATGTTCACCAGATGGAAACTGGGCTAGTAGGTCTGCGAGTGCTTGGCTCTTAATAGCCTTATGAGTGATGCAAGCGATATCATATTCTGCTAGAGCCAAGAGCCATCTTGCCATTCGCCCAGTCAGAGCGGGCTTGCTCAGCAAGTAGTGGACTGGATCACTCCGGGTCACAACCTGGATTCGGTGTGCCAAGAAGTAATAGCGCGATTTCTGCGCTGTGAAGATTAAGGCTAAACAATGTCTCTCAATTGGAGTATATCGTGACTCGGCACCATTGACTTTGCGACTGATATAATAGACTGGTTTCTCAATTCCATCTATGTCTTGGACAAGTAGGGCTCCAATAGACCGAGGAGTAGAGGTCAGGTGCAGTAGTAGAGGTTTTTTAGGCTGTGGAGCAATCATTGTAAGTGGTGAGGTAAGTACTTTCTTTACCGTATCAAATACCCATTGGTGTTTTTGCAACCATTCAAACTTGTGATTCCCTTTCAGTAGTGTCCCAAAAGGAAAGGTTATCTCAGCAAGGGCTGGAATAAACCTCTTGAGGTATGACACCTTGCCTAGGAATTTCATCAAAGCTTTTTGAGAGTGTGGCGGCGGCATCTCCATGATTGACTTGACCTTATCTCCATCTACTTCGATCCCCCATTGGTGTACAAGGAAGCCAAGGAACTTGCCAGCAGTAACTCCAAAGGCACACTTGAGAGGGTTCATCTTGAGGTAGAATTGGCGACAGCGCTGAAAACCTTTTCCAAGTCGCAGAGGTAGCGGTTTGCCTTAGTAGACTTGACCACCAGATCATTTACATATACTTCCACTTCATGATGTAACATGCCGTGGAACACTACAGTCATAGCCCGTTGGTAGGTTGCCTCCTTGTTTTTCAAACCGAAGGGCATCACCGTGTAAAAAAATTCCCAATGGTGTCTTAAAAGCCCTCATTTTTGCATCTTCTGGTGCCATTTTGATCTAGTTATAACCACTGAACCCATCCATGAAGGAGAACATTTGATGGTCCGCAGTTGAATCGATAAGCGTATCAACATGGGACAATGGAAACTCATCTTTCGGGCAGGCCTTATTCAGGTTGCGAAAGTCTACGCAGTCCCTGATCTAACCGTTTTTCTTCTGCACAGGAACAATATTTGCTAGCCAAGTTGGGTACTGTATAGGCTCAATGAACTTAGCCCTCTGCAACTTTTCTACCTCTGCTTTAATCTTTGCTTCAAGATTAGGGTGATACTTTCGAGCGTGCTGCTTAATCGGTTTAGTGTTGGGAAAGGTGTCCAAATGATGAATGACGAGGGATGGGTCAAGACCAGGCATCTTATCATATGTCCAAGCAAATACGTCACTGTATTGCTTTGGTAGTGTTATCAATTCTACCTTAGCTGCTGGAGCTATTGTAGTACTGACAAACACCGGCTTGCTCTGCCTAGGTAAGTCACTGAGGTTGACCTCAATGAATACCTCCTGCTGGGGTTTAGGCCTATCTTGCATGCATTCAAGGGTGGGCTCAGGCGTCTCCACCAATATTTCTTGGGACTCACTTCCGTCACATTTATTTGTCTCGGGGCCATCCTCCCAGGGTATGAAGTTTGGCCCCCAAGACTGTCATAGGTAGTAAACTGTCTTGTCGCCCTCGCGCACGTTGACAATCTTGGGCGGAGGACTCGTGGATTTGCTGCTCCTTTTCTGTTCACTGCTTTCTGGAGCATCCTCTGCATCTCGAATGTCTTCCCACTTCAGCAATTTTACCCATGCAATTTTACCCGTCCTTGGAGCTTCAGCCGTTGACAACTCAGTAAAGAAAACTGCATCCGAATAGTGTGCCTCTTCCACTCCGAATGGCTTTTCAGACGCGTTTGTGGTAACTGTGCGCTTTCCCAACTTTGCCTTCACACATTGGTGATAGTTGGACGGGATAGCCCCATACTGGTGCATCCAGGCTCTGCCAAGTATCATGTGGTAGTTTGTATCTGCTTCAATCACATGGAATTTAGTTGCGGAACAAATCTCGCCAACTCCCAAGTCCAGTACAACATGGCCTTTAGTGACCTTTTTCTCACCACCAAAACCGATTACAGTAATAGGTTGGCGAACCATTCTAGACTCCGGGATGCCAGCCTTTGCGAATGTGTCAGCGGTAATGATGTTTATGGACGCCCCACCATCGAGGAAAGCACGTTTGAACTCCACATCATTGATATAAGTTGTGACAAAAAGAGGACGGTTATGGGGAAATGGGTATGCTCTGTCTGCCTCTGAAAAGGTAATGGCCCCATAATCTTCCTAGATGCGCCAAGGCACATATTCTTTGGCCTCGGCAACTTCAGCATGGTGCATTTTAGAGATATTGATGAGAGCCTTTGTTGCTTCCATCCTGGCGGCTTGGTTCAGCCCCAATTGGTCAAAGAAAGTACGAAACTTAACAGAATTTTATAAGGCTTAAGCATGAGTATCCTCTGCGAATTTCGCCTCTGCAGGTGCTATTTCGAGGAGTTGGCCAGTTGCAATTTCTTCTAACTCATCATAGTAGGACACTATGTGCACTTGATCGCACACAGGCCTAAGGTAACTGATCATGTGTACATTTTTTCCCTTCTCATTGTGGTTAGGATAAGGGTCCTTTCGTACGTCACGATTACCGGCATCTTTAAACTTTAGTTCATTCGCGTCAACTTTCTTTTTGAAGATATTTTTCAACGTCCAACAGTCCCTGGTGGATGTCTGGTGGTTCTGTGATAGACACAGTAATCTGGGCTTTCTTTATCCTTCTTGGTTGGAGTAACCTCAACCGGAGGTAAAGTAAGTTCACTATCAGCGACCCATTCTTTAACCAAGGCCTTAACATTCTCAAGGTTACAAGAATATGGATTCCTGTCTTCATAACCCTTCCTCTTTTGAGAGGACGAAGCCTCTACTTGCGAGGGGCTCCCTCCTGTGGAGGTTACCGCCGAAACTCTACTATTGCGGGAGTAGCGGTAGGTGTCACGAGATTTGTGTAAAGGACCAGTGGTACTAAGATTTCTAGCTGCCTCAATCAAGGCTGAAAAGGTAGGCAAATTATGGTTCACCAAGAAAATCTTGTAGTCGCGTATAGCACCCTCCACATATATGCTGACTAAGTGAGCTTTATCCACTGGTTCATGACAGTCAATAGCGTTGTCTTGGAACCGCTTAACATAGTCCAGTATATCTTTGCCTTCTTTTTGGACGTCTTGCCCAAGTGTGAGGGTTGTAACTTTCTCTTGGACTTGGAAGAACTTCATGTGGAACTTGTTCACCATCTCCTCCCAACTCTTGATTGAGTTAGGAGCCAAGTTCACATACCAACTGTAAGCTCTTTCAGTAAGTAATTTGAAGAACTCCCAAAGGCGTAGAGAGTTGTCACTGCCATGGACATCAAGAGTTTCAATGAACCTGACCACGTGTTCTCTGACATTGCCTTGTTTTCCATCAAACTTAATAAACTTGGGCACCGTATACCCAGTTGGGTAGGGCATTGTCAATATTTCTTGAGAGTATGGGGGTTTCACATCTGGGTCTAGGAGAGATGGCAGTTGTTTCTTGCAGCGCTCTTGTTTGAGCATAGCTTGTACATCGGCTAGAGTAACAAAGTGAGTGGGTTGGAATGGTCTAGTCTACTCTAGGGTAGTTGAACCGGCGGTTGTACCGTTCGCCTGAGGTACCACCAGAGGCACTTGGATCGGAGCCCAAACCTCAGGGAACAAGTTAGGCGCTGGATTTGGGACTGCTACAGGTGTGGGTGCTTGCACTGGAGCTGGTTTAGAAGCTATGGCCATAATGGCCTCAGTGAGAGTTTGCAAAGCTGCCAGGATCTCCCTCTGCGTATCCTGGAGTGACTGAACTGCCTCAACCATGACACTGTGGTCATGGTTTTCCGCATGTGCTGCTCCGCCATTGGAAGAGCCTTGCTGCCGTAGGGGTTGTTGAACTTCTTCCTCTGCCATCTTTTCCAGTGAAGTATGTAAGCCATTGTGGGTATGAACCATCAACAAAGCAGCCTCCCCAGCAGAGTCGCCAGAAATGTAGGGGGGTTCTAGATTAGAGAGGTGATTAGAGAGGCAAAACTATGCTAATGGTCCAATAATGGTGAAAGTTGCTTGAGAACGAACAGCAGCAACTATCTGGGAATTGAAAAGTGTGTAGCTGAGTGAGGGTGAAACAAGTGGCTCAAGAAGAAGTGTATGGCAATACCAAATTGGGCAGCATCTCTCCCAAATCCCCAAAATTCCTCCTCTTGAACCTTGGGAAATGGGTCATATTTATAGGCTTTTCCTTGATGCCAAGAAGACACCAAGTGGCCAAATAGAGAGAAGACACGTGTCTCAGAGGATCACATAGAATATTTTGCCTTGAGCCACCAGGTTAAAGGTGCCACGTGTCCCTCTACATGTACTATGTACTATCTGTTTGCCTCCGCAACTACCTTTTTGAGCCTCAGCAAGTGCAATTGTGGCGGGAGTGTTTGCCTCTGCACTTGCCTTCTCAGCTTGAACCTCAGCAAGTGCACTTACAGCGGTGAACCTCGCCGCTGCACTTGCATTCTCAGTTCTACTTGGCTAGCACATGCATTCTCAGGACTCCATTAGTCTGCTATCGACTACATTCGTGGCCACCTCAGCGAAGCCTCTACCTTTAGCCACCTAACCACAAACTCCCCAGTTTCCCAAGGTGAAGGCCACAGCTAAGCCTGCTATCAACCATGTTGTGCCTTAGTACCAAGTCCAAAAGGGGTTTCCTTAGTCCTGCCTGTACGACCAAGGCAGGTCCATGACCTGGGTAATGGAAAGGGAGTCCTTTATGCTTTGGCTACTCTGCTTCTATCTTCGCGAGGTTGCCGCGGTAAACTGGTATTTCTGAGCCTGTTATCAGCTCCAACCAGTAAGTCTTGGAGCCTGCTATCAGCGCCAAGTTAAATAAATTGTGGGGCCTGCTATCGGCCCTAGGCCAACTAATGCCTTGAGGCCTGTTATCAGCGCCAGGCATTAGTCTTAGAAGGAAGCCTCTCTCAAAGACTGCTATCACCTTGGCAAGATATCCCCTCTGCAATTTAGTTGCTGCGGTAGTAGTTGCTGCGGTAGTCATTTCCTGCGACAAGTTCAGACGGCATGACCGAAGATATCAGAGATGACGGTGCCGACAGAATGCCTCCGCAACTTGGACATTGCAAGTATTGCCTCAGCAACTTAGTTGCCTCGGTCTTCTCTTTCCCTCGGCAACTCCAGATGATCGTGACACCGACATTACTTGGAGTGGCGGCGGCACCGAAGATACTTAGACTGGCGACGCTGAGACAAAGTGCCTCAGCAACTCTGCCGCTGTACATATTCCCTCGGCAACTTCCAATGGCGGCGGAACCGAAGTTAATAGGAATGGCGGCGCTGAGACAAAGTGCCTCAGCAACTCTGCTGCTGCACATGTTCCCTCGGGTAATAGGAATGGCGGCACTGAGACAAAGTGCCTCAGCAACTTTGCTGTTGCACATGTCCCCTCGGCAACTTCACCGTTGCAGGTGTTGCCTCTGCAACTTGACTTGGGCATTTTTTACTCGCTGAGTCTATCTAGAGCCTTGGTGGGTCGGACTTGCCTCGGCCCACTTGTTGGCCCACTTCTCTTGGACTTTGGCCCACGCTCCTCTTTTATCCCTGGTCACCTTCTCAGGGCGATCTTAGTGCTTGAGTCCATACTTAGTTTGAGGTTTAATTTCTGACCCTCTACAATTATTATTATTATATTATTATCATTATTATTATTATTATTATTGTAATTCTTTAGGTTTCCTTTCAATATCTTTTATGAATCAAATAAATAAATAAATAACTTATTAGACCAAAAATAATTACAACTATGTATAAAAAAATACACAAAAAAAAAGGTTACAACTTACAAAGATTCCCTCACATTTTGATAAATATTTAGGCCACCTCCCAGTTATTGGTAGATTTCCTTTTAAACAATTGCTCTTGTCAAATTATTTGGTGATTTTGAAATATTGTTCTATTTCATTTGTCACTTGAGACTTGCTAAATGTTCCCTTAAAATCTCAACTGAAATTATTGAGCCCTACAACTTCAATAAATAAATATTAAATTGAGACATTATATAAACTTGCCTAAAAACTGCCACATAATTTTGAGTAAGGATCTTCTAGAGTTTTTTTTTTTAAAGTTTTCTAGAGTGGTGCATTGTGTGGTTGAGATTTAATGACAAGTCACATCAATTTTTTAATATTAAATCTCAACCACACAATACACTACTTTAAGAAATTTTAAGAAAAAATTTTTTTTAGAGAATCCTTGGTGCATAATTTTTCTTAACTGACTATGTTTCCTCCCCCGAACCAAAATTACTGGACCCTCAAGTTTTTTGGATAAGTAACTGGACCCTCAAGTTGTTTTCTCATTTGTTGTACTTTCAAATTTAATCAGTGAGGTATCAAATCTACATTTTCCACAAACCAAGCAGGATCTCTCTTGGATTTTCGTTACCTGTAGGTCCCCCACCGAATGACCTTCTTCTTGGTAAACTAATCGAGCGGTTCAAGTTTGACTCATATTTGATTCTTAAAAATTTATTTAAATTCAATATATTAAGTAAATAAATTAAATTTGAATATATTTTGAAATTTATTAAAATTTTCAAACTAAGCTTGAATACTCATTTGCTCGTTCAGCTCGATTCGATAAGTTTAAAATTATATAAAAATATCAAATTATTTAAATTCGACTTAACAAAAATTCGTTTGAGATTAACTCAAAAATTTATTGAACCAAACTTAAACAAATTTTAAAACTCATTAAAATTATCAAATCGAGTTTCAACGGATAACTGTGCAGCTCGTTTGGCTGTTTATCACCCTTTTGTACTACTAATAAGTTTTATGGAGAAATTATTTAGTGCTTCTTGGAGTTATTGATTGATATTTTTCATTACTATATTTTAAAATTTCAATACAAAAATGATAAGTTTTATATTAATTTGAAACACCATCAGAATTTGTTCCAAAAGTACTCAATAATTTTTTTTAAATTGGTGATTCAAACTAATTAATTTCAATAATATTTTTATGTTTGTTGGTCTAAAGATCTTGCTAACAAATGTGTCAGAGTACTTTTGTATGGATTATATGTGATCATTGTTATTATTATTATTATAATTCTTTGGGTTTCATATCTATATCTTTTATGAATCAAATAAATAAATAACTTATTAGACCAAAAATAATTACAACTATGTATCAAAAAAAATACACAAAAAAAGGTTACATCTTACAAAAGCCTATTTTGGAAAGGTGGTAAAAATCAACTTTTTGCTTTTAACCAAGATTTTTTAGAGTGGTTTGGAAAGTTGATAAAAAGTTATTTTTTTTTTTGAATTAATATTTATTTATAGTGTCACATCACACTAAAATGACTAAAATACCCTCACTCAACTTAAAAAATTACATTTTAACCATTTATACAAAATATCAAATTTGAGGGCAATTACGTAATTTTTCAACCTAATTTTGGCACTCCCCAAATGAAGCAAAAAACGCAGCCTGCGTTTTGCCCCAAAACGCCAACCTGGCGTTTTCCTCTCTTCCCAAAAGTGGCCAAAGATTCCCTCACATTTTGATAAATATTTAGGCCACCTCCAAGATATTAGTAGATTTCCTTTTAAACAATTGCTCTTGTCAAATTATTTGGTGGTTTTGACTTATTGCTACATTTCATTTGTCACTTAATACTTGCTAAATGATCTCTTAAAATCTTAACTGAAATTATTGAGCCCTACAATTTTAATGAATAAATATTAAATTGAGACATCATGTAAACTTGCCTTAAAACCGCCACATAATTTTTCTTAACTAGGACTATGTTTCCTTCCCCAATCAAAATTATGTTGGGTATACCTCTTTAGTAGAGTAAGAGTATGTGATTCAATTAGTTTATTAAAAAATTCTAATTTAATTTAGTATTGATTATAATATATTTTTATATATTATATTTGATCAACAATGATAGAGACCACTAATTTTGGAGCTCTAAAAATATCACTAATGACATGGCACTCAATAAAAAAAGAAAAAAAATACAACACCAAGGCCAAAACATCAAATCATTTATGGTGGGACCCACTATCACATCATTAGTGATAGCACTAATTAGTGCTCTCACTCATTTTTCATATTTGATTTTTGGAAGCGTAATGAGTATTCTTTATCTGTTTGGTAATAGTTAAAATTTAAGAAATCCGTAAATAAAAAATATCTTTCTATATTGTTTTATATATTTTTTTTCCCCGAAAGGTGCAGCAGCCTTTTTGTTTTTTTTGTTTTAATTATCATTTCGGTAGTGTTTTGCTTGGTTGTATACAAAGAACTAGTTTCCGTAGTGCATTGGCCTAAGTCAGAGGAAATTCTATGCTATTCTGTTTAAGGCTTCTCTGTTTGGGTGCATTTTAACTGGTTTGATGGAGTTGATTTGGGTATATTATTTTGAGTTTTTTATAATCTATTTTGAAGATAATTGTTCATCTATTTGATGAGGTATTTCTTTTTAATTATTTGTGATTATTTAGAATTTATTTAGGGTGGTTTGTGAGACCATTCAGTGTGTTTGGTTTGAGTTTTTTGAATTAAGTTTTTTGAAAATTGAATTTTTTAGTTTTTTTATTTTTTTATTTTTAGTAAATATTTTTAAAAGCTTAAACATTTTTTTTATTTTTTAGATGCACATTACTTAGATGTATCTAAAAAGTAAAAAAATTGTGAAAAAATATTTTTAAAATTAATAAATACATAAAAATATAAAAAATGTACTGAATTCTAGTATTTTTTTTGTATTTTTGGTATTTAGTAAATTTTTAAAAGGTGTTTTCCATTTTTTTTTTTTTACTTTTTAGGTATATGTATGTTAGGTATGTTTAAAAATTAAAAAAATTGCTCAAAATATTTAAAAAATTCAGTAAAAACAAAAAAAATACGAAAATAAAAAAGTAGAATTTTTTGAAAAGTGTTTTTGAAAAATAATAACCAATTCGTATTTCGTTTGTAATCGCTTGTGAAAACTCTTAGTTGATAGTAGAATCGATTTTGATCCTTGAACGTGCCTTACATTTGAAGAAATCACATAAAAATTCTTATATCATTATTAATTTAATTTTTTTGTATTAATTTTTATTTCCATTAATTAATCTATTTATGAAAAATTATCTATTTTCCCGAACAACAAATTACTCAAGTTATTGTCTCATTTGCTGTGCCTTCAAATTTGATCAGTGAGATATCAATTCACAAACCAAGCAGGATCTCTCTTGGATTTTGGTTACAGATAGGTCCCTACCCAATGACCTTCTTGGAAAACAAATTAAGCACTTCAAGGACTCATATTTGACTGTCGAAAATTTATTCGAATTTAGTTCGTTAAATAAATAAATTAAATTTAAATATATTTTAAAATTCATTAAAATTTTCAAACAAAGCTTAAATACTTATTTGCATGTCAGCTTGATTGATAAATTTAAAATTATATAAAATTAACCTATCATCCATGCTATGCACGGAATAATTATAGATATTTATATTTATTTAAAAATATTTTTAATATATAAATTATATTTTTTTTAAGATTTTTTAAAAATATTTAACAATCTTATCACTAATCATAGTGTATGGGAGAAATGAAATTAAAAGGGTATTACAGTAACTATAAACGGATTATACCTATAATTATTGTATGAAGGGATTTTTAAATGTTGATTAGGAGATTTTGACCAAATCAATTAAATGTAGGATGTGGATTGAAAAAAGTTAATAAATGCTGATCAGGAAATTTTGACCAAATCAATAAATGTCTGAGTTTTTTTTTTTTAATAAAAAATTTAGAAAATTCAGATTGGGATATTGAAGCTTCCACACAAACAATCATTACAAGCTGAGTTATTTAGAGAAACAAAACTCATAATTTGGATGAAGTTCCTATGCAACATAGACATTGTGTTAGGGCGGTTGATCGTACATTGAGGGATATTTGTGATAATGAAAAGTCATTTTGGGGTATTATTGTTGTTCTTGGTGGAGACTTTCGACAAATCTTACCAGTTATACCCAAAGGAGTTCGTGAGCAAATTGTGAATGCATCATTAAGACACTCTGTTCTATGGAAGCATATATATATCTTGACTTTGGATTTGAATATGAGCTTGAATCATGAAGGCCATGAAAATGCTAATTTTGCAAATTTCTTGATGGAGGTAACACTACTTTAACCGATATTATATAGATTATTTTAAATTAATAAATTGTGTTTACACTTACTTTTTTATTTATTTCACTTTTTTATAGATTGGGACCAATCCTCAAGAAATCGTTAACCTTCCATCAACAATACACAAATGTCAAGATTTGAATGAATTACTCTCTACAGTTTATCCACAATTGAATATGATAGAGACGTTAACCCCAACATTTTTAACTGAACGCACAATTCTGTCTGCGCATAACGATGATGTCAATGACATTAATACTACTGCGTTGAATATCTTTCCGGGGAGATTATATACTTATCTTACAACAGATAAATTGTCTGAAGATAATGAAATTGATCTTACTATTACAAATAGATATCCTAATGAATATTTAAATTCATTGGATCCTCCTGGGTTGCCAACTTTTAAGTTAGAGTTGAAAGTGGGTTATCCTATAATATTGTTGAGAAACATTGCACCGAAAGATGGACTATGTAATGGTACAAGATTGATGGTTACTAGGTGCGGCACTCGTATAATTGAAGCTCAAATTTTAACTGGAAAAAAGTTTGGCAATTTGGCATTCATACCAAGGATATCTTTGACACCATCTTCTTCAGAAATGCCTTTCCAAATGACAAGACATCAATTTTCAGTCTGATTGGCATATGCCTTGACCATTAATAAATCTCTAAGGACAATCTGTGAAATTTGTTGGGGTTGATTTGCGTATACCAGTGTTTAGCCATGGGCAATTATATGTGGCATTGTCTAGATGTACATCATTTGATCGTATAAGTATTCTCCTCCCTAAAGATAGTTTGGATTCTACTACAAATATTGTTTATCCTGAAGTGTTGCTGTAGTATTCTATGCAGATTAAATGATGTTTTATTAGAAAGTAACCATGTAGATTTATTTCTGTTGATTATATAACTTTTTAAAAAATTTCAATTTAATAATAATTTGAAATTTAGACTTTTGTAGGATTGGACCGAAAATCTATGGAGCTTAAAAGGAGAAATACGACTAGCTTGCTTCGATGGGGATGTAATAAGGTAATTTCAATCTCAAAGTATTTTGACATGTATATTTCCAACAAATGTACTAATCTATATTTTTTTTGTTTCCACAAATTACCAGATTGTTGTGCATATTCCTCATTGGGGATACATAAAAGTTGATATAAAGACTTTTTGGAAAGTAATGAGGAGGAAGTTTGGGCAAACACATATTTGAAGACATGTTATTGACACATCTTTTGTAAAGCATACATATTTTTGGTGTATGACAATGTGCCTGTTTGGTGCAGCTTAAAAGCTGCTTATTTCAGCTTTCAGCTTAATTTAAGCTATTTTGATGTGTTTGGTTTAGCTTATAGCTTATAACTTATAGCTTTTTGGAAGTCAAAAATCAGCTTATTCTTTGAGTGGGCAGGAGATGCTAATTTATAAGTCAGAAATCAGCTTATGTTCATAGTTATAAGTTATAAGCTGTTTAGTATAAGCTATAAGTACTTTCACAGTTCTACCAAACATATAATTTTTGGTGTATGACATGTTAGTGACACATCTTTTGTAAAGCTTTAACCCACTTTTTGTAAAGTTTTAACCTACTCTTTTGGTGTATGACAATATAACTTTATTTTTGTTTTTTGTTCAGTGTTTACACTTTTTTTTACTGCCTTTTATATTTTGATATGCAATATAACTTTAAATCTTATATGCTTGTTTCTTAATTTGCATTAAGATTAGGGAGAGTTGTTATTTTATTTGAATTTTGTAGAGCGTGTAATACAAGCAAAATTGTTATAAGTTCTTTAAGAGAAAAATATTTCAATATATTTTTTCAGTATTTTTATTAAAAAATGACACAAACTTTATAAATTCCAACATAATACGTATAAATTATAACTGCATTTTAATCTTAAATTATTTATATCGTGCCTTTAGGCACGGGCATACGCTAGTATACCTATATTTCACCTAATTTTACATACATTTTTACTTTTTCTTTTCAAATCTATTCTCAAATCCCCAATCAAACACGACGGTAGGTAGGATACATTTGCTTTCATTTTTGTTTTTAGCTTTTATTTTTGAAAATTAAAATTGACTCAAAAAAGGATTAGTCACATTTTGCTTTTATTGTCTTTTGAAACCCCCAAAACTAGTTGACTTCGTTCTTTCCCAAAACCCCTGTGCTGTTATATTTTGGGAAAACTACAAATCAACTTATTTAATCAAAAATATTTACAAAAATACAGGATATAATTTTTTTATCGATAAAAAAAAATACAGTAAAAGTTGTGCAACAAAAAATTCTTAGCTTTTGATAAATATTTCTTCAACCTCTCACTAATTGGTAGTTTCTTCTTATATTTTTTCTACTCTCTGTCTCTAAACAAGAAAAAATGACAGATCAATTTGTTTGACCAAAACAAATCAACTGGCTAGATCAATTGGTTAGAATTCTTATATGTAACTAGGAGATCAGTAATTTAAATCTTTCTACCTGTGTATGAGTATTATTTGCTATATATTTATTGATATTTTCTCTCTCACTTTACCTTTCTTTCTTTTTTTTGTATTGATTTTTTCGTTATTTAGGGTCGATTATCACAACAGTTGGGGAGATTGATGCGGATGTGGTCCATAGGATTAAGGCGGGATGGTGTAAGTGGAGAAGTGCGTTTGGGGTATTGTGCGATAAACGAATACCCACTAGACTTAAAGGTAAGTTCTATAGAACGGCTATTAGACCAGCGATGTTGTATGGGACGAAGTGTTGGGCAACCAAAAAAAAAAACATGTAGATAAGATGAGTGTGGCTGAGATAAGAATGCTAAGGTGGATGTATGGCAAGACTAGACAAGATAGAATTAGGAATGAGCGTGTTCGGGAATGGGTAGGAGTAGCACTGATAGAAGATAAGTTGAGAGAGAATCGATTGAGATGGTTTGGTCATATTTAACGGAGACCAACAGAGGCAGTAGTGAAGAGATATGATGCTGTAAAGGTAGATGGAAGTGTTAAGGGACGGGGTAGGCCTAGATTAACGTTGGTTAGCGTTGTAAATAGAGATATGGATCTACTTAATTTGACTAACGAAATGGCATTCGATAGGGTCGCGTGGAGAAGAAAGATTCATGTAGCCAACCTCATTTGATGGGACTTAAGGCTTGGTTTGATTTGGTTTATTGATTATATATTATATTTGATCTTTATTATTGTATGGGGGTTCTAGATTAGAGAGGTGATTAGAGAGGCAAAACTATGCTAATGGTCCAATAATGGTGGAAGTGGCTTGAGAACGAATAGTAGCAATTATCTGAGAATTGGAGAGTGTGTAGCTGGGTGAGGGTGAAGCAAGTGGCTCAAGAAGAAGTGTATGGCAGTACCAAATTGGGCAGCATCTCCCACAAATCTCCAAAATTCCTCATTTTGAACCTTGGGAAATGGGTCCTATTTATAGGCTTTTCCTTAGTGCCAAAAAGACACCAAGTGGCCAAATAGAGAGAAGACATGTGTCTCAGAGGATCACATGGAATATTCTGCCTTGAGCCACCAGGCTGAAGGTGCCACATGTCCCTCTGCATGTACTGTGTACTATCTGTTTGCCTCCGTAACTACCTTTTTGAGCCTCAGCAAGTGCAGTTGTGGCGGGAGTGTTTGCCTCTGCACTTGCCTTCTCAGCTTGAACCTCAGCAAGTGCACTTATAGCGGTGAACCTCGCCGCTGCACTTGCCTTCTCAGTTCTACTTGGCCAGCACATGCATTCTCATAACTCCATTAGTCTGTTATCGAATACATTCATGGTCACCTCAGCGAAGCCTTCACCTTTAGCCACCTAACCAAAAACTTCCCAGCTTTCCAAGGTGAAGGCCATAGCTAAGCTTGCTATCAACCATGCTGTGCCTTAGTACCAAGCCCAAAGGGGCTTCCTTAGTCCTGCCTGTGCGACCAAGGCAAGTCCATGACCTGGGTAATGGAAAGGGAGTCCCTTATGCTCGGGCTACCCTGCTCTCATCTTCGCGGGCTTGTCGCGATAAATTGGTATTTCTGGGCCTGTTATCAGCGCCAAGTTAAATAAACTGTGGGGCCTGCTATCAACCCTAGGCCAGCTAATGCCTTGAGGCCTGTTGTCAGCGCCAGGCATTAGTCTCAGAAGGAAGCTTCTCTCAAAGATTGCTATCACCTTGGCAAGATATCCCCTGCAATTTAGTTACTACGGTAGTCATTTCCTGCGACAAGTTCAGACGGCATGACCGAAGATATCAGAGATGGTGGCGCCGACAGAATGCCTCCGCAACTTGGACACTGCAAGTATTGCCTCAGCAACTTAGTTGCCTCGGTCTTCTCTTTCCCTCGGCAACTGCAGATGATCGTGACACCGACATTACTTGGAGTGGCGGCGGCACCGAAGATACTTAGACTGGCGGCGCTGAGACAAAGAGCCTTAGCAACTCTGCTGCTGCACATGTTCCCTCAGCAACTTCCAATGGCGGCGAAACCGAAGTTAATAGGAATGGCGATGCTGAGACAAAGTGCCTCAGCAACTCTGCCACTGCACATGTTCTCTCGGCAATTTCCAATGGTGGCGAAACCGAAGTTAATAGGAATAGCGGTGCTGAGACAAAGTGCCTCAGTAACTTTGCTGTTGCACATGTCCCCTCGGCAACTTCACCGCTGCAGGTGTTGCCTTTGCAACTTGACTTGGGCATTTTTTCCTCGCTGAGTCATCTGGAGCCTTGGTGGGTTGGACCTGCCTTGACCCACTTGTTGGCCCACTTCTTTTGGGCTTTGGCCCACGCTCCTCTCTTATCCCTGGTCGCCTTCTCAGGGCGATCTTAGTGCTTGAGTCCATACTTAATTTGGGGTTTAATTTATGTCCTTCTACATTTTGCCCCCTGCGCGCGTGGGAGACACGCTCCCTGTTTCCCGCGCTGGCATGACGTCAGCGGGCAGCCCAAGGGTTGCGTTGGTTCTGAAAAGGTACCCTTTTGACTGCCAGGTCATAATGGACCTAGGGCAGTGTACTAGCGCCCTTTTCTGATTTTCTTTATAAATAATGCCCTTTGGGTCCACCGGTCCCCCACTTCTTCCCAACACACCTTTCTATCTCCTTTGTCTTCTTCTCTCCTTTGTCCCATTTTTCCAAAGCTTTTTAACTTTCTTTACTCCCTTTCATGGCCAGCACGAGGTTCCTTACTGATAGGGCTGCCCCACCCCGTACTGAGTGGAAGCGGGCCCCTTACTTCGAAGGGTTGGCCGACTTCTTCTGGAAGGCGGTTGATTCTTTTGTTTCTGACACCCCTTCTCTAGAGGAGCCTCTGCTTCCTTTTGGGAAGGCCATCTTGGAAGACGCGGACATGGTGAACCCAGTTTCGGTGCTGCGGTTTCGTGTGGAGCGTGGTGACTTTCCACATTCTTACATCTATTATCGTACTCATTCAGGCCTCCAGTAGATTGGTCCCTTTGGGTCGATGATGTCATGGCAGATGGCGACTTCGAGCAGCGTCTGCGTGATGTTCGCCTTTACAATGCCATTTTAATCTCGAGGGAGTTATTAGTGCGTAAGGTGCAGACTAACACTAACATGATTGTCTCCCATTGGAGTCGTGACACCCACACTTTTGCTTTGGCATGGGGGGAGATAACCCCGACCCTGGAAGATGTTCTCATCCTCTTGCGCCTCAACACCCGTGGGGATTTCCCCTTTGATCCAGAGTCTTTGACCTCTGCAGAGCTAGTCACCGTCATTGCTCTTAGAACCGAGGAACTACTCTAGGAGAGGCCCAAAAGGGATAAGACTACCTATCTTTCTTGGCAGAAGCATTTCTTTAAGGACTTGCAACCAGTTGTAGGGGACATCACTGAGGAGAGTCGCGAGTTCGTAGTTGGTCCGGGCTACTAAGGTGACTTGTATTTGGTGGCGTTCATGCAGCTATTTTAATCTCATTCTTCGTCCTACCCAGTAACCTTGCTGAAAGTGTAACGACCCCAAAATGCGTATAAGAAGCTATCTTGTTTACATATGGGTTAATGTGCTTTAATTTAATTATATCTGTTCTAATTGAAGAATTATATGTTGAGTTACGACTTTAAAATCGGAATTGGTGACCTTTATGAGTTCAGAAATCAAAATTGAGTATTCGTATATGTTAATGGGAATTTTTAAAGCTACTTGGAAAATTAATTGGAAATTTAATTCGTCTGATTCGTTAATGCACGTTTGGGTGGTTAACTTTGCACTGCAAATTGAAGGCCTTAGAGGCTTCAGAAACCAGACTAGAGGACGTATTTATGATCAGCATAATTTTTAGAGTCATCTGGGAAGTTTAATTGAAATTTGATTTTGTGCGATTCGTAAGGTTGCGTTTGGCCAACCCTAATTGTGATAAGCTTATGTGTGTTGTATATATATATATATAAAGACATGCCATATGAGTGGTGGAACTAAAGATATTTGAGCCAAAAATATCTAAAGTAGAGGGAGAGAGAACCGTGAAAGAGAGAAAGAGAGAAGGAGAGACAAATTCTTTAAGAGAAACTCAACATTCATGGTGGCTTTGAAGATGATTAAAGAGAATTAAAGAAAGAGGAAGAAGGTCAACCATAAAGCTTGGAAAATTGAAGGATCAAGGGGAAAAAGATAAGGTATCTGGCCCTAACTATCATCTTTGTAGATAATTCATCTATATATATATGAACTCAAAGATTAATTTGGAAGTTTGATATGTGTAACAACCCTCGTCCTGATTACCGATAAACTACTGAATTAGCTACTGGTTACTGCTAAACTGAACTGATAATGACTGATAATTGAATTAACTGAGGTACTGAATAAACTGATTGAAATCGAAACTGAAATTGAATAAGTTTATTTATTGAATTGCATATTGCATCTGTTTGATTGATTGATTATCTGTTTGAATTCATATGTTTAAACTGCTAATTGAAGGCCTTATCGGCGGCCGAATTAGGAACCGTTTAAAGTTTTGGGATCAGTAGAATATTTGTAATTTAATGGTATATTTATCTGAAAATTGATTAGGAATGATTAAATTAGATTAAAATGAACTAATTGCAAACTTAGGCTTATCTACCAAATTGCCACCTATAGTGGACTTTTGTTTATTATTATTAGAGAGCCTTCTTACAACCCAAACAAACAATTGATCAGCCATTTTGTTCCATCTAGCCGACCATAGTAAGAGAGAGAGAGGGAGAGGATTGCTCTTGTTGTTTTGGCTTGAAAACTTGAAGAGTTGCTTGAGAATTCATTTAGCTTCCTCACCTTGTAATTCAAGACTTAGGTAAGTGAATCCATCTTCTTCTCGTTGTCTTTGAGTTCCATCTTGCATGTATCATGGTTATAGAGAAGTTAAGTCATGAATTTGCTCATATATGTTGAATTGGAACTCCATTGTTGCATGCATGTTGAATTTAGTGAGTTTGGAGTTGATTTCATGGTTAAATACCACATGCATGTTCATAAGCATGTACAAATCCATGTTTTCATCTTGTTTTCAAAGTATTGAGCTCATTAGAGCATCACATTGGAGCTTTAAATTGGTTTGAAGGCATGCATGTCATGTTTGAATGTTGTTCATACATGTTCTTGAAAATTGGTTTGGAAATGAGCTTGATTAAACTCCCCTTGGGCTTTGATTTTACAAATTGAGCTTGGAATCAAGTAACATTATGTGTTTTAAAGAGTTTTCCAGAAAATGGACCCAAGAGGATCGATTTTGGTGTTTGAAAACTGGGTTTTGGACTTGGAGTTCGAATCTGGGTTTTCCAGATTTTTGCCTTCCGCTCGAGCGGGGGAAGTGCCGCTCGAGCGGGGAAATCAAGCTCCAGTATTTTTGACCTGTGTTGCAGTCCGCTCGAGCGGAGTAATGCGCGCTCGAGCGGAGAAATCGAGCATCCAGCATCTTGTACTGTTCATCAGTCCGCTCGAGCGAAGGAATGTACGCTCGAGCGGAGGATTGTGTGTCACGCTCGAGCGGGGAAGTTTACGCTCGAGCGGGGACCTTTGTTTTGCTTGTCCGCTCGAGCGGGGAAACCTGCGCTCGAGCGGAGGCCTTGTTTCACTGAAAATTCTGGAATTGTTTCCAACTGTATTTTTGCATCCTCATCTCATCCTAGGCATTCTTAGGCCTAGTTTAAGACATCTTAATGAGGATTTAGACATAGAACCACACCGAGGAAATTTAGGGATTTAATTATCATCCTTCCCGACTGTGAAACTTAGTGTGTGTTCTATTTGTTAACTGTTTAGGGTTGACTCTCGGGGACGCGCTCTAGCTGCTATTAGCCCAATCTCTGTGAGTAACGATTGTGTAAAGATATGTTCAAAATGGTTATCTTTTGAATACTGAACTGAACTGTTTATTGAACTGATATTATTTACTGAATGAATGTATGTCCTGTATTCTGAACTGTATTGTGGCATCCTTAGCACTTACTGTTTACTGTTACTGTTACAGAGCTCTGTTGGTTCCATTGTGGAACCATACTATTTACTGAATGACTGGCCATCATTACTGTTGGGTCCGTTAAGACCCGGTCCTTTCGGACCTACTGTTTATAGGCTAATGGATGTACCACATATGACTGATTGACTGAAATACTGACAGACTGAAATACTGTTTAATGAACTGTTTTCATTACTGTAAGGACATCCATTCATAACCTCTTTACGCTTTATGTTATTCACTGGGCTTTAGCTCACTGTTTATATATATATGTAGGTTCTCAGCAGCCAGACCAGAGCTAGGAGCGTGGGTTGGTCCCAGTTTTGTCAAGCCAGCCTATGTGCCTCACTGTGAGGTTCCGAGTTGCCATGCTATGGCTTGGGGTGTTTTTGTGTCCCCCATCGGTCTCCTTACTGTTTTGTACTACTGTATAGACTGTCTACCGTTTTACTGTACTGTTATCGAGGGATTAGGTCCCCGTACTGAATGTTTGTATGTGACTGTATAGACTGTACTGTTCTGAACTGTATGAATGCATGAAAAATATTTTTGGCATACAGGTTTTTCACAGCTCAATGGACACTAGTTACTTACTGTATTGGCTTCCGCCAGGCCCTGTACTCTGTTTAACTGTATTACTGTTCAGCAGGCCTTCGGTAATCTCGGATTACTGGCCAGTTACGGTGCTAAACCCATAGGGCCGGGTTTGGGTCGTGACAATATGTAAATGAACAAATGTGTTGGGTTATGAGTGGATTGGGTTGAATTCAAGGAATTGAACCTTGATTTCCTTTGATTTGTTTGATTTGGGTTCAATCTTAAGAATGATTTATGGAATAACAAGATTTGGTGTGAGAATCAACCATGTGTAAGATGTATTTGCATGATTTTGGGCATATATTATGAAAGTTTGAATATATGGAAAAGATGAGACATGGATTTCTAACTTGAGGCAAAGATTGATTTATTTGAGATGAAATTACACTTGATTGATGATAGTTTATCATGTTGTGCGACAATTGTACATGTTTTTGGGTGACTTGAGTTGGAAACCAAGCTTAAAAATAGAAAGAACAAGTGTTAGAGCAAATATCATTTTCGGACTGCAAAAATTGCCTAGAGCCGCATGTGCGGCGGGTCTTCCCGCACGTGCAGCAGTCCCTTTCCAGCACCAAAGTTGATTCTGCTAAAAAAGCACGTGGTCCCGCACGTGCGGCCCAATTCCCGCACGTGCGGCCAAGTTTTCTACATGTGCGGGGACAGCTCTGTTCAGCCAACTGCAAATGAGCATATCCTTTGCATCCGAACTTCGTTTTGAGTCATTCTTGAGCCTAAATTCAAGCCCCGGAAGTCTAGTTTCCAATGGTGGTGGCCTCATTCCCAAATTCTTAGTATACAAGTAGATATGCCCAAATTAGTGAAAGTGGTTCACTTTTTGTCAACCGATTTTGTACCATTTCTTCGTCTAAACCATTTTCCTATCGATTTCTCCTATTTTCTGAGGCATGGATTATAACCAACTGAGGACTAACCGATATGACTAATTGATTAAAGAGCAAAGAAAGGAATCGGGTATGTGCTTATGTTATGCTATGTGCATTATGTTTGTAGGTCAAGACGAGGATATCGTCCCATTGCTACCAGAAGCCCATCACTGTGAGTAATAGTAGTGTAACAATATGTTTTTTTTACTTCCTGTGATTATGACTTATGTACTATGTTGTGAATGGCATATACCATTGACATTGTACTTTTATTGAATTAAAGGACATGATTGAACAATGGCATTGATATGGACCTAAGGTCGTTCTGTTCCTCTTAATAAAAGTGGGCCCGAGGCCGTTATGATGCGAATTGATTATGATTCATGGCCAGAGGCCAAGGGAGGTAGTGTACATGTCGATGTTCTACCTACCCTCCAATGTGTGGACAACTGTCGTTATGTGGGCCCAAGGCTGTTCTGTATCATATGTGCGCCCAAGGCCGTTCTGTATCGTATGTGGGCCCGAGGCCGTTCTGTATTACATGTGGGCCTGAGGCCGTTCTGGAATACAACTATGGATAGGCCCTACGTATGGTTTGATATATGTATATTATATTCCTCAAGGTTATGCTCATTGATTTAACCTCCTTACATTGCTATTATTCACTAAGCCTTGCTCACTCCGTTTTATGTATATTTATGTAGGTGAGCCATCGGGGATTGACACTAGAATTGTATTGAGATCCGTCTGTCTGCCAAGCCACCTGGGGTACGCCTCCGTGTTGAGGCCTTAATTTTGATTACTGGGAGTTATGTAAGTGTGTGTGAGATCTATATAAATTCTGTGATTGTATATGTATATATGGAAGTGTATTTTAATGCTTAAATCTATCTAAGCCATCATGTATGCACAAGCTCAATGGATGTTATCTTTATATTGATTTTGCTTCCGCTTTAGGCCCCTATTTGAGTAAATATTATTTTGAAATTTTGTTTTTGAGGCCTAAGTACAGGCTGGTTATGGACCAAACTTTTAGGGGCAAGTTTGAGTCGTGACAGAAAGCATCAATCCTCTTGTATTTCCCTTGGCTGTAAAGCTTTGCAGCGGTAACCAAATCCCTCTGGCTCCCCTCTTTCTGGGCAACTTATACTTTCTCCTTGACCTTATCCATTCGGGCATGGAGCGATCCATGGGTCGCTATGACGTGTGGAGTTTATTGCATACCCAGTTCCTGACTGCCTTTTTCTATGAGAGATTTCTTGTCATGGGCCCCACTTCCAAGGAACACGAGCCCTTCTTTACTAATACAGTCTTTGATGTTGAGGGCCACCCTGTCCTAGATACAGAAGGTCAGCCTATCACGAGGCAAGTGCGTCAGTCCCGCCCTCACATCTCTTGGTGGTCTAGCCTTGGTACCAACAGGCCTTTTTCAAACTATGTTGACCATATGGAGGAGTGCGTCTTCCGCCCTTTCACTCAACGTCTCCCAGGCATTTCTGTTGTCCCCTTTTATTTTTCAGAGTCACGCCACGTTGATTTTTCTCTCGACAGTATTCACGCTAATTCTCTCCTTATTGCCGCCATGATTCGCCCTAGGTTTCTGCCCGTGTGGAATGAAGAAGGCATGTCCAGAGTCGTCTATCAACCGGACAAAGTCCTTATACAATTCGGGATGGATCAGGGCGTCCCATATGTTCCCCTGCCTCAGACTGATTTCCACTTAAGTTTCCAATGATTTACCCAAGACTACACTACTCTACTTGTGGAGGGCCTGGGAATCATGGAGCTCATTTCACTTGGGAGAGAGGGTGCCTGTACTCTCGACAATAGGTTATTTTGGCACCGTAACCTCAGTTCCTTTTTTAATTTTTGCAATAGCGCCCCGATCGTCCCAGCAATGGAACTTATCCCACAGCCCGACCTATTCCTTCGTCTTCCTTCTGGCCGAAGGAAACAATCCAGCATATTCTGTTGCTTCAAGCTTCTGTCATCGCACGTTGTGGAGAAGCCTCACTCTTCTGGGGCGATGTCTGTTCAACCCTTGCAGATTGCTCCCCCTGAAGTGAGTGCAACAGTACACATGACCCATTCTAGGCTAAGGGCAGCCCAAGCAACAGTGACATTGGTTCTCGAGGCACATGCCTCGTCCACCAGAAAGAGGCTTCGAAAGGTATCCCTACTTAGACAAGTATTTTTCTGTATTATCTCATTATATTTATCATGTTTTATTATAATAGTCACATGATCTTTTTCTTCTTTTAGGGGCCACGGAGCATACTGCCCTTCGGTCCAGGGGGTTCTTCTACTGCCATTGGCATTTCTTCAGACTTAGATGATGATGACAACCTCCCCATTGCTACTAGGGTGACAAAATTCAAGACTCGCAGGACAGTTCTTCCAGACGTTGAAGAGAAACCAATTATGGGAGTCGATCCGACCGCTGAGGCTGAGGCAGAGCTAGTTGTGGAGGCCGTGGACAATGTGCAAGTTTCCCCTACTGTGAAAGTTGCAGCGGGTGATATAGCTGCTGAGGGCTTAGAGCCTCTACATCCTTCTAACTCTATGTACTCTGGCCGTTCCTCTGTTGGCGGGGATGACTTCGTACCTGAGACCCCTAGAGAAGATCGCGACATGAGAGAGCTGCTGGAAGTTGTACCACCTACCCTTGGAGCTGCATCTAGTGGTTCCTCCCAATCTACTGAGTCCCTGCTAATCCAATAAGCTCCACTTCCAGACACTCAAGTGGCTGAAGGGAGTGCAAGTGTAGCGGCTACTTCTAATGTCCTTGCTGTGACCCCTCCGAACTTGGACAGACTTGCTGAGGTAGCTGTCACTTTAGCTGCCCACATTGTTACTACTGCTACTGGGGCCTCTGATCCAGTTACTTCGGCGACTTCTAAACAACTAGTAGACTTGTACCCCACTCATTTTCCAGAGGTGCCAGCTGACCTTGGGATGTCCGGTGACTTTTATACTGGGATGGATACCACTACTGTTCCAGATTTGAATGTTGGGGATTATCAGATGGACGACCTTTTTTCGGAGCAACGCAATGGTACAGACAGTTTTGGTCTTTCTCGTGAGGCTAGTTCACCTGGTTGTCAGCCAGCGTCTACTTACTCCATTGCCGCTGGGCAGTCATCTTCAGGGGAGGTGTGCCACTCTCAAACCTTCAGTCGCTCCATCAGCCTCCCTCTAGTGATCGAAACGGGCGGTTGTGTGAGAGAGTCTCTCCGGTCCTCAGAGAAAGTATCCTTCCTAAGTTATTGGGTTTCCTCCGAAGCTGCTATAACCCTTGCCTGTATCCAAACACTGCATCCGGACACCTTTACCTCCTTTAATGTCCCTGGGTCAATAGTTCAGACGGCACTGCTAGAGTCACTTGCTGGCTTTATTCGTGATCTTGCCACCAAACAGATCTTGACCACTCCCAGCAAGTTCGTGGAGAGTGCCGAGGCCAATCTGAGTGGCTTTGAGAGGAGTGGTTTTAACCTATCATGGATAAAAGCTAGGCTCCAGACGGTTGACGCCTTCCTTGAGCACGCCGACAATGTGGCGATTATCACATCCCTAGAGGAAACTATTAAGGAGTGTGAGGGTGCCCTGGAGCAGCACCAGCAGAACCTGGCTCGGCTCAAAGAGAAGGACTTTGCATTGGTTGCCCAGTTGCCTCAAGATGTAACTCTGATGGACTCCCTTTTGAAGGGTTTGATTTGATGTAACTTTGTGACTTTGTTATGGTTTCTTCCGTTTTTTTTTTATTTTGTTGTTGCATCGCACTTGGTGCGTCTTTTCTTCTCTTTTTTCTCTGTCATAACTTCTTTTTCAAACACTATAATCATGTTCTGGAAGTTTGACTTTAATGAAAAAGTATGGATGCTTGGTAATACTCTTGAGTTTCATTTCATTGCTTCCCTTACGTTGCTTTCACATGGCTTCTAAAGATAAGGCAAGCTCTTTACAAGTGTAAAATTTTATTACGACTAAGCTTTTACAATGATAAACTTTCAGTAAGTATGGAAAACTTTCCTCACACTAAGTGTATATGAGAGTAACATGTTTACTGAGTGTACGACCATTTCTTTACACTTTACTTTAGAAGTATTAACAGAGAAACTTACAACTCTTTTCAAAAGAAATTAAGGAAAATATTCTTTGACATACTTGGCGTTAACAGGGCCAGTTCTGAATCCATCATCTACTCTTGTCAACTTGTAGTACCCACTGCCGCTTGCCTCAGCAACTTTGTAAGGGCCTTCCCATCTGGGTGAGAACTTGGGGATTGGTTGCCCTCGCATGATTGCATCCACTGTTTTCCATACTAAGTCTTCTTCCTTGAACTTTCTGTGTTGAACAGATTGATTGTAGGCACGAGCTATGGATTGATGATACTTTTCCATTGCTCGCGAGGCCCGATCTCTTCTTTCTTCAGCTGCCTTTATGTCATTCTTCCTTCTGTCTGGAGCTAAGTGTGTTGACATAGCCATTCTTGCTGAGGGTACTGCCAACTCAACTGGTAACACAGCTTCGGACCCATATACTAGGGAAAATGGGGTTACCTGAGTTGGTTTCCTCTTTGATGTTCTATACGCCTAGAGTACTACGGGGAGTTACTCAGACCATGTGCCTCTTGCTTCATCCATCATCTTACTCAGTATTCGAATGAGGGCTTTGTTGGTCGCCTCAGCTTGTCCGTTCCCTTGGGGATAGTATGGACTAGACTTATGATGCTTAATTTGGTAGGCATCCAACAGTCTTCCCACATGGCGATTTACAAAAGGAGTTCCATTGTCAGACAGCATTACTTTGGGTATGTCAAACTTGCAGATTATGTTCTCTCTGATGAAGTTGGCTACCCCTGTCCCATCTGCCTCCTCATTGGTATAGCTTCTACCCACTTGGTGCTAACTTCGGTTGCTGTAAGTATTCATCTGTATCCTTTGGACTGCTACGTTATAGGACCTACAAAGTCAAATGCCCAAGTATGGAATGGATAAGGAATCTTGATGTTGTGTAGTTCAACCGCTGGTGCATGTATCAGATTCCCAAACTTCTGACAAGACTGGAATCTCCTCACAAAGTTTTTAGCATCTTCTTCCATTGTTGGCCAATAGTAGCCGAAGTGAATGAGATGTCCATATAACCGCTGTCCTCATTGATGCTTTGTCTTGTGGGCTTCCTTCAGCACCTTGTTTGCCTCATCTTTTGATAAGCATGCTAAAGGTTCCCCTTCGAAGCTTCTTCGGTATAGCTTGCCTTGGTCAAGGAAGAAGCGGAGGGCTCGCCTTTTGACTCTGATTGCATCGGCTTTATTCTCAAGCAGTGTGTCATTCTCAAGGTAGTCGATATTTGGCTGCCTTCATTCTTCACTACTTAAGAAATGGGCTTTATCTTCCTTAGGATGGGACTGACATTTTGCACATTGCCTCTGCAATTCAATACTTTCATTTTCCATCTCTTGCCAGTAGTACCCTTACCTTTGTATCTGTCGGTATAGGCTGATATCTCCATCTCCACAAGACTTAGCATGGATCTGCTTAAGTTTGTCAATTGCTTCTTGCCTACCGACGTACCTTGCCAGAAAGTTGTTGGGACCGCGAAAATACAACTCTCCTCTGAGGAGCAGAAATGATGCAAGTTCTGCTGGTCTAATTGCTCCCTGGCCAGTTTTCAGCTGCTGGATTATATCTGCTTTCCACCCCTCAGCATCTTGCTTTGCATGTTCTTCAGTTAGCACTGCTAGTGTTGTCCTTTTCTCGATGACGATGGCTATACTATTGTCTGGCATCTCCACCTTTGCCCCCAGTGTAGCCAAGGTATCGGGAAAACGGTTATGTGCTCGAGGGGTATGCTGGATTTGGACATCATCAAAATGGACAAGCAGCTTTTGGACTACGGTGCGATATGGAGCTAATAGAGGCTCCTTCAAGGCGAAGTCACCCATTGTTTGCTTGACAACCAACTTGGAGTCGCCTCAAATTCTCAACTTGTGGAGGCCCTTCTTTTGAACAGCTATCAGGCCCAGTATCAACGCTTCATATTCGGCCTCGTTGTTTGAACACTCAAAGCCAAGCTTATATGATAGATAGAACTTCTCTCCTTCTTGACTGGTTAGTGTGACACCAGCTCCACCGTTCCCAGCTCCGGAAGCTCCATCAAATTTTATGTCCCAACAAGTCTCAACTACAGCTACTGAGACATGAAACTCCCCTGATAGAGGTACCTCTGCAAGTTGATGTTTACCAGATGGGAACTGGGCTAGTAGGTCTGCGAGTGCTTGGCTCTTAATAGCCTTATGAGTGATGCAAGCGATATCATATTCTGCTAGAGCCAAGAGCCATCTTGCCATTCGCCCAGTCAGAGCGGGCTTGCTCAGCAAGTAGTGGACTGGATCACTCCGGGTCACAACCTGGATTGGGTGTGCCAAGAAGTAATAGCACAACTTCTGCGCTGTGAAGATTAAGGCTAAACAATGTCTCTCAATTGGAGTATATCGCAACTCGGCACCATTGACTTTGCGACTGATATAATAGACTGGTTTCTTAATTCCATCTATGTCTTGGACAAGTAGGGCTCCAATAGACCAAGGAGTACAGGTCAGGTGCAGTAGTAGAGGTTTTTTAGGCTGTGGGGCAATGCCTTGTAAGTGGTGAGGTAAGTACTTTCTTTACCGTATCAAATACCCATTGGTGTTCTTGCAACCATTCAAACTTGTGATTCCCTTTCAGTAGTGTCCCAAAAGGAAAGGTTATCTCAGCAAGGGCTGGAATAAACCTCCTGAGGTATGACACCTTGCCTAGGAATTTCATCAAAGCTTTTTGAGAGTGTGGCGGCGACATCTCCATGATTGACTTGACCTTATCCCCATGTACTTCGATCCCCCATTGGTGTACAAGGAAGCCAAGGAACTTGCCAGCAGTAACTCCAAAGGTACACTTGAGAGGGTTCATCTTGAGGCAGAATTGGCAGCAGCGCTGAAAAACCTTTTCCAAGTCGCAGAGGTAGCGGTTTGCCTTAGTAGACTTGACCACCAGATCATTTACATATACTTCCACTTCATGATGTAACATGTCGTGGAACACTGCAGTCATAGCCTGTTGGTAGGTTGGCCCCCTGTTTTTCAAATCGAAGGGCATCACCGTATAGAAAAAATTTCCCAATGGTGTCTTAAAAGCTATCTTTTCTGCATCTTTTGGTGCCATTTTGATCTGGTTATAACCACTGAACCCATCCATGAAGGAGAACATCTGATGGTCCGCAGTTGAATCGATAAGCGTATCAACATGGGGCAATGGAAACTCATCTTTCGGGCAGGCCTTATTCAGGTTGCGAAAGTCTACGCAGTCCCTGATCTGACCGTTTTTTTTCTGCACAAGAACAATATTTGCTAGCCAAGTTGGGTACTGTATAGGCTCAATGAACTTAGCCCTCTGCAACTTTTCTACCTCTACTTTAATCTTTGCTTCAAGATCAGGGTGATACTTTCGAGCGTGCTGCTTGATCAGCTTAGAGTTGGGAAAGGTGTCCAAATGATGAGTGACGAGGGATGGGTCAAGACCAGGCATCTTATCATATGTCCAAGCAAATACGTCACTGTATTGCTTTAGTAGTGTTATCAATTCTGCCTTAGCTGCTAGACTTATTGTAGCACTGACAAACACCAGCTTGCTCTGCCTAGGTAAGTCATTGAGGTTGACCTCAATGAATACCTCCTGCTGGGGTTTAGGCCTATCTTGCATGCATTCAAGGGTGGGCTCAGGCGTCTCCACCAATCTTTCTTGGGACTCACTTCCGTCACATTTATTTGTCTCGGGGCCATCCTCCCAGGGTATGAAGTTTGGCCCCCAAGACCGTCATAGGTAGTAAACTGTCTTGCCGCCCTCGCGCACCTTGACAATCTTGGGCGGAGGACTCGTGGATTTGCTGCTCCTTTTCTGTCCACTGCTTTCTGGAGCAGCCTCTGCATCTCGAATGTCTTCCCACTTCGGCAATTTTACCCCTGCAATTTTACCCGTCCTTGGAGCTTCAGCCGTTGATAACTCAGTAAAGAAAACTGCATCCGAATAGTGTGCCTCTTCCACTCCGAATGGCTTTTCAGACGCGTTTATGGTAACTGTGCGCTTTCCCAACTTTGCCTTCACACATTGGTGATAGTTGGATAGGATAGCCCCATACCGGTGCATCCAGGCTTTGCCAAATATCATGTGGTAGTTTGTATCTGCTTCAATCACATGGAATTTAGTTGCGGAACAAATCTCGCCAACTCCCAAGTCCAGTACAACATGGCCTTTAGTGACCTTTTTCTCACCACCAAAATCGGTTACAGTAATAGGTTGGCGAACCATTCTAGACTCCGGGATGCCAGCCTTTGTGAAGGTGTCAGCGGTAATGATGTTTATGGACGCCCCACCATCGAGGAAAGCACGTTTGAACTCCACATCATTGATATAAGTTGTGACAAAAAGAGGACGGTTATGGGAAAATGGGTATGCTCTGTCTGCCTCTGAAAAGGTAATGGCCCCATAATCTTCCTGGATGTGCCAAGGCACATATTCTTTGGCCTCGGCAACTTCAGCATGGTGCATTTTAGAGATGCTGATGAGAGCCTTTGTTGTTTCCATCCTGGTGGCTTAGCTCAGCCCCAATTGGTCAAAGAAAGTACGAAACTTAACAGAATTTTACAAGGCTTAATCATGAGTATCCTCTGCGAATTTCGCCTCTGCAGGTGCTGTTTCGAGGAGTTGGCTAGTTGTAATTTCTTCTAACTCATCATAGTAGGACGCCATGTGCACTTGATCGCATACAGGCCCAAGGTAACTGATCATGTGTACATTTTTTCCCTTCTCCTTGTGGTTAGGATAAGGGTCCTTTCGTACATCACGATTACCGGCATCTTTGAACTTTAGTTCATTCGCGTCAACTTTCTTGTTGAAGATATTTTTCAACGTCCAACAGTCCTTGGTGGGGTGTCTGGTGGTTCTGTGATAGACACAGTAATCTGGGCTTTCTTTATCCTTCTTGGTTGGAGTAACCTCAACCGGAGGTAAAGGAAGTTCACTATCAGCGACCCATTCTTTAACCAAGGCCTTAACATTCTCAAGGTTACAAGAATATGGATTCCTGTCTTCATAACCCTTCCTCTTTTGAGAGGACGAAGCCTCTACTTGCGAGGGGCTCCCTCCTGTGGAGGTTACCACCGAAACTCTACTATTGCGGGAGTAGCGGTGAGTGTCACGAGATTTGTGTAAAGGACCAGTGGTACTAAGATTTCTAGCTGCCTCAATTAAGGCTGAAAAGGTAGGCAAATTATGGTTCACCAAGAAAATCTTGTAGTCGCGTATAGCACCCTCCACACATATGCTGACTAAGTGAGCTTCATCCACTGGTTCATGACAGTCAATAGCGTTGTCTTGGAACCGCTTAACATAGTCCAGTATATCTTTGCCTTCTTTTTGGACGTCTTGCCCAAGTGTGAGGGTTGTAACTTTCTCCTGGACTTGGAAGAACTTCCTGTGGAACTTGTTCACCATCTCCTCCCAACTCTTGATTGAGGTAGGAGCCAAGTTCACATACCAACTGTAAGCTCTTTCAGTAAGTAATTTGAAGAACTCGCGAAGGCATAGAGAGTGGTCACTGCCATGGATATCAAGAGTTTCAATGAACCTGACCACGTGCTCTCTGACATTGCCTTGTTTTCCATCAAACTTAATAAACTTGGGCACCGTATACCCAGTTGGGTAGGGCATTGTCAATATTTCTTGAGAGTATGGGGGCTTCACATCTGGGTCTAGGAGAGATGGCAGTTGTTTCTTGCAGCGCTTTTGCTTGAGCATAGCTTGTACATCGGCTAGAGTAACAAAGTGAGTGGGTTGGAATGGTCTAGTCTACTCCGAGGTAGTTGAACCGGCGGTTGTACCGTTCGCCTGAGGTACCACCAGAGACAGCTGGATCGGAGCCCGAACCTCAGGGAACAAGTTAGGCGCTGGATTTGGGACTGCTACAGGTGTGGGTGCTTGCACTGGAGCTGGTTTAGAAGCTATGGCCATAATGGCCTCAGTGAGAGTTTGCAAAGCTACCAGGATCTCCCTCTGCGTATCCTGGAGTGACTGAACTGCCTCAACCATGACACTGTGGTCATGGTCTTCCGCATGTGCTGCTCCGCCATTGGAAGAGCCTTGCTGCCGTAGGGGTTGTTGAACTTCTTCCTCTACCATCTTTTCCAGTGAAGTATGTAAGCCACTGTGGGTATAAACCATCAACAAAGCAGCCTTCCCAGCAGAGTCGCCAGAAATGTAGGGGGGTTCTAGATTAGAGAGGTGATTAGAGAGGCAAAACTATGCTAATGGTCCAATAATGGTGAAAGTGGCTTGAGAACGAACAGTAGCAACTATCTGGGAATTGAAAAGTGTGTAGCTGAGTGAGGGTGAAACAAGTGGCTCAAGAAGAAGTGTATGGCAATACCAAATTGGGCAGCATCTCCCCCAAATCCCCAAAATTCCTCCTCTTGAACCTTGGGAAATGGGTCATATTTATAGGCTTTTCCTTGGTGCCAAGAAGACACCAAGTGGCCAAATAGAGAGAAGACATGTGTCTCGGAGGATCACATGGAATATTTTGCCTTGAGCCACCAGGTTAAAGGTGCCACGTGTCCTTCTGCATGTACTATGTACTATCTGTTTGCCTCCGTAACTACTTTTTTGAGCCTCAGCAAGTGCAATTGTGGCGGGAGTATTTGCCTCTGCACTTGCCTTCTCAGCTTGAACCTCAGCAAGTGCACTTGCAGCGGTGAACCTCGCCGCTGCACTTGCTTTCTCAGTTCTACTTGGCTAGCACATGTATTCTCAGGACTCCATTAGTCTGCTATCGACTACATTCGTGGTCACCTCAGCGAAGCCTCCACCTTTATCCACCTAACCACAAACTCCCCAGTTTCCCAAGGCGAAGGCCACAGCTAAGCCTACTATCAACCATGCTGTGCCTTAGTACCAAGCCCAAAAGGGGTTTCCTTAGTCCTGCCTGTGCGACCAAGGCAGATCTATGACCTGGGTAATGGAAAGGGAGTCCCTTATGCTTGGGCTACTCTGCTCCCATCTTCGCGGGGTTGCCGCGGTAAACTGGTATTTCTGGGCCTGTTATCAGCTCCAACCAGTAAGTCTTGGAGCCTGCTATCAGCACCAAGTTAAATAAATTGTGGGGCCTGCTATCAGCCCTAGGCCAACTAATGCCTTGAGGCCTGTTATCAGCGCCAGGCATTAGTCTCAGAAGGAAGCCTCTCTCAAAGACTGCTATCACATTGGCAAGATATCCCCTCTGCAATTTAGTTGCTGCGGTAGTCATTTCCTGCGACAAGTTCAGACGGCATGACCGAAGATATCAGAGATGGCGGTGCCAACAGAATGCCTCCGCAACTTGGACATTGCAAGTATTGCCTCAGCAACTTAGTTGCCTCGGTCTTCTCTTTCCATCGGCAACTCCAGATGATCGTGACACTGACATTACTTGGAGTAGCGGCGGCACCGAAGATACTTAGACTGGCGACGCTGAGACAAAGTGCCTCAGCAACTCTGCCGCTGTACATATTCCCTCGGCAACTTCCAATGGCGGTGGAACCGAAGTTAATAGGAATGGCGGCGCTGAGACAAAGTGCCTCAGCAACTCTGCCGCTGCACATGTTCCCTCGGGAATTTCCAATGGCGGCGGAACTAAAGTTAATAGGAATGGCGGCACTGAGACAAAGTGCCTCAGCAACTTTGCTGTTGCACATGTCCCCTTGGCAACTTCACCGTTGCAGGTGTTGCCTCTGCAACTTGACTTGGGCATTTTTTACTCGCTGAGTCTATCTAGAGCCTTGGTGGGTCGGACTTGCCTCGGCCCACTTGTTGGCCCACTTCTCTTGGACTTTGGCCCACGCTCCTCTCTTATCCCTGGTCGCCTTCTCAGGGCGATCTTAGTGCTTGAGTCCATACTTAGTTTGGGGTTTAATTTCTGACCCTCTACAATTATTATTATTATTATTATTGTAATTCTTTAGGTTTCCTTTCAATATCTTTTATGAATCAAATAAATAAATAAATAACTTATTAGACCAAAAATAATTACAACTATGTATAAAAAAATACACAAAAAAAAGGTTACAACTTACAAAGATTCCCCCACATTTTGATAAATATTTAGGCCACCTCCCAGTTATTGGTAGATTTCCTTTTAAACAATTGCTCTTGTCAAATTATTTGGTGGTTTTGAAATATTGTTCTATTTCATTTGTCACTTGAGACTTGCTAAATGTTCTCTTAAAATCTTAACTGAAATTATTGAGCCCTACAACTTCAATAAATAAATATTAAATTGAGACATCATATAAACTTGCCTAAAAACTGCCACATAATTTTTCTTAACTAGGACTATGTTTCCTCCCCCGAACCAAAATTACTGGACCCTCAAGTTTTTTGGATAAGTAACTGGACCCTCAAGTTGTTTTCTCATTTGTTGTACTTTCAAATTTAATCAGTGAGGTATCAAATCTACATTTTCCACAAACCAAGCAGGATCTCTCTTGGATTTTCGTTACCTATAGGTCCCCCACCGAATGACCTTCTTCTTGGTAAACAAATCGAGCAGTTTAAGTTTGACTCATATTTGATTCTTAAAAATTTATTCAAATTCAATATATTAAGTAAATAAATTAAATTTAAATATATTTTAAAATTTTCAAACTAAGCTTGAATACTCATTTGCTCATTCAGCTCGATTCGATAAGTTTAAAATTATATAAAAATATCAAACTATTTGAATTTGACTTGACAAAAATTCGTTTGAGATCAGCTCAAAAATTTATTGAACCAAACTTAAACAAATTTTAAAACTCATTAAAATTATCAAATCAAGCTTAAACGGTTAGCTGTGCAGCTCGTTTGGCTGTTTATCACCCTTTTGTACTACTAATAAGTTTTATGGAGAAATTATTTAGTGTTTCTTGGAGTTATTGACTGATATTTTTCATTATTATATTTTAAAATTTCAATACAAAAATGATAAGTTTTATATTAATTTGATACACCATCAGAATTTGTTCCAAAAGTACTCAATAATTTTTTTTAAATTGGTGATTCAAACTAATTAATTTCAATAATATTTTCATGTTTGTTGGTCTAAAGATCTTGCTAACAAATGTGTCAGAGTACTTTTGTATGGATTATATGTTATATTTGATCATTGTTATTATTATTATTATAATTCTTTGGGTTTCATATCTATATCTTTTATGAATCAAATAAATAAATAACTTATTAGACCAAAAATAATTACAACTATGTATCAAAAAAAATACACAAAAAAAAGGTTACATCTTACAAAGGCCTATTTTGGAAAGGTGGTAAAAATCAACTTTTTTGCTTTTAACCAAGATTTTTTAGAGTGGTTTGGGAAGTTGATAAAAAGTTACTTTTTTTTTTTGAATTAATATTTATTTATAGTGTCACATCACACTAAAATGACTAAAATACCCTCACTCAACTTAAAAAATTACATTTTAACCATTTATACAAAATATCAAATTTGAGGGCAATTACGTAATTTTTCAACCTAATTTTGGCACTCCCCAAATGAAGCAAAAAACGCAGTCTGCGTTTTGCCCCAAAACGCCAACCTGGCGTTTTCCTCTCTTCCCAAAAGTGGCCAAAGATTCCCTCACATTTTGATAAATATTTAGGCCACCTCCAAGATATTAGTAGATTTCTTTTTAGGAAAATGTCTCGTAGCTTAAATTTTGTGGCTTAAAAGTGACTCAAATGGTCAAAACGACGTCGTTTTGGCCATTTTTATGTTATTCTGTACTCAAAACGACGTCGTTTTGGCCATTTGAGCCACTTTTGAGCCACAAAATTTGAGCTACGTAGCATTGTCGTTCCTTTTAAACAATTGCTCTTGTCAAATTATTTGGTGGTTTTGACTTATTGCTACATTTCATTTGTCACTTAATACTTGCTAAATGATCTCTTAAAATCTTAACTGAAATTATTGAGCCCTACAATTTTAATGAATAAATATTAAATTGAGACATCATGTAAACTTGCCTTAAAACCGCCACATAATTTTTCTTAACTAGGACTATGTTTCCTTTCCCAATCAAAATTATATTGGGTATACCTCTTTAGTAGAGTAAGAGTATGTGATTCAATTAGTTTATTAAAAAATTCTAATTTAATTTAGTATTGATTATAATATATTTTTATATATTATATTTGATCAACAATGATAGAGACCACTAATTTTGGAGCTCTAAAAATATCACTAATGACATGACACTCAATAAAAAAAGAAAAAAAATACAACACCAAGGTCAAAATATCAAATCATTCATGGTGAGACCCATTATCACATCATTAGTGGTAGTACTAATTAGTGCTCTCACTCATTTTTCATATTTGATTTTTGGAGGCGTAATGAGTATTCTTTATCTGTTTGGTAATAGTTAAAATTTAAGAAATCCGTAAATAAAAAATATCTTTCTATATTGTTTTATATTTTTTTTTTCCCCGAAAGGTGCAGCAGCCTTTTTGTTTTTTTTGTTTTAATTATCATTTCGGTAGTGTTTTGCTTGGTTGTATACAAAGAACTAGTTTCCGTAGTGCATTGGCCTAAGTCAGAGGAAATTCTATGCTATTCTGTTTAAGGCTTCTCTGTTTGGGTGCATTTTAACTGGTTTGATGGAGTTGATTTGGGTATATTATTTTGAGTTTTTTATAATCTATTTTGAAGATAATTGTTCATCTATTTGATGAGGTATTTTTTTTTAATTATTTGTGATTATTTAGAATTTATTTAGGGTGGTTTGTGAGACCATTCAGTGTGTTTGGTTTGAGTTTTTTGAATTAAGTTTTTTGAAAACTGAATTTTTTAGTTTTTTTATTTTTTTATTTTTAGTAAATATTTTTAAAAGCTTAAACATTTTTTTTATTTTTTAGATGCACATTACTTAGATGTATCTAAAAAGTTAAAAAATTGTGAAAAAATATTTTTAAAATTAATAAATACATAAAAATACAAAAAATGTACTGAATTCTCGTATTTTTTTTGTATTTTTAGTATTTAGTAAATTTTTAAAAGGTGTTTTCCATTTTTTTTTTTTTACTTTTTAGGTATATGTATGTTAGGTATGTTTAAAAATTAAAAAAATTGCTCAAAATATTTAAAAAATTCAGTAAAAACAAAAAAATACGGAAAATAAAAAAGTAGAATTTTTTGAAAAGTGTTTTTGAAAAATAATAACCAATTCGTATTTCGTTTGTAATCGTTTGAAAACTCTTAGTTGATAGTAGAATCGGATTTTGATCCCTTGAACGTGCCTTATATTGAAGAAATCACATAAAATTTTTTATATCATTATTAATTTAATTTTTTTGTATTAATTTTTATTTCCATTAATTAATCTATTTATGAAAAATTATCTATTTTCCCGAACAACAAATTACTCAAGTTGTTGTCTCATTTGCTGTGCCTTCAAATTTGATCAGTGAGATATCAAATCACAAACCAAGCAGGATCTCTCTTGGATTTTGGTTACAGATAGGTCCCCTACCCAATGACCTTCTTGGAAAACAAATTAAGCACTTCAAGGACTCATATTTGACTCGTCGAAAATTTATTCGAATTAGTTCGTTAAATAAATAAATTAAATTTAAATATATTTTAAAACTCATTAAAATTTTCAAACAAAGCTTAAATACTTATTTGCATGTCAGCTTGATTTGATAAATTTAAAATTATATAAAATTAACCTATCATCCGTGCTATGCACGGAATAATTATAGATATTTATATTTATTTTAAATTTTTTTTAATATATAAATTATATTTTTTAAGATTTTTTATAAAAATAATTTAACAATCTTATCACTAATCATAGTGTATGAGAGAAATTTAAAAGGGTATTACAGTAACTATAAACGGATTATACCTATAATTATTTGTATGAAGGGATTTTAAATGTTGATTAGGAGATTTTGACCAAATCAATAAATGTAGGAATGTGGATTGAAAAAAGTTAATAAATGCTGATCAGGGAATTTTGACCAAATCAATAAATGCTGAGTTTTTTTTTTTTTAATAAAAAATTTAGAAAATTCAGATTGGGATATTGAAACTCCCACAGGCCTTGGGGTTAAAACCCCTCTTTTGCTTAATATATAACTAGCCTATCACCCGTGCTATGCACGGGATAATTATAGATATTTATATTTATTTTAGATTTTTTTTAATATATAAATTATGTTTTTTAAGATTTTTTTCTTATTACTAACCATAGTGTATGGGGGAAGTTGGAAAGGGTATTGCAGTAACTATACACGAATTGTATCTATAATTATTTATATGAGGGGATTTTAAATGCTGATCAGGGGATTTTGACCAAATCAATAATTGCAGGCATGTGGAAAGATATGTGGATTGAAAAAAGTTAATAAATACTGATCAGGGGATTTTGACCAAATCAATAAATGCTGAGTTTTTTTTTTAAATAAAAAATTTAAAAAATTCAGATTGGGATGTTGAAGCTTCCATAGGCCTTGGGGGTTAAAAATCCCATTTTGCTTAATATATAGTATAGATATAGATAGATAGATAAATAGATAGATCTTTTTATTTTTATTTTTATTTTTGTGTGGTTTCTATTCGGGTATTTTTTTTTCAATTTATTTAAGATGGAGTTGTGGGTATTTTTTTTTTTTAAATTTAATTTATCTTTAGTTTCCATTTGTTTTTAATTATTATTATTTAGGTAAGTTATGATGTGAGTTAGATATGTGAAAGACATGTGAGTTTTATTGATTTAAAGTTTATTTAGATAAACTTTAAAGATTTTTTTTTAGTTTTTTAGTTTTTTTTGTTATGTTATAATATAATATATAAAATATAGGTAGATATCTACAACTTTAATAGAAAATATTATCTGATTTTTTGGGGAAGAGAAAATTAATGAAAGTTTTAATTTTTTTTTTTTGAAAATTTGTGAGAGAGATTAGGAGGGAGAGATTATGAAATATTTTTGTTATTAAATAAATAAATCAGTAAATAGTTTTTTTTAATCTATTTTGTAAATTAAAAATCAATAATTTTGGAAAATTGATTAATTTGTCCCATTAAGTGATTTAAAATTTTGATAGATATACATAAAAAAGATACATAATTATATTGTTAAATCACAATTCAAATTTAGATGTTATATCTTTTTGAGATCTATAGCTAAATTCTTATCATTTTTTTTAATTTCTGTGTGTAACCATAGTGTATGGGAGAAATTGAAAATGGTGTTGCAATAATTATGAGAGAAGTCAAAAAATGCTGAGGTTGGGTTGCGAAAAGTCAATAAATGTTGAGGTTGGGTTGGAAGAAGTCAATAAACACTGAGATTTTTTTTTTTTTTTAAATCAAAAAATTTGAAAATTAGGATTAGGAGATTGGAGCTCCTATATGAATTTTTGGGGAAGAGAAAATGAATGCAAGTTTTAATATTTTTTTTTGGAAATTTGTGAGAGAGATTAGGAGAGAGAGATTATGAAATATTTTTGTTATTAAATAAATAAATCAGTCAATAATTTTTTTAATCTCTTTTGTAAATTAAAAATCAATAATTTTGGAAAATTGATTAATTTGACCCATTAAGTGATTTAAAATTTTGATAGATATACATAAAAAAATATATATATAATTATATTATTAAATCATAATTCAAATTTAGATGTTATATCTTTTTGAGATCTATAGTTAAATTATTATTATTATTTTTTTTAATTTTTGTGTGTAACCATAGTTTATGGGAGAAATTGAAAAGGTGTTGCAATAATTATGAGAGAAGTCAAAAGGGATTGTGGGTCGGAAAAAGTCAATAAATGTTGAGATTGGGTTGGGAGAAGTCAATAAATGTTGAGGTTTTTTTTTTTTTTTAATCAAAAAATTAGAAAATTAGGATTAGGAGATTGGAGCTCCCATAGGCCTTGGGGTTAAAAACCCCTTTTGCTTAATATATAGTATAGAGTATAGATACTATATATTAAGCAAAAGGGGGTTTTTAACCCCAAATCTTGTGGGAGCTCCAATCTCCTAATCTAAATTTCCTGATTTTTTGATTTAAAAAAAAAAATCTTAACATTTATTAACATTTAGAAAATTAGGATTAGGAGATTGGAGCTCCCATAGGCCTTGGGGTTAAAAACCCCCTTTTCCTTAATATATAGTACTAGCTTATCATCCGTGCTATGTACGGGATAATTATAGATATTTATATTTGTTTTAGACTTTTTTAATATATAAATTATGTTTTTTAAGATTTTTTTATAAAAATAATTTAACAATCTTATCACTAACCATAATGTATGGGAGGAGTTGAAAATGGTACTGCAGTAACTATACACAGATTGTATCTATAATTATTTGTATGAGAGAATTTTAAATGCTGATTAGAGAATTTTGACCAAATCAATAAATGCAGGCATTTGGAAAGACATGTGGATTGAAAAAAGTTAATAAATGTTGATTTGGGGATTTTGACCAAATCAATAAATGTTGAGCTTTTTTTTTTTAATAAGAAATTTAGAAAATTCAGATTAGGATATTGAAGTTTCCACAGGCCTTGGAGGTTAAAAATCCACTTTGCTTAATATATAGATATTTATATTTGTTTTAATTTTTTTTAATATATAAATTATGTTTTTAAAGATTTTTTATAAAATTAATTTAACAATCTTATCACTAACCATAGTGTACAGGAGAAATTAAAAAGGCTACTGCAGTAACTATACACGGACTGTATCTATAATTATTTGTATGAGGGGATTTTAAATGCTAATCAAGGATTTTGACCAAATCAATAAATGTATGCATGTGGATTGAAAAAAGTTAATAAATGATGATCAGAAGATTTTGACCAAATCAATAAATGCTGAGGTTTTTTTTTTTTTAAATAAAAAATTTAGAAAATTAAGATTGAGAGATTGGAGCTCCCACAAGACTTGAGGTTTAGAAACCCCATTTTCCTTAATATACTTACAATTAACTATATATGTTAATTGCTATTTTAAAATTTTTTTTTAAATGTTTTCTGTTTTTCTTTTTTTATATTATATTAAAGTTTAATATTTTGATAATAATCATATGTGTTGAACTTTTCAAGGAATTAAATGTCTTTTTTTTATTTATTATATTATATTAAAATTTAATATTTTGATAATAATCATATGTGTTGGATTTTTTAAGAAATTTTTTTTATGCTTGTTATTAATGCATTAATATTTTGATAATAATCATATGTGTTGGGAGTTTTCAAGGAATTCATGTGTTGGATTTCAAAGAATTTTTTTTATACTTGTTCTTAATGCATTAAAATGTTATTATGAGGGTAAAACTTGGGGGTTGGGAGAAGTTAATAAATGCTAAGGTTTTTTTTTTTTTTAAATCAAAAAATCAGGAAATTTAGATTGAGAGATTGGAGCTCCCACAATGCTTGGGGTTAAAAACCCCCTTTTGCTTAATATATAGTATAGATATAGATTATAGATATTTATATTTGTTTTAGATTTTTTTTAATATATAAATTATGTTTTTAAAGATTTTTTATAAAAATAATTTAACAATCTTATCACTAATCATAGTGTATGGGAGAAGTTAAAAATGGTACTGCAGTAACTATACACGGATTATACCTATAATTATTTGTATGAGGGGATTTTAAATGCTGATTAGGAGATTTTGACCAAATCAATAAATGTAGGAATGTGGATTGAAAAAAGTTAATAAATGCTGATCAGAGAATTTTGACCAAATCAATAAATGCTGAGTTTTTTTTTTTAATAAAAAATTTAAAAAATTCAGAGTGGGATATTGAAACTCCCACAGGCCTTAGGGTTAAAATTTCCCTTTTACTTAATATATAATATAGATATTAAACTATTTGAGTTCGACTTGACAAAACTTCGTTTGAAATCTACTCAAAAATTTAATGAACCAAGGATGAACAAATTTTAAAACCCATTAAAATCATTAAATCAAGCTTGAACTGTTAACTGTGCAGCTCGTTCAGTTGTTTATCACCCTTTTCTATTACTAATAAGTTTTTGGGAGAAATTATTTAGTGCCTCTTGGAGTTATTGATTGATATTTTTCATACTATATTTTAAAATTTCAATACAAAAATGATGAGTTTTATATTAATTTGAATCACCATCAGAATTTATTCCAGACGTACTCTATAATCCCTTTATGGAAAATTTACCCATAAGTCCTAGTTTTTGAAACGTTGAACCATTTAGTCCTAAAAATTTTCTTATGCTCCATTTAGTCCCATTTTTACATCAGCATGATGTAAATGATGTAAATGATCTGATGTTTCATTCTATAATTTCAAAATTTATTGAAATCTGATGAACATTAGATGTTTTTCATCTTATATTTTCAAACATTATTGAAATTTGATGAACATTAGATGTTTAAAATCTAATGTTTGTAACATGACTCTGATGTTATTAACATTGTATCTGATGTTATTAACATTGTAATGGGACCTTTCAGTCTATACGAAAACTTTTAGGACTAAACAGTGCATAAGTTATTAATTTGGAATTTATTGGTGCATCCCCCATTATTTATTTTATTTTTATTTTTTTAAAATTTGGTGATTCAAACTAATCAATTTCAATAATATTTTCAATTTTTTGTCTAAAGATCTTGCTAACAAATGTGTCAGAGTACAAGAAGAAAGACAAGACAAAAAAATTAGGTTAAATTACACTGACTTCCCTCATGCCTCTCTTGTTTTTAGATGTAAAATGAAGAGAATTAATAGTTTAGGAATTATTAATGAGATGATAGTAAAATTATATTTATTTTGATGATAGTTGTTGGTGTAGGGATTGTTAAATTATTTTTATATAAAACAAATAAAAAAATACAAAAACATTAAAAATTAATGCTCAAAAAAAAATACCCAACGTGTAAAAAATAATAAAAACAAATAAAACAATAATTTTTACTTAACAAAAAATATAAAAAATTAAAATGTTCATAAAAAATGCCCAACATGTACAAAATAAAAAAAAAAATAGTCCGGCGAATTATTTTTCTAATATCACCTTCACCTTCTCCATCTCAATCCTCCTTCCAAGGTCTATCTTAATACCAAGGGATTAGGAGTCTCCTCCCCATCTTTTAAAACAAACATAACATATAGTGGGTTTCACCTCCATCTTAATCCCAATCCCAACTCTAACTCCCTAACAAACGGGGCATTAAGGTTTAGAAAAAATATAGCAAGTCCTACAACACCAACTTTGTAAATATGCTATGTTAGTAATTTTTTGACTTTTTACGAAAAGATATGCAAAAAAATAGATAAAGTGATATGACAACTTAGAGTGACTTTTTAACTAAAATATCTAGTTCTCAAACGAGGCCAAGTTTCAAAGGATTGAAATTACTATAAATGGTGTGAAGACATTGGGATTAAAAAAAATTCAGTATAAAAGATATAATAACATTTTTTTTTTTTTTATCTATATGACTAACAAATGATTGATGAAAAGTGAGATTAAGTGTTATGTGAATTAAAATTTTAAGAAAAACCTAATGCAATTAGACCAAAACTATGGTATTTTTTATATTTTCTCCAAATCTCAGGAAGGTAAGTGTAATTTACCCAAAAGATTATGAGATACTTCCTACCTATTTTAAAACAGTTTTTATCTCAATCTCAATATTAAAAAGTTATTCCATGACCCAATAGCATAGTCATGTGATGCTAGACATCAATTGTAATTAGTGAAAGAAATGATGCTCACAAATTTGTGTTGGTGATTGGATAAATATTAAGAAACCATGACATTTATTGATTAATTTGTATGGTTACGTGATAGCTATGAACATTTAGTAATATCTCTTTTCATTACAAGTTACAAGTTTCAATAAAATTAATTGACATGGGGATTCACCAAACACGTTGTATATTAACAATGCAGTATATGGTAGATGCAACCTTGGGGGAGAGGAACAGAATCATTTAAATAGAAGCACAATAATATTACTCTATGCTCATGTTGATTACTTATACGGAAAAATGACTGTTTAGAATCTTAATATATTATAGCAATTTCAATCCATTTTTGTCGATCACCAACTTACCATGTGTCACAGAAAAACAAAAAAATTAATTATTATTATTTTTTTTAAATTTCGGTGATTCGCTTAGTACCTGATGATCAATGCGTCAAATGAATGAGCCAACAAAAATATCTTATATGAGATTTTTGTTGGAAGGTGGTGGACATGTAACTAATATTTTTGAAATTAATAACAAAATATATCATATAAAAAACGAAAAGAAAAGGGAAAGAACTAAAAATTTGATTTTATGGTGCGAAATTTCCTAGAATGTGAGCTATACCCAAATAAACAAGGTTTACATATTTCAAATTTTGAATAATTTTTTTAATTATTTTTTGTAACTAAAATCTTATATTTGTGAGCATATGAGATAGAAAAGACAATTTTTTATTTTTCTTTTTTTACACAATTTTTTTATTTATTTTTTACTTGATCTAAATACACTTAAAAATAAAAATATTTGTGAAAATATCTAAAAAAAAAATTAGTAAATACAAAAAAACATTTTTTTTTTTGTATTTAGTAATTTGTTTTTAGATTTCCTTATAATTTTTTTAATTAGGTCCATTTAAAAAGTAAAAAAATTATAATTAAAATATGAAAAAATTTCACTAAAGATTAAAAAACACAAAAGATAAAAATTATGTTTAGAAAACCAATAGGGGATTGGTTCAGTAGTAACGCCTTTGGATTTTTTGTTCAAAGTTTAGATTTGAGTCTTCATAGTTCTTTTTTTTGGGGGGTTAAAATACTTCTCAGAACCTAGAGCATGTGGGGGCCTTAGTTTTGGTATCAACCTAGGTGAGGTGGGATTCTCTGTAAATGCAATGTGAGTGCTAAAAGATAATACTCCTTGATATTTATCTGGAGTATCCTAGTTACATATCTATTTCATATATCAAAAAATTAGGTACAGAATGTGGAGAATGTCTCAATGAACCCAACGAGTCCAAATTTTTTAGAGTGATTCTTTATATAATGATTTTAGAATAACTTTTTGTATAATTTAAATTTTTTTTTTGTTGAAGTCATTATTATAGAAAAATTATTCGAAATTTCAATCGTACGAAAAATTATTCTAAGATCATAATAGAAAAAAATCACTCTAAAAAGTTTGAACTCGAAATCAACACAATGTAAGATCTACATGAGGCCTGCCTACCTATAAGACCTTGTGTAAATTCTATGCACTTTTTATTTTTCCTGTAAAGTCATTTTTGTCCTGTGTAAATTTTTGAACTCAGTTCTTCTGTCAATCACAATACTTTTATCACTTAACGCTGAATAAATTCTCATTTTCCTATAGCCAAAGAAAGATAGTATTTGTATTTGTATTTTTATTTCTATTTCGGTGTCTGAGTGTCAACTGTATACTTCAGAGGCACATGCCGACAATCTTTTACCTGCCCAAAATGGCACCGCCTGCTATAGTTTATATTTTTACCGACTCCTTTCTTTATATATTTGTGGTATGAAATGCATTTAATAACGTTTTTTTTTTTTTGCAAAAAAAAGTTTAGGAAATGGTTTCTCCCCAATTTGGCCATGGATTGGGGACAACAGTTCAGCCCCTCCGAATTGTGCCACCGCAGCGGATTATCTACTAGATTAAATATTGAATCAGATTTTTACTTTGATTTAATATTAAGGCCAAGTTTGGTATTTACTAAATAATATAAAAAGTCAAAAAGTCACTATCCTATTTAAGTCACATCATCTTATTTAAATCACATCACCTCTCTAACACATCACATCAAACCCAACCCAAACCTAACCCATATAAGCCAATAAATCAAAAAGTACACTTTTTTAAAACAATCCAAACTAACCTTAAGTTTGTAAGTTGGTCAACAAAATTAAAACTACTAACTTCTAAAAAAAATGTTGATTCAATGGATGTTCCAGAAGTTTATATATGCACATTTTATATGTACTTATATTGAGTTATATGATTAAAATATTTTTTTTGTCGATTTTACATAATAAAAATAGATAAAAAGTTTAAATTAAAAATAAATCAAAAAAATATAATTAAAATTGATAAAATTAAAATCTCAAGATTCATTTTGTTACAAAGGTGAAACTTTAAGAATTTTTTCTTATAATTATTCCTAATTTTATTCATTGATAAAAATAAAAAAAATAAAAAAAAAATTGCAAGCATATGGTTGCATTTACATATGAAGCGAGAGATCTGGGAATGGTATCGTTTTGGAGGTACGCGCCTAAAAAGCGGGCACAAAGGAGCAGGGAGACCGGTAAAATTGTGTCATCAAATGAGGCCATAACAGAAAGCTACAACTGCATTACACCATCCTCAATACCCCCAAAAAATAATAAATAAACAAAAATCTAACTAGCGTCATAATCATAAAATAAATAAGAAAAAGCTTGGAAACGCAGAAAATTCATCAACTGGATACAATCCTCTTATATGTGGTGCATTTTATCTTTTTTGTCAATTTCATACTAATATCAAATGATTGTGTTGTGTTTGATTTTATAATTAATTTTTGTACAAATAAAAAAAATTACTTGGAAGCATCTAATTGAAAGGTCTAGGAAGCACTACAATGGTGTGTGGTCCACCATAAGTTTCATTATGTACTTTCGCAAGTTGCAACGCAATAACAAGTCATTGCGGTCTGGATTCTCTCACCATTTTATGATCTTTCTAGTTTAAGTAATACTAGGTACACAAAATTTGTATTCAGAAATTTACACCAAAATAATCCATGTATGGTTCAAATTAATTCAGTGTAGATTCAACTCTACGATTCTATTTGTTTTCATAAATGAAGAGTCTGATAGTGAGATGGGATCTACAAATATTATGTTTATTTTAAAAAATTATCATGGGATTAACAATTATAAAAGTAATTTCAATTCTACTCTTCATTTTTCATTGGCTAAAGTATGAAAAATGTATACTCCGTATTTTATTTAACTAATTTTTCATTTGTGTTCCAATGCTACTATTTATTTTATATTTTTATCCACACAAATTAGTTTAAAGAGCCTCTGAAGGCTCTCCAAATGTAACTAATTTTGAAGAATCTTATTTAAATTGCTAGTATAGTAGCTAGTTCATTGGAGAGAGAGCAAAAAATGATGAAATTAGCTATAATAGCTAACAAACTGGGCTCATTTAGAAACATATTATTTTAGTAATTTTCTGACTTTTTACAAAGAAAATAAAGAAAATAATGTGACAATTTATAGTGACTTTTTAATTTTTTGACTAAAATATATTGTTTCCAAAGGAAGAGGAGGTCTAGCAATCCTATGGGAGACTTGGGTTTGTTAATCCAATCCCATAGGACTGGAGGTGAAATGACCTTATTGCCTCTTATTTTACAAAAAATAATAAGGTTAAATTACAAATACCATTACAACATATAAAAGTTTTAAAGATTAAATTTTTTGGTCTCTAAAAGTGAAAATATTATTGTAAAAGATATTTAAGGACTAATTTCTATCGTCGTAGGGATAGTCGCTAAAAGGTCGTCTCAAAAAATCAAAAATAAGACTTTTAGCGACAAAAGTTTGAAAGTGTCACTAATAAATAAACTTTTAGAGACAAAACAATTTGGTCTTAAAATGGTTTATTTTTTAAAACACAAAATTTGGTCCAAAAAGGATAATAATTCATTACTAATGTTTAATTTTTTTGCTAAAACTAAAAATGACATTTTTTGTAACAAAAATATTTAGTCTCTAAAAAATAGTTTTGTCTCTAAATTTTGGTCTCTTAATTTTTTGTAGTGTACACTCATTGTGATTTGTTGAAAATACAAATTACCCCTTGCGATTCTGAAAATTACATCCCACCCTTGAAATTTCTAATTTCATAATAATTTGCCATTTTATTAATAAATCATCAAATTAATTAACGATTTTTAATGATGTCATAAATTTATTTTAATTAATAATTGAGGTAATTTGATTATTGTATAGTAGAGCATATAAGAATTTCATTTTTTTCAATTAATTTTGTTAAATAAAAAATTCTGACAATAGAATATTTGTAATTTTTTAAAGCACAAGGGTAATGCGTATTTAAAAAAAAATAAAATTGTGGAGGCCGAATATAATATACTAAGGAAGGCCAAGAAATTTGAAGACATTAGGCCAAAGACAATTCGGCTCTGTCCAACGACTCTTGAAGCCAAATATATAAATCGGCAATGTAAGGAGCTGAGTAGGAACCAGCACATAACTTAAAGGCTGAGCAAACAATCATGCGCGAGATTGAAAGTGGGCCTGACCCTTGGGCGCAAAAGGTAATATAAATAGAGGAACATCAACCAAAGAGAGGTATGTGAGAATAGATAAAATAACTTGAGGTAAAAGAAAACTCGAGAGAATATTAACTTGTCCGTCAGAGTGCTAATTCTGGCACCCTCGACCGGAGTGTTTATCCCCTTTTTTAGGTAGCAATCAAAGGATCAAGGACGTCTATCTAGATCCTGGAGTATTTCCAAACCACTTCTCCACAATTGGCGCCGTCTGTGGGAATACTCAAACGTATCCATGGCGGGCGTAACAGATGATCCTCCGGTAGTTGCTGACGACATTACACCAAGAGATGACATCACTCCAAGAAACATGCTTGGACCGGAGAATATCACCGTGTGACGGGTCCTGAACTTTGACCCAGTAGCTTAGACTTCACCCTCAACTTTGATACAAAAGACTATGCAGACAATCATGGATCAAGCGAAGCGAAATGAACAGCGTTTAGAAGATATGATGACTGAAAATGAGCGGCTGCGTTAGGAATTGGCCCCGAAGTTAGCCAAATCCCAGCAGGCCACATGCCATGATCGGGGTCGATCCCCAGGAAAGAAGGACGATCTACGACGTCGACTTCGGAAACATGATAATGGCAGTGATTTTGACTCACCATCCCAAGAACCGAAAAAGAAGGGACTAGTTGATGTATCCAGCTCATCCGAAGGAAGTCCGTACGCACGACACAAGCGAGGGAATAGAAAGTGATGATTCGAATGAAGAAGACAAGCATGACCCTTTCGTGCGACGCATCGAAAGGGCGGTGCTGCCCAAGAAATTCAAAGCACCATCATTCACCCTATATGATGGAAAATCAGATCCCACTGACCATATTCGTCATTATAAACAAGCGATGACGTTGCATACTGATGATGAAGCCCTCATATGTCGAATGTTCCCAAGTAGCCTAGGACCGTTGGCCGTTAGATGGTACTATAAGTTGGAGTCGGCGTCAATAAGAAGCTTTCATCAACTTCAAAAATTCTTCAGGGCGAGATTCATCACCAATAAAGTTCAACTAAAACAAGCCAACTCTCTTTGGGCCATGCAAATTAAACCAGAAGAGACTCTCCGTGAGTATTTGGCACGCTATTGGGAAGGAATGTTTTAACTTGATAGATAATGCCTGCAACGATTCCATAGCCATTACCGCCTTCAAGATGGGGCTACATCCTGATAGTCCTCTCCGCAGTTTATTGACCAGACGGCCCCCCAAAATAGTTTGGGCGTTAATGAAGAAAGTTGAAGAATATTGTAAGGTGGAAGACGACGCCTTGCGGGTCAAGGCCGAACAAAAAGTTGATAAATCGGTTCCGTCTGGTCTAGTTCAGCCGATAAGCGTCGTGCCATCAAGGAGCCTCAAACCTCAAACTTGGGCTAAACGAGACAAAAGGCGTGATTCACACCGTTCGAGCAGTGTTCGCACTGATCAAACGAACAATACCAAGTGGATAACAGGCGCACAAGACGTTCAGATAAAAAGTACATGGAATTGGCAGAACCGATTGGTAAGATCTTATCCAAAGTCCAACGTCATCCATTCTTAAATGGTAGTCTAAAATGATGGGGCCTCATGATACAAGGAGAAGGGATACGCGGTGAGAATATCACAAGGACTATGGCCACGATACTGACAGCTGTTATGCATTGAAGGATCACCTGGAAGAGTTGGTACAAGACGGCCAACTGGCGTAATACGTCCGAAAGAATAATCCATCGAACATGGTAGCCTTACGATCGAATTTACCACCACTCGGCATAATTCATATGATTTACAGCCTACTGTCGTTGCCTGAGGTGTATACAGTTCAGTCGCAACCTAGTGCGCCCAAACCAGTCACACCAACCAAACGGCCTCATGAAAATGGGAGGATTAGCTTTAATGACACCGACTTAGCTGGAGTAACTCTCCCCCATATCGATCCCCTCATCGTCGAGCTACGAGTGAACAGATTCACAGTTGAGTGCATCCTCATCGATTAAGGAAGCACTTCGGAAATAATGTATTACAAGACGTTTGTTAAACTCAGTTTCACTGATTTGGATTTGTTGCCGGCCGACTACCCATTATTCGGCTTCAACGCCAACCCTAAGTATCCCTTAGGTAAGATTACACTAGTAGTACGGGCTGGTACCAGATCGGTAGATGTAGAATTTCTAGTTGTCAAACTCCCGTCACCATACAATTTTATGCACACTTTCCAACATTAAACCGTTTATATGGGACACTTGTTAGCATTTGCATTTTTTTTTAATACTATCAATTTTTTTCCTAAACTATTCAATTTTTCATTAATTTTATCCCACCGTTAATTGCCGACTATAAAATCAAACAGTAGTTGCTAATGTGTATCCAAACTTTATTTAAAATTTCATTTTATTTCCATACTATCTCCAAAATATCAAACTGATATTTTAGAGATAATTGAGAGGTAAAATAAAATTTCAAATGAAATTCCAATTGCCCATCAGCAACTTCTGTTTGATTATAAACATTAGTTAACGGCGGTGTAAAATTGAACTAAAATGAAATAATTTAAATGTAAAATTAATATTATTAAAAAAATAGAGATTAAATTGATTTTTGAGTGATATTTTGAAAGTCAAAATAATGTTTCCTCTTTTTTTTTTAGGTAGATTTGTGAGTACTAATTATGAGTTATTTTGAGTATAATTTATAAATTGATTTTTACATATATATATATATATATATATTAAAAAAATAATGCAATTTAAATAAATTAATATCCTGCCTTTTTTTGTTTTACAATCCCAAAAGGCCTACGTGCGTCTAGCTTGATGCGTCTATTTCCTATTGTATATCGTTGTGACACATCACAAAGCTAAGAGCGATGATAATGATGCATTGAAAATTGGAAACAGTGTTGTGGAGGAATGTGGGCCGAGCATAATTTTTATTTTGATATTTTTACTTATTTATTTTATTAGTTTATCTGAATATTAACATAAAATTCATACGTAAGAGTGTGTGGCGGTGTGAATTAATAGTAAAATAGAAATCGTATAATGGCGGGCGATTTCTAATGCAGGCCGGCCCTGGGGCGGCTAAGGCGGTCACCTTAAAATAAAATTTAAGGTTTTTAATTAAAGAAGTGTATTATATTGTGTTATTTTATAATTACTTTAATATTAGCTCAATTTATTTATTATCATATTATTGTATGGTGTTATTTTGATTTGTGTCTGATTGATATTTAATGTGAAAACTTTCACTTTTAGTTAAAATTAACTTAACAAGTGTATGGAGACATTAAAATTTTTCTCATAAGTTGAATTTTAAAAAAATTTATTTCTACTAAATGAAATTATTCATAGAATATTTGATTTTAATTCAATTGCATTTTTCTAATTAAAAAAATTGTACCTTATTACTATATTTTTTTACTAGATTGACTTTAAAATAGGTAACAAAAAAAATATATATATATCTTAAATGAAAAAAAGATATTAGCCTTAATTATTATTTTACATACTTTTTTTTATTCAGTTAGATGGAGTTAAATAAAAGATTAAAAAATTATCATGGTTTCCCTTAGTGAACATTAAAATATATAACTAATAACTCATATTATTGAGTCGTGTCATACTTTAGATTCATGTTGAAAAATAGTTAACCTTAACTTACTAATTTTATGTATTCCTTGAGTTGTGTAAAAAATTTGCATCCTTACCCCCAATTAATTTTAGTTCTTATAGCATTGGTAAGCTAAAAAATAAAAATTCGATTCAACTAATTGAAATTCAACTATTATATACATATATATATATATATATATGTTATCTAAATTTTGTTAAATTGTAATGTAATAGAAATAAATTTTTATGTTTTTATCTAAACAAATTTTTTTTTTTAGATAATAATATATGAAGGGCCCAATTTAAAAAATTCGCCTTAGGCCCCTAATAAGTCAGGGCCGGCCTTGTAGTATAATGGGGGGTGGATTGATAAAAATATCATTAGAGATTATCATTTTTTTAATTAAAAATTTAATAAATAATGACAATTTTGAACTTGTTAGTTCGGATAGATTGACAGTTTATAAAAAAAATATTATTTAAATTACAAATTTTGAATTAAAAAATAAAAAAATCTAATTAATAAATTAACTAAAATCGTCAAAATTAAAATAGATATTCATTCATCTAATCCAACATTAAACATTGATGAACTAGTAAATTAAAAATTCAACAATCCAAACAAATTATACAATAATAATTTAATAAGGAAATAAATACTAAAAAAAATAGTATCATCCAGCATCCAAAATAGTTTTTAAAAGTTAATCTAATTATCACAGTCCACAAACAATCCAAAAGTTTAAAAGTTGATCTAATCATCAAACTCGACAATAACTTCAATCTTTTGCAATTGCTTCAATCAAATTCCAAAACTTCATTAATTTGTAAATGTAAGTAAAGAAAACATAAATAAATAACAAAAAACTATCATCAAAATCATTATAATAATAATCTAAAAAAAAAACTAATACAACAAAATAATATTCAAAAATAAGAATTAAGTCTAATCTCAAGAACTTCAAAACCAAATTAACTTGGAGACAAATTAATCATCAACAATAGTTACTTCTTGTATAGTAGATGATGCAAAAAAAATTTAAAAATAAAGAATATTTTTAATGTTATTCAAAATTACATAAATTCTAAAATCAATATTAAATAATTAATTTAAAATAAATACAAATCAAAAAAGTTACCTGACTCAATCAAAAAAGTTGCAAAGTCACATTATAAAAAAGTCTTAAAAATTTCACAAAGACTCTAGCTATCTCTCAATATTCTTCTTTAAGATATGAAATGAATCTTTTACTTTCCCTTTCCCTTTTTCACCATCATTCTCATTTTCATCATCATTCTCCATGAAAAATAACTTGAATTGTGGGTCATCCTCTTCTAAACACTCAAAAGCTTTTTGAAATTTTCTGACTACCTTCAACATCAAATAGGTGGAATTCCACCTTGACTACAAAAAATTAAGGGTTTAGAGACTAAATTTAAGGACAAGATTATTTTTTCAGGACCAAATAATTTTATTGCGAAAAGTGTCATTATTATATTTTTGGCAACAAAAATTAGACATTAGTGATGAATTATTATCGTTTTTGGACCAAATTTTTTGTTTCAAAAAATAAATCATTTTGAGACCAAAATTATTTTGACCTTAAAAGTCTATTTATTAGTGACATTTTTAAAATTTTGTCGTTAAAAGCCTTATTTTTTTCTTTTCAGGACGACCTTTTAATGACTATCCTCATGACGATGGAAATTGATCCCTAAATGTCTTTTGTAAAAAAAATTTCACTTTTAGAGATCAAAACATTTGGTCTCTAAAACTCTTATATGTTGTAGTGATTGGTGGAACATCAAGGCATAGCAAACTTTTACAAGTAATCTTTTCATACTCCACACAATTTTTAAAAGTTTGTAACCTAGTTGGAGATGACTTAACATATTTCACAGTTTTTCGAATATTGGCAATGAAGTGATTTTGTTCTTTTAAACCATCACAAACAGTTGAATTCACAATGTGTGCATAACATCCCATATGCATAAACTCATTTGCCATGATAATGAAACGCCAATCTTTGGTTCTTCTCTTCCAAAATGCGATAATACCATCATTGGAGCTTGCATTATCAATTGTAATAGCGAAAATCTTATCAATCCCCCTTGTCTTGCAAGCATTTGTTTAATTGTTTGTCAATTGTCTCACCCTTATGATTAGGAACTATACAAAAACTAAGAATTCGTTTATACAAATTTCAATCATTATCAATCTAATAGCCGGTGACACAGATATAATTTAGATTTTGAATTGATATCCAAGTGTCAATGGTTAGGCACATACTCGTTGCTTCCTTAGAACTTTTTTCAATTTTTATTTTTCATCAACAAATAATTCCAGACAATCACGAGCAACAAGAATGCAAGAAGGAACAATAAACTTAAGTTGCATAATTAGACACAAATTTCTAAGTCCTTCCTTTTCCACATTCCTAAAAGGTAATTCATCAATTATAATCATTTTTGTCCGTGCTTTCCTACAAACTTTTTCATCATATCCTACTGCTTTGAGAGATCTAATATTTCGACCATCATATTCCTTCCCCTCTCGTCCTTTTTTAACAAAATAGGGAGAGAGTTTTTTTTTTTTTTTTTTCCTTGTCCACTTCCTTAATATGAGACTTCATATATTGATGCCTAAGGTGGTCCTACATATTACCAGTCCTATCTTATTTTCCACGAGCACCATAATCCTTACCACAATAATTATAAGCGCCCTAGGTTTTTCAGGTTCATAATCAACAAGTAAGGTGCAGTGTTCCCAAATCTAAGATTTCTTTTCATCTAAATTAATAGTAGGGCATGGACGAGTTTTACCAGAATTTTTGACAGGCATTGTGGTAGTGGTAGAACTAGAAATAGTAATTGATTTTGTAGTTGAGACTTGGACTGGTTCATGAGGGTTTCCACCATCAAAGCAATCATCACTTGTATTTCCCTTGTCCATTATCTATTACAAATTGAAAAAATAAAAATAAAATTATACAATGGTGATAAGTACAAATATTCAAATATTTCAAACTGAGAAAGCATGTAATATTTCAAATTAATTTTTAGCAATATTATGCACTCAAGAAAAAAAAATCAAAATTAAAATATATGAAAATGTCTGATACAAGAAATGTCTGATTTCTGGTATTTGTTTTAATTGTGTTTTTATTTTGCTCTTTAAAATAATAAAAAATGGGCTAACTGATTTTTTCTTCGTAATAGGACCTTATTATTACTGGAAAGATATAGACATTGAGGAAAGAGAGAGAGATAAAGAGCAAAGAGAGAGAGAGAAAGAAGTCACATACCAAAGGCTAACAGCAAACAGAGAGCAGTGGTGGCGATTGGAGAGCAACGACAGAAAGGCTAATGGCGGTGATAACAGGGCTAGGGCAATGCTGATTGGCAAGGTAGGAAGGAGAAGCAACATGGGAGACAAAGCGGTCGATGAGTGAGACGATATGTTGGATTGTGAATTATGTTTAATTGAGAATTGATTGTGTGTGTGTGAGTATATGTACATTTGGTATGGTAGTTGTAATCTAATGGTTGGAATGTAACTTGGACATATATATATATATATATACATACAGTAGTAGGGGAAAAAAAAAAAACTAAGTGGCAGGCCAGGTTGGTTGATATGGCGAGTTGGCTTTTTCAAACCGCCACCCGCACCAACCCACCAGTCCTAGAACCCCCACCCACCCAACCCGCTTGCCAGAATTGAAAAAATAAGTGGTTTAGTGCGGTTCAGTTTGGTGCTGTTTTGACGGTTTTGGCGGTATTGTGCACAACTCTAATTATAAGTATATTTTTGTTTTGTTTTGTTTTTTGTTTTTTTTTTTAAAAAAAAATGAATCATATAGTTTTAAAATTATACGGGCTGTTGCTGACCAAAATTTAATTATACTGGCTGTTTGAAATTTTTGAAAAAACAAATATGATTTAGGACTCATTTGAGAACTAAATTTTTTAATAATTTTTTTTATTTTTTATAAAAAAAAAGTGTGCATAAAATAAAGAGAGTATTTGACAAATGACTATGATTATCAAATCAATATGGCATTTTTATTAGTAATATATACAAAAAGTCTTACAAAAATATATGGATAAAATTATTAAAGTAAGACCTATAGTAGGCCTAATAAACTGTACTTACAACCTCTAATACAAATTAAGGTTTAAAAAAAATTAGAGACAAAATTACTTTTTTGGAATAAAATATTTTTATTGTCAAAAGAATCATTATTTTTTATTTTAGTAACGAAATTGAAAATTTAGTGATGAATTACTAATCATTTTAGGACCAAAATTTGCCTCAAAAAATAAATATTGTTGGGATCAAATTATTATTTTTATTTATTAACGACATTTTCAAAATTTTATAGCTAAAAGTCCTTTTTTCTTTTTTCATGATGACTTTTTAGCGACTATCTTTGCTGTAGCAGAAATTAATCCATAAATATTTTTTTTAGCCAAAAATTTACTTTTAGGTTAATGGCATTTTTCATCAAATATTATTAAAAAAAGTAACTAATTGTTAATTTTCAGCGACAGTTTAAAAATTATCACAAAAATGTCATTAATTATAAGCTTTAGTGGCAGTTTAAAAAAATCGTCACAAAAAAGTCACTAATTTTTAACTTTCAGCCATTGTTTGAAAAATTCATAACAAAAAAATGTCATTAATTGTAAGTTTTATCAATAATTTATAAAAATCATGACAAAAAAGTCACTAATTGTTAATTTTAGCTAGATATGTAAAAAATATCATAAAGAATTATTTTTAGAGATGATTTTACTAAGACTTATTTTCAATAGGATTTAATAAAAATTAAATCTAACTATTATAATTTATTGATAATTTAACTCAAAAAAAATTAGTTTCTAAAACTCTTATGTTTTGTAGTAAACTCATTTTAGTTTTACAATTGTTGGATCATTTTAATATCTTATATTTATTCATAAATGGAGGTTAATAGAATTCATGAACTTGGTTAATGGTCATTATTTTGGTGTAACCATTTTCTTGTTTAATGGTCATTACTTTTGGTGTATCTGAAAGGTCCTTATAGTCTACTCTTTTCTATCTATAAAATCACCTATTTTATATACAAGAGAGATTACTAGCAAAGAAGGGTGTTTTATTGGTGGAGCTTTGGGTTCACCATCTTGTGCAGAGTTGGCCTAAACCATACGACAAGTGGTCGGGCTGTTGTATCCTGGAGGGGACAAGTCATAGTGTTGTGACTGCTGCATTGGTATTTGGGTTCTTCCTACCGCAGTGGGCTTGATCTCCTTAAAGAAAACGAGATATCTGTGCCTCAGCCTGATCTATTTGTATCTCATTTTCTTTACATCATTTATCAATAAAATATAGTTTAGTTTTCTGGTATTTTCTCCAACAATTTTAAGGAGATCAAACATGGAACAAGTACCAGAAAAAACCAATGATGGAATTGGAGATCTCAACAAGCTTTTCAAGTTCAAAGGAGTTCATTTTAAGAGGTGGAAAGGAAAAGTTCTTTTTTACCTTAGCCTTCTGAAAGTTGCATATGTTCTTACCGAAAAGAATCTAAACAAAATCCCAACCGAGGAGATGAATGTTGAAGACTACGAGGCACATGAAGCAAAAGTGACTTCCTATAATACAGATAAGTATAAATGTCAATTTTATCTCTTAAATTTACTTGTTGATTAATTTTATGATTTTTACTATGACGTTGCTTACACTTTGTGTTCTATTAATTTATGGCATGCTCGCTTGTGTCATATAAATAGTAAATATGTGGGAATCATGAGTAGTTTAGAATTAATTCCTAAACTGACAAAAAATTTTGAGAAATGTGAAGTTTGCAGTAAAGCAAAAATTACCAAGAGGCCTCATAAAAGTGTTGAAAAAAATACCGAATTGCTAGAATTATTTCATACTGATTTGTGTGAGTTTGAAGGAATTTTAACTCGGGGTGGTAACCGATATTTCATCACTTTTATTGATGATTTTTCAAAATACACAAACGTATATTTATTGAAAAATAAAAGTGATGCTTTTGAGAAATTTAAAGAATTCCTTCTTGAAGTGGAAAATCAATTCGGTAAAAAGATTAAAAGAATTAGAAGTGATAGAGGCCGAGAGTATGAATCTCTTGGATTCAACTCTTTTGTTCAGTCTTTGGGAATTATTCATGAGACTACTCCACCATATTCACCTTCATCTAATGGCGTAGCTGAAAGAAAAAATAGAATGTTAATTGACTTGACGAATGCTATGCTCATTGATTCAGGTGCTCCCTCAAATCTTTGGGGTGAGGCTATTTTGACAACTTGCCATGTGATAAATAGAGTGCCACACAAAAAAACTAAAATCGTCCCTTATGAGTTGTGGCGGGGGCATAAACCAAATCTAGGTTATTTGAGGGTTTGGGGTTGTTTAGCTTTTGTGAGGCTTGCAGATCCTAAACGACCTAAATTGGGTGAACGAGCTACCACCTGTGCTTTTCTTGGATATGCGTTGCATAGTACAGCTTATAGATTTTTTGATCTGGAAAATAATATTATTTTTGAATCAGGTGATGCTATTTTTCATGAAAATAAATTTCCTTTCAAATCTCGAAATAGTGGGGGTCAAATAATATCTGAAAATATTTTATCTATGCCTAGCTCTTCTACTCCTTCTCAAGTTTTTCAAAAAAAAGAAAATTTTCAAATCCAACCAAGAAGAAGTAAACGAGCTAGAGTTGAAAAAGATTTTGGCCCTGACTATTATCTTTACAGTGTGGAAGAAATTCCTCATACGGTGCAAGAAGCTTTATCATCACCTAATGCTATTTTCTGGAGAGAGGCTGTAAATGATGAGATAGACTCACTACTTTCAAATAAAACATGGAAGTTAGTGGATTTACCTCCAGGTTGTAAAACTATTGGGTGTAAATGGGTCCTTCGTAAAAAACTTAAACCGGATGGAACTATAGATAAATATAAAGCGAGGCTTGTCGCTAAAGGTTTTAAACAACAAGTTGATCTTGATTTCTTTGATACTTTTTCTCCGGTTACTAGAGTTACATCCATTAGACTGTTGATTGCAGTGGCTGCAATTCATGATTTAAAAATTCATCAAATGGATGTAAAAACAGCATTTTTAAATGGAGATCTAGATGAGGAGATTTACATGGACCAACCCGAAGGCTTTGTGGAGCCTGGCCAAGAAAGCAAAGTGTGTAAGCTAACTAAATCCCTTTATGGTTTAAAACAAGCTCCTAAACAGTGGCATGAGAAATTTGATTCCTGCATGCTTGAGAATGGCTATAAGACTAATGAATGTGATAAGTGCATATATTATAAAACTTATGAGAATGCACATGTGATTATTAGCCTATATGTGGATGATCTACTTATCTTTGGCTCTAATTTGCATATTATAAATGAGACCAAAAATATGCTTAATAGCCACTTTGATATGAAAGATCTTGGTGAAGTCAATTTTATTTTGGGAATTAAAATTACCAAGACTAAGGATGGCATTTTTCTTGATCAGTCGCATTATGTTGAGAAAATTTTAAAGAAATATAATTTTCTAGACTGTAAACATGTTGCTACTCCTTTTGATGCAAGCATACACTTATCTGTTGTAACAAATGAAAAAGAAGTGATTAATCAAAAGGAATATGCTAGCATGATTGGTAGTTTGAGATATGCTACTGACTGTACTAGACCTGACATTGCATATGCTGTTGGAGTACTTAGTAGGTTTACTAGCAAACCAAGTCGAGATCATTGGCTAGCCATGGGAAGAATTATGAGATATTTATCTGGAACCAAAAACTATGGTTTGCTTTATAACAAGTATCCTGCGGTACTTGAGGGATATAGTGATGCCGATTGGAACACTTTGTCAGGTGATTCTCTCTCTACCTCGGGTTTTATTTTTACCTTGGGTGGTGGTGCTATATGTTGGAAGTCTAAAACACAGACGATAATTGCTAATTCTACAATGGAAGCTGAGCTTATAGCGTTAGCTTCAGCATATGAGGAAGCGAATTGGTTGAGAGATTTGTTACATGAAATTCCTTTTTGAGAAAAACCAATTCCTCCTGTGTTAATTCGTTGTGATAGCACTGCTGCTATTGGTAGAGTGAACAATCATTTTTATAATGGTAAATCCAGACCTATTAGAAGGAAACACAGTAATGTGAGATCCTATTTGAGTAATGGCATCATAACTGTGAATTATGTAAAATCTTGTGATAATCTTGTGGATCCGTTAACCAAGGCCTTGGCGAGAGATAGGGTCTGGAATACATCGAGGGGGATGGGTTTGAAGCCTATAAAATCATAAACCATGTATGAGGATACCCAACCTAGGGACCAGAGATCCTGTAACTAGGTTCAATGGGAAGAACGAATCATATGGTGGTTGTAAAAATGCACTCTTTAATATTTTGTTATCTATCCCTATGATGTAAGTGCATTTATCCTGTAATGTTGGAGGGTTGAGTTTTACACTCTTAATGAAATTCTGTAGCTCTTGTTGACTGGGGTGTGTAAATTACAGGAACATCCTTGACAGATTTCACCTATGTGAGCATGAAAGTGGGGCCGCTTTCTATGAGAACAAGGCTTATTCTCAAATATGCTCATGAAAACTGGGATAAGCACAAGGCCGTAATGTGCTAGCTATTAAAGCTCATGTCAACACCTGGATTATTATGTGTGAGCAGTAATTCTTTATTTCCCCTAAGCAGTCATAGTTCAAGTCTGAGACCACTACTGACTCTGGAGTAGAGGTTACTGTTTCACTAATGAAGGTTCAATGCAGAGCACACCTTCATGATGCATACTAATCTATCTTTGTTTGGTAATCTCTTTTATCTTTGTTGATATTAAAATGAGTGGGGGATTGTTGGACCATTTTAATATCTTATATTTATTCATAAATGGAGGTTAATAGAATTCATGAACTTGGTTAATGGTCATTATTTTGGTGTAACCATTTTCTTGTTTAATGGTCATTACTTTTGGTGTATCTGAAAGGTCCTTATAGTCTATATATAGTCTACTCTTTTCTATCTATAAAATCACCTATTTTATATACAAGAGAGATTACTAGCAAAGAAGGGTGTTTTATTGGTGGAGCTTTGGGTTCACCATCTTGTGCAGAGTTGGCCTAAACCATACGACAAGTGGTCGGGCTGTTGTATCCTGGAGGGGACAAGTCATAGTGTTGTGACTGCTGCATCGGTATTTGGGTTCTTCCTACCGCAGTGGGCTTGATCTCCTTAAAGAAAACGAGATATCCGTGCCTCAGCCTGATCTATTTGTATCTCATTTTCTTTACATCATTTATCAATAAAATATAGTTTAGTTTTCTGGTATTTTCTCCAACAACAATTTATACTTTTTACTATTGGTCTAAAAGTGTGATTTTGAAAACAATCTATATGAACTGAAAGTTTTAGTGACGCAGTCAACATTGATCTGTAATGAGATAAAAAGTAAAAGCACAGAATGAAAAAGTGCAATATAGATTTCTCAAAATAAGAAAAGAAACTAAAGACTTGTTTGGAAATATGTTGTTTTAATAATTTTTTAATTTTTTACAAAAAAAAAATGTAAAGAAATAAAAAGAATGATGTGATAATTTATAATAATTTTTTAACTTTTTAATTAAAACTGAAGGTTTGTATGACCAAACAATAATAAAAGATATATAATTTTTTTTAATAGTATGTATAACTCAATCGAGATGATCATAATTACACTTTCCCATTATTAAAAAAAAAAAGAAAAAGAAAAATACTTCCCCATTATGCCGCAAATCCAATCGTGCTGTTCATTCTCAACCCAAGCTCTCCCAAACCCGATTGAGTTCTCATATTTGTATGAACATTATTTTAATAATGATTCATACATCATATGTTTGTATGTCTCTATATATGTTGTAAACATTAAAAATATAGATCGACTTCACTTCTATTAGAGATAGAAGAGAGATCTGGGAGAGATCTGGGAACGGTGTCGTTGGGGAGATAGAGGAGAAAGATTGACAAAATGTAATTTTTATTTTGAAAAAAAAGAATTAGAAATAATAATTAAAAATCAACTAGCTTTTCATATATTTGTAAATCAACTGTGCAAAAATATTGACTTAATTACAAGAAGTAATGCCGTATACAAACATATTTTATTATTAGCCATAAAAATAGTGAAATTTACATTAATATTGTAACTATATGATTGTTTATGAGGTCAACCAGTAACAAATTAATTCTAACATTTACTCAATATATATGTGTTTTTCCCTAAATTCTAAATTCCTCTTACTTTTTTCTTTAGATTTTTCTACAAAGGGAGAGGGAGAGGGAGACGGCAGTGGTTCTCCCGCCTCTCCGATCTCCCTCTCCTCTCTCTCTCTCCTCAATCCTTCTCTTAACTTAGATATGATATTTACCTCATCAGTCCGACTATTACCCTCCTTTATCTTCTTCACCTTCCAACCCAAAATTTTAAGATTTGGCTTAAAATCTTCTCATTGTCTGAAAGTTGATGCTAGATAACGCGTTGTTTTACGCTAAGTAACCATCTCAACCTCAATATTCCATCTTGACCAGTGGTGATGGGGTTTTCAGATTTCAAGTTGAATGTTGCAAAGCAATTGAGTTTTGAATGAGTTCGGTGGCAATTTGGATTTGATTTTTTTTGTTTGATTTTCTTAATTTTTAGTTTGGTCATGTACTAATCCTTCTTGTGTGAAGTTTGTTTCACTCCTTTGTGAAAGTTTTTTTTCCTCCTCTATGGAGGCTTGGATCCTTCCTTTTATGAAAATTGTTTATATCTTTTTGAGATCTTATGATACCGCTGTATTAGATTGATCCGATCTTTTATCGAGTTTGCAATGAACATTTTTTTTCAAATCTAAAAAAAACTAGTAACCAATTAGATTAATTTGATTAATAATCACTGTGTGTTTCAACAGTTACGATCACTCTAATTGGGCGTATGACAATCTTCACATGTATTTTTCCTTCTCAAGTGAAAAGAAGAGATTAGAATTGTGTCACAACCATATGTAAGGGAAAAAAAAAATACTTACATAAATTTAAATAAGAGAAAACTAAGCTTCGTTTGGGTAGTTGGTTTCTAGGCTTTTTTGGCTATTTTAACCACAAAAAACAAAATAAGTTTTTTAGCCCGATAAAATAAAATATCACATCAAATCCATAATCATTACATTCTTTCTCTCACAAAAAATTCAAAAAAGCCAAAAAAATCAAAAGCCCTTCCCAAATCAAGTTTTTTAACCCCAAACTAAAATAGTCAAAAAAATTAAAAAGTCAAAAAGCTAACCCACTTTCCAAACGGAGCTTTAAGCTATGATAAATAAGATGATGATATCGGGATTTTAGCTTTAAGCTTTAAGCTTTAAGCTAAAATTGCTATGATAAATAGTGATATCGGGATTTTTATTTGGCTAGAAGTAACCTAAATCATTAGGTGGCAATGCGTCCATAATATTAGACGGACAATGAGGGTGTTTGGTGGAGATTTTTTGAGCCAACTTATGACTTATGGCTTTTAAAAAGTTATTTTGAATTGTTTGGGTGTTTGAGATGTTCTAAATAAGTCCACTTTTTGAATTTTTATGAAATATGGGTTGGGTTTGAAGTGATATGGTAGAGGTGATGTGATTTAAATAAGATAATGTGACTTAAATAGGATAGTGACTTTTTGACTTTTTCAAAGTATGTCAAACCAGCCTTAAACTTATTTGAAACAGTTTCTGATTCTAACAACTTATTTTAAGTCAAAAAAGCTGATTTTGAGAAGCTGCTCATCCCTTACTTCTGATTATCGGTTTATGTTGTGGACATGTTAATTCACGGTTATACTCTTAGATTTTTTTATTTTTTATTTTTTTAAAAATAAAAAAAGATCTAAATGGACTATAAAATATTATTATTATCTTTTATGAAAAATGTAGACAAATAGTGAATAATAAAAAATAAAAGTTAATTGAAAAAGTTACTTCATAACTTATTTAACAAATATTACTCAGCAACTTAAATCTATAATCCAACAGTTATACCAAACAGATTAACAGCTTCTGATTAAAGTCATAATTTATAATATGTTAAGTTATAATCTATAATATGTTTTAACAACTATACCAAACAGAACCAATAATACATACAATTATTTTCGAAAAAAATAAGACTAATAAAATATCACATGTGACCACGTGTTAGTATAAGGACACCAGGCTACGTTAAAAATTTTTGATCTAGCCAATAAATTTTAAATTTATTTATTTAGGATCCTCCTACATTATGTACATAACTCCAACTACCATTAATATATAATAATTATATATATATATATATATATATATATTATTACAATATATATATATTATTACAATTAATATATAATAATTATATATATATATTATTACAATTAATAATATAGAGAGAGTGGTCCTTTAGATAGTATCTTGCATAATATATAATGACGTGAAACAAACTCAGTGGTCCGTCTTTCACGTTGCTGTCAATATTTATTTATAATGAAATGAAACTTAGATAAATGTGACACCTTATTAATATTTATTATTTTTATAAGTAAATAACATTAATTTTTTTTTTAAAATTTGAAAAAAAATACTGTAAGTTTCACAATTGTAATATAATTATACTTTTTAATAAAATTAAATGTATTGAAATTAATGCAGATGATACGCAAATACAAAAATAAACGTCAAAAATATTTTCATCAATATAACTAACAAATTATTGAGGAAAAGAAGGATAAGTGTTATATGAATTAAAATCTCGAGAGGAGTGAATGTATTATAATATTTATTATATTTTTTAAAAAAATTTAAGAAAAGTGTAATTTAGGGCACTTTGGAAAGATTGATAAAAAGTCAGCTTTTTGACTTTTTAGCTTTTTTAGCCAAAAAAATCAAATTTTTTATTCAAAATAACCCAGCTTTTTGCCAAAAAAGCCATCAAAAAAAACTAAAAAGCCAAAAAATTAACTTTTTACTAACTTTTCAAAATACCACTTACACTATTATTATTTAAGAAAATCCCAAATTTTTAAACATTATTTTATAGTGTAGTGGGAGTGGCTAACAAACCTTGAGACAAAAAGATGTTTATGAAAGATAATCTTAACAATGGCAATTGATCGAAATACCCATGAGGGTGTTTATCACGCGAGAATATCGATTATCCGAAAGTTCGAAAATGGAAATCTTCTAGTTCATATATATAAATTATTCCAAACCTGCTGTTAAGTATTTATATACAAATAAGTGTCCTTTGGGAATAGGTATAATATTTGAATTTGTTTCATACAACAACAGTCACCATGGTTCACTAAAAGTTATGTCTATTGATGTTTGAATTCAAACCATTAACTAACTAACAGATAGTTTCAATATTCTTGCGGGAAGGTTCTTTACAATTCAAGAGAGAGAAGATTGAGTGAAGTGAGACACACCAAATTATGGTGTGGTCACTCTTTATTCCATCATCTCCCACTTGAACACACCATAATAAGATGATAAACCTGAGTTGAGCATTTTTAACCTTGGTACCAAAATTTTGCCTCATGCCAACTTTCATCTATGAAATTACCTCATAGATCGACGTCTGATTATGACTTGGCCATACGTGCGCACATTTTTGCCACCAATCTGACCGCACCCATACGAATTTGTTCTCCCACTAACAACATACTCCAGATGACTTCAATTTACTATATTTCAAATGAACAACATCAATTTTCAGTGCTGGGTTCATAGTCGTTACCCAATCACCATTGACGACTTCAACCGCATACATTTTTCATGTATCGACCTGCACTGAAATTATTGTTAAGTACTTCCTTTAAGACCCATTCCTGAAGGTTTTCCTTAACACACCTTATCAATGACTTTTTGCTGATCAAGCAGACAATATCATCTAGTAGTACGTTGCATATAATGGACTTTACATCTCATGCTAATTATGATATCCATACATTATCAGTTCTTCTATCTTGTTACCTGACCAAACACATGTTTCCATGCAAAATAGAGTCGCAAAACATCGGTTATCTAGGCGTCCCTAGAGTCATCCGACTATGCTCTTATATAAGTAGCTAAACCACCTAGCTAGGCATTTTTCAATCCCAAATTAGCTACACGTTCTCTGAATTTTCCCAGAGACAACCCTTTGGTCATAGGGTCAGCCATTATCTCTTCTGAGGGTATATAGCTGACTTTAATTTTACCTCTCTCTACTTTGTCCTGAATATAGTGGTAACTTACATCAATATGTTTTCCCTTAGAGCTATTTGCTCCACTTTTTATTAATGAGATGGCGGACTGATTGTCACAAAACATATTGACCGGTCTGACAGGTATACCTAATTGTAAACTGTCAACAAATCGTTTTATCCAGACTGCATTACTAACGGTTGTGCTGCAAGCTATGTATTCAGTTTCCATAGTATACTTTGCAACACAGCTCTATTTTTTACTTAACCAAGAAACTACTGTTCCACCAAATAAGAATACATGACCACTAGTAGATTTTCTATCATCTACATCTCCTGCAAAATCTGCGTCAGTGTATCCTTTTATGTCTAAATCACACAAACCAAAACATAACTTCAAATTTTTAGTACCTTTTAAATATCTGAATATTCTTTTGGCTGCTTGCCAATGTTCCTTACCTGGATTGGATTGAAACCGACTTACCAATCCGACTGCATGACAGATGTCAGGTCTAGTGCTTGTCATAGCATATATTAGGCTGCCTACTGCCTGAGCATACGGGACATTTCTCATTTCCTCAATGTCAGACTTAGTTTGAGGACTTATACTTTTACTAAGACTTTGTCTCTTACAAACAGGCGTACTTAAAGAATTACAGTTATCCATATTAAATCTTTTGAGCACCTTGTCAAGATATTTCTCTTGATCTAGATATAATAATTTTGAATTTCTATCTCTTGAAATTCTAATTCCTAGAACATAGGTTGCAAGACCTATGTCTTTCATTTCAAATCTAGATGTCAAGAAAGTTTTGGTTTTTATAATCATATCTGAACAATTTCCTGCTAACAATATGTCATCCACGTATAAAGATAATATTGCTAACTTGTCATCATTTTTTCAGATATAAACACAGTGATCTAATGGACTCACAACATAGCCCATTTCTAAAATGGCTTAGTAGAATTTCAAGTACCATTGTCTTGAAGATTGTTTAAGTCCATATAGAGATTTCTTCAACTTGTAGACTTTATACTCGTTGCCTTGGTTCTGGAAACCATCAGGTTGAATCATATAAATTTTCTCTTTTAATTCTCCATTGAGAAAAGTAGTTTTAGCATCTAATTTATGCAATTCCAAGTCCATCCTAGCTACTACAACCATTAGAATCCTTATTGACGCAAATTCTGCAACAGGAGAATATGTATCTACAAAATCTATTCCAGGTTATTGAGTGAAACCCTTGGCTACTAACCTGGCCTTGTATTTCTCCAAACTTCCATCTACTTTGAATTTCTTTCTAAGAATCCATTTGCAACCAATGGCTTTTCTTTCATTTGGGAAATCAGTTAATTCCCAAACATCATTTTTCTTGATCGAGTCAAGTTCTTCATTCATTGCGTCAAGCCATTGAGTAGCATCACTACTACTTATTGCTTCATTATAAGTAGTAGGATCATCCACTAAGTTATTAAGTTCTTCAACTTGAAAAACATAATGATCTTTCAAAAACGTAGATGGACATCTTACTCTCTTACTCCCACGTATCTCAGGATTCGAAGTAGGTAAAACAACGTCATGTAATTTGCGTTTGTTCCCACTATTAGATGATGCAGGGAGAATATATGGACTGTATGATAAAGAAGGAAGAGAAGAATCCTGAGATACTTCAGAGAGCAATTCAATTTGTTCAATAGGAGTAACAAGATCAGTGGATTCAAGAAAAATAACATCTCTGCTTTCTATTAATCCACGTTCGGGATAGTAAAAACGATAACCACTCCCATTTTCGACATAACCAATAAACTTGCATTCCTAAGTTTTGCTTCCCAATTTATCCCTTAAAGGTTTGGGAATAAGTACATGTGCCTTACATCCCCAAACTTTGAGATTTTGAACATTAGATTTAGTTCCATGCCAGCATTCGTAAGGAGTTAGAGGTTTGGCTTTTGTTTCGACTCTATTTAATATGTACGCAGCGGTGGACAAGGCTTCCCCCAAAAAATGAATAGGAAGATCAGCATGAGCCATCATAGACCGTGTCATTTCCATGAGAGTACGATTTTGTCTTTCTGCGACTCCATTTTGTTGTGGTGTGTATGGCATTGTAAACAAATGTTTTATGCCATTGTCCTTGCAAAAAGAATCCATAGCTTCATATTCGCCACCTCTATCATTATTCAAGTGTTTAATGGACCGACCAAGTTGCTTTTCTGCCTCTAATTTATATTCCTTAAACTTTTCAATTGCTTCTGATTTGTGTTTAAGAAGGTAGATATGTCCATATCTTGAATAATCATCAGTGAAAGTAATAAAGTATTCCATGCCTCGATAAGTTTTAGTTCTTAAAGGCCCATAAATGTCCGAATGAATTATTTCGAGTAATTCCGATGATTTCCAATGTTTGAAAAATGGCTTGCTAGTCATTTTGCCTTTGATACATGGTTCACATATATCAAAATCATCGGAACATACTTTAGGCAATAAGCCACTTTTAAACATTTGAGACATTTTATTTTTATTAATGTGACCTAACCTTAAATGCCACAAATAAGAACTATTACTAGTAGAAACATGCATATAAACTGAAATTAAATTTCGCCGAATGTTGGGTACATAAAGCACATCATGAAGCACAATAGAAGTTCCATTAATAGAGAATTGACAGTTGCCGATGCCCAAAACATCACTATAGGAGTTGTTGCCCATGTAGATTCTGTGTTCACCAACCTTCTTTTTAGTAAACTCCACGAACATGTCTTTATTTTGCACAATATGCCTAGTTGCAGCAGAATCAATCCACCATGAATTTAATGAAGGTTCAAGTACCATTGCTTCAGAAACTGTCTTAGTAACAAGGTTATGCTCCTTTTTCTGCTTCTTCTGAGGACAATTGGCTTTGATATGACCTTTTTGACCGCACTTGTAACATGGGCCAATTTGATGCTTGTGATGTTGTTTTTGCCATTCTCATGGTTTCTTCCATCATTTTTTAAATCCCTTCTTCCATTTTTTCTTGAAAAAAGTCGTCTTTTTCTTATTGAATGGAGTGTGGGTATTATTCTGTGGTTGTGGTGAAGATTGTGTCATCAACAAGTTAGAAGACAATCTTTCTTTACGCCTACGCTTCATTCTTTCTTCTTCCAAAACTAAGAGTATAGGCAATGTTACCATTGAAATCTCTCGTTCGCTATAAGCTAGAGATGTGATAACATGAGCCCAAGATAATGGAAGACTATTAAGTATGGTTGTTACTTGCATCTTGTCCGACAAAGAGTGATCAGTGTTGGATAATTCTTTAACAATTAAATCTATTTGATTAACATGATCACCAACACTATCATTATCACTCATACGAGTGTTATTATATTTGTCCAAGAGCAATTGACTTTGAGTATCCGATCGAACTCCAAACTTACTTTCTAGTGCTTCCACTAGTTGTCTGGCAGTTTCATGTTCTTCAAAGAGCGGAATAATGTTATCTTTCATATTATGTAACATAGTTGCCTTTGCCATTGCATCATCTTCTATCCATTTATTTTGGAACCAATTAGAATCATCATCTGGTTTAGAAGTGGATAAAGTATGCAATGTTTTCTCATGTGTAAGAAGATAAGAAATGTGGCATTTCCATGCTCGGAAATTATTTCCATTAAGCATCTCGATTCTCGTAGAATCCATTGTATTTTTAATAGCCATATTAAAAACAAAATGTGTTACTATGAAAATTCAAATGTGAATATTACAATACTAAACTAAAAATAAAAATAAGCAAAATTAAAAACAACAACAATAAGGAAAAGCCTTGTAGTTGTTGAATCAGCCCCTGTGATGAAAATGATGTAAAGGAATAGAACGATACTGTTGTATTGGGTAAGAAGAATGATAAAAATCCAATGGCTTAGTAAACCCAATACTTTGCTTATGAGTATTGTAATAATAGTTACGAACCCAAGGAACACAATGGTGCCTCTTAAACAATGTTTCTTTGGATATTTTTCTTGGTAACACCCTTAGATAGCCTTCTCCTTGAATTTTTTCTTTTGAAAATGTAGAGCAAGTACCAACAAAAAAATTCTTAGAAAAATTATGAAAATTTTGGCTTTTGAATGATTGAAAACGGCCTTGAAATGAGCGAGAACGAGCCGAAAAACCCCTTGAACCAATCTGCCGGTTCAATGTTTTGGTTGAATCGGCTTGAACCGCTGGTCAATGCACAAGTCAACGCGTGGGTCAGCACGCGGGTTGTGCGGAGCAGACGAACGCGGGTCCGGGCGCGGTGCGCGGGGTCGACGCGCGGATCTGGACGCGCGCTGGGCTGCAGCATTGGGCTGAGTCGCTGGGCTGAGTCACTGGGCTGGGCGGTCCTTGAGGCTTTGGGCTGCTGGGCTCCGCTTGGCTAACTTAGGCCGATGGCTGGATTGGCCCAAAAAATTTCTTTTTAATTTTTAGGCCCAAGGGAACAGACTTCCTCGCTATTTTCCTAATTTTTGTCCCTTTTAGTTTGAGCCCAACTGATTGATCTTTTGAATTAGAATAAATAACGGCTCTTTTGCTCCGGTTGTTTTCTCCGGTGGGGACAGGAGACCACACACTATAAGTTGGATCTTGTGGATCAAATTTTCTCTGTTTTTCACAACGAATTTCTCCGTTATGATCAAAATTTTGTGAAGAACAAGATGGTGCCAATTTGGAGACGCAATTTGAACCGAAAAATATTTTATAAAATTGCTTCCAACGGTGTAATTTGGACTCACTTTCAGCAAGGTTTGGAACAATAACTGTAACAACCCAGATTTTTAATTATTCTGTAGAATTTATACTAATATTATTTAATCTCAGTTCGAAAAATATATAATTTATTATATATTATTATGCGTAATTTTATAAAAATAATATAATTAGTAAGAAATTTAGGGGTCCAAATATAAATAATTATAATATAGATAATATTAATAATAATAATGAGTGTGGTATTAAAATAAATAATTAATTTTCTATTGGTATATGATAAAGTGTAATTTAATTAGAAATTATTTTATTTATATAATTACATTAAAATGTTGGGTCAAAAGGTAATTATCTTAAATATAAATATTAGATAAGAACGAATCTGAGGCAGATATGGCAAGGATTGGACTCGGCCACGTGTTGGCCCCAAATGGTTTCCCCTCTCTATTTATAGGAGGCGCTGATCAACTGGAAGAAAAAAAAGAGTGAAAAGAAAGGAAAGAAGACAAGAAAAGAGAAAAAGAGAAAAGAAAGAGAGGAAAGGAAGGAAAGAATGGTAGAAGTTGAGAGGGTCTGTGATAGTGGAAAGAAAGAGTAAGGTATTATAGTTAAGGTGAGTTATATTATACCTTGAGTCACCAAAATGTATTTTACGTATGTTTTGACTTACCAAAATCTGTTTTATGCAAGTTATGTTTTATTAGTATATTTATAAAAGTTATGTTTTGTAAAGATTTCAGTTACGTGGTTTAATTTCTGAACCCTATTTACTTAAAAGGAAACCCATGGATATGTTTGTTTATATTTTAAGGAATATTTGACTATGACCTTATAAACAATTATGTTTTGTAAGTACCACCACGGGAGTCCCACGCCTTGGGAGACTTAAATAACTATTGGCTTCTGTTTGGCCACTTTGTGGTCCTCTGTTTGTCATGGATCCATTGATGTCACGACCCAAACCCGTCCCTATGGGTTTAGCACCGTAACCGGCCAGTAATCCTAGATTACCGAAGGCCTGCTTAACAGTAATACAGTAAAACAGAGTACAGGGGCTTGGCGGAAGCCAATACAGTAAATAAACAATGTCCAATGAGCTATGACAGTCTGTATGCCAAAAAGATTTTTCATACATTTATACAGAACAGCACGAAACAGTATGCATATATATACAACCAGTCAGTTCAGGGACTTAATCCCCCTGATTAACAGTACAGTGCAAACGTTCAGTCTATACAGCAATTAAAACAGTACAGTAAGGAGGAAACACTAAAACACCCCATAGCCTAAGCTTGGCAGGCTCGGAACCTCACAGTGAGGCACATTGGTTGGCTTGACAAAACTGGGAATCTACCCCGACGCCTCTAGCATTGGTCCGGTGCCTGTGCACCTACATATATATATGAGCAGTGAGCTAAAGCCCAGTGAATAACATGAAGCGTAAAGAGGTTTAGAATGAATGTCCTTACAGTAATGGAAACAGCTCAATTCAATCAGTATATCAGTTGTTCAGTACAGTAAACAGTCATATGTGGTACATCCATTAGCATAACAGTAACAGTAGGTCTTAAAAGACCGAACAGTAATGATGGCCATCGATCAGTAAACAGTAGTGGTTCCACAAGGAAACCGACAAAGATCTCTGTAACAGTAACAGTAAACAGTAGGTGCTAAGGATGCCACAGTACAGTTCAGAAATAAAGGACATACATTCATTCAGTAATCAATATCAGTTCAGTAAACAGTTCAGTTCAGTATTCAAAAGATAATCATTTTGAACATATCTTTACACAATTGTTACTCACAGAGTTCTGGGCTACAGTGATCTAGCGCGTCTCCTCAGGAAAGCCAACCCTACACAGTTTACAGATTGAACACAC